>QQTR01076491.1:291488-353596 GCA_003798545.1 Axis porcinus
CATGGAAGCAACCTAGATGCCCATCAGCAGATGAATGGATAAGGAAGCTGTGGTACATATACACCATGGAATATTACTCAGCCGTCAAAAAGAATTCATTTGAATCAGTCCTAATGAGATGGATGAAACTGGAGCCCATTATACAGAGTGAAGTAAGCCAGAAAGATAAAGAACATTACAGCATACTAACACATATATATGGAATTCTTCTTCTTAAATGTAGGTCAACTAATTTATAATCAGGTTGCATCTATAATCTCTATCCTTCATTCTCCAGGTTACCAGTGGTGCAGGAGGGAAGGAAATATGCCCTGGGAGCCCTGAGACCAGCTGCCCAGTGAGGGTCCTTGGTTTCTGCAGGAAAGAATACAAGAGTGAGCCGAAGTAGAGTGAGAATGCTTATTCAGGGAGATACACAGTCCACAGACAGAATGTGGACTTTCTCAGAAGGCAAGAGTACCCCCAAAGTAGGGGGTTCTGAGTTTTTATGGGTTGGGTAATTTCATAGGATAACCAGTGGGAGGAATATTCTTGCTATTCTGAGGAAGGGACCGGGAGTCAGGAACTGGGTCACTGCACACTTTTTGGCCTTTTATGATCAGGCTTGGAACTCTCATGGTGCCTGTCATGGTGCAAGGGGAATTATTTTTAGTGTAATAAAGAAGGTGTAATGAGTTAGAGGTCAGTGACCAGATCATGATCAACACCATCTTGACTGTAGCTGGTTCGGGCTAGTTTTTTGTGGGATCCTGTTTTTCTTAATATCTGTGCTCCTGTCCTCATTCTGTTAACAATTGTGCCCCCTCCTTTCTGTCTCACAGGCATAGACACAGTTTCCATAGTCATGAGGCCATCTTAGCCCCTTACCCAGGAGCCCAGACCCGTTTCTCTTGCACCCTGATGCCTAGGCCCTTCCCTATTTAAACAATACTCAGATGTCTTCCTCCAATGAAGGGCACCAAGGACTTCCACTAATTTCAGGAGCAACATCAAACCCCTGCCAAGAGGGAGTTACTTTGTGGGTTAAAAAAAACAACAAAACAAAATTGATTGTATGAATACCTTCTCATCAGGCTTAGGGAAGAAATTGGTCTGTTTCTCTTCACCAAGGTTATCACCACAGGTAACAAAGGAAACAATCATTAAAGGTAAGGTGGTGTCCTTAATATTTCAGGAGGCCAGGCACTGATGAAGCAGTCACTAGCAAAGCCATCAGCAATTCCCTTAGTAGAAGTAGAATCTGGGGCTTCCCAGGTGGCTCAGTGGTAAAGAACCCGCCTACCAATGCAGGAGACACAGGAGATGAGGGTTTGATCCCTTGTCAGGAAGATACCCTGGAGAGAGAAATGGCAACCCACTCCAATATTCTTGCCTAGCAAATCCTATGGACAGAGGAACATGGTTAGCTATAGTCTACGGGTTCGCAAAAGAGTTGGACATAATTGAACTACCAAACAACAAAAAGTCAAATCTGGGTCATAAAATAAAAATCTAACCTTTTTTCTTTCCCTTTGTGCTGAGTTGACTTTCACTTGCTCACAGGTCACCTCCTGCAGAGGCCTCGAATCCCCTGCCCTTCAGACAAGACTCCCTGGGGAGAAATGGCTGCGCTGACACCTCAGCTACGAGGGCTGAGAGCGGAGACACTGCTACTGGTGCTGTGATTCAAGATGGCGGCCAGGGGGCCATGCGCAGAGACGATGCACCTGGTACTGCAGTATGGGCACACAGCTACACAGCTGAGCCCACCCAGCGGGAAACCCGCCCCCTCTCCACTCACATGAACCACAAGCAGCAGCCCTGTGGAGGGTTTTTAGGGGAGAGCATGTGCTCCAGAGCAAGTTTTATTGGAACAAACCACACCTGGCAAAGGAGGCTTGTTGGGGTCTGACGTGGGAGGGTGGGTAACAGAACAGGAAGAACTCCAACCCTCTTCTGCTCAATAATAAAGTGTGATTCTCCTAGAGACCTAAATGAGGGAGAAGCAGCAGACTAGTTAAGAAAATTAATACCAGAGTAGTCTGCATTGTTCCCTTTAAAAGTAATGTTCACTTTTGGAAACGTGTGTCTCCCCACCTGATAGAAGCTAGATGAGGCTTATAGACCTTCCTGTTCTGTCAGGTTAAAGACTTAAAGAATCAGAAACTCAGGAACTTCTCAGAGTGGGATTTTAAGGGAAATCCATTGTCTGGGAGACCCAGGCTCACATTAGACCCAGAAGTCAGCAGCATCTTCTCCTTCAGATGTCCCCACCCTTCCTGACCTGAGCCCCAAGAAATGCCCCATCATGCTAAACTGAGGATTATACTCGAGATTTGCCAACTGGCCAGAGAAGGGAGCCTGATTCAAGTGATGAGACCTTCATGGGAATGAGGTTTTCCCATGGGGATGGGTCTCCTACAGGAGGCAAGTAGAGATTGATGTGAACAGAATGGAAGGGGGCCCTCAGTAAAAAACCAGGTTCAAGAGGGATGGTGTTGCCCTGGGGAGTTCCCCCCAAAAGAAAGAAAGAAAGTGTAGTTGCTCAGTTGTTTCTGACTCTCTGTGACCCTATAAACAGGCTCCTCTGTGAAAATTTCTAGGCAGGAGTACTGGGGTGAATTGCCATTCCCTTTTCCAGGGTCTCTTCCCAACTTAGGGATTGAACCTGGGTCTTCCATATTGCAGGCAGATTCTTTACTACCTGAGCCACAAAGGGAGCCTAAAATCTCATTTCTTTAAGTGATTTCCCCTTTATAATATGGGAAAAGATAAATTGGGAAAAACTTTAGCTATTTCCCTCCTTATTGAAATAGATGCCAACCCTTTTAAACTTATTCTTGTTCTTGAGTTGACTAAGTGAGACCATCCCTGCCCAGCACAGGGCTGAAGTTCCAGGGAGGCTGATGGGACAGGAAGGTGAGATGGAAAGGGGAACAGTCTCCCCCTCTTCACTCACTGACCTACTGGGGAGAGAGCGCCATCCTGTCAAGTGGGCCATGACTCAGAAACTCAGGTCCTGAGAGCAGTCCTGTGAAGGGGACAGAGCAGGAGGTGAGGGGGGAATCCCCCACAGTAGCAGGGAGTGCTCCTTCCTGCACAGTCAGGAACAGCAGGGAGAATGAATCTGCTGCCACTACATCAACCTCCTGAGACATAAGCAGCCTAAAGAGTGGTCACTTATTCATTACTCAGTACAGCTGTGAAGGCTGATGAGGCAGGGTTGTTGCTGCCCTCCTGGGCTCACTCGCAGGCCTGCCCACAGCCGGGGGCCCTATTGGCACTGGGTGTCCAGACAGACCTCACTTCTGCCGTGGGCTGAGCCAGGATGGCAGGAGGACCTGGGGTGGCCTGGTTTCTCTCCCCATGTGACCTCTCATCTCAGGTTGCTGACAGCTTGGTGGTCAGGGAGGGAGTCTGTGATGGAGTAACCTCTGAGTTGAGGTCTCCTACAGGATAAGAAGGCAGCAGTGAGCAGGGAAAAGGGGGAGATGGCTGGTAAGAGGGAGGGAAACGGTTCATAAAAGGGACTAACAGGTGCCAAGATGCTGTGAGGAAGGAGGAAGTATGCCATTTTCTAGAAAAATAGGAATAAGGTTAGTTTGGTTACTGCAAGTAATATAAGAAAAGAGGGGAGATGAGTATCAGGTCATGCAAGTTCAAGGAGCTAAGGAGTTTTTTTTTCTTTGTTTTTAATCTTCATACCAAGAGTGGGAAACTGTTGAAAAGTTTTAAGCAATGGGGTGACATGATCTGATATCCTCTCAAATAAAGAGCATGATTATGCATTTCAGGTTTTACAGGGGGACTAGAGCAGGCTTTCTCAATCTTAGCAGGGTTGACATTTGGACCAGACAAGTCTTTGTTGGTGAGGGGACCTGTACATTGCAGGGTGTGTCGCAGCATCTCTGACCTCTATCCACTGGATGCAGTCCTCACCTCCTCTCTCAGTTGTGATAACCAAAAATGTGTCCAGACATTGTTGACGAGATATTCTCTGGGAAGCCAGTTCCTGGTTGAGACCCACTGGGCTGGAGTGAATGCAGGGTTTCCTCTGTCTTCCAGGAGAGAAATTCTCCTCACCTGGCTTGTGTGGTGGAGGTGGAGCTGAGATGAGCAGATGGGATAGCAGAGACCAGGAGATGAACTCAACAGTACTTGGGTGGACAGACCCATCACGATGATCCAGTCCTCAATCCTCTCTCTGCTTCCCTCCTTCAACATTCCAGCTGCTCTGAAGAAAGAATCTGGTCTTGTGTTGGGGATGGCAAAGGATATTATGTAGAATTTAAAGTTCTCGTTCACCCTGTTGTAGTTTATTGATGCAACACTCATATAGTGTCAAAGTCTGATCAAGGAATTGATTGCTCATGTAAGGTCAAAGTTTGATCAAGGAACTGATTGAAAATCAGCGAGGCAGGGCAAAAAACCCCCAAAGTTAAAAAACAACAAAAGGGACTCCCTGGTGATCCAGTGGTTAATAAGACTATATGCTCCCAATGCAGGAAGTACAGGTTTAATCTTATTTTCCCTGGTCAGGGAACTAAGATCCCACCTGCCACACAGTGTGACATTAAAAACAAAAAAGAGAGAGAAGGAAAGAAGGTTGGTTATTCTCACGATTGTTTGTTTACTTATTTTTGGCTGTGCTGGTCTTTTGGTTTTTGGTGCTTTTACCTGGGCTTTCTCTAGTTGAGGAGAGCAGGGGCTGCTCTTCATTGTGGTGTGTGGGCTTCTCATTGTGGTGACTTCCCTTGTGTGCAGCACAGGCTCTAGGTGTGCAGGCTTCAGTAGATGCAGCACGGGCACTCAATGATGGAGGCACACAGGCTTAGCTGTCCCGCGGCATGTGGAATCTTCCCAGACCAGGGATCAATACCTGTGTCCCGTGCATTGGCAGGTGGATTCTTATTCCCTGTGCCACCAGGGAACTCCTCCCAGGCTTATTTTTGAATGAGGGAAGTCTAGAGGTCTGGAGAAAAAACTGAGATGTGAGGGCAATGGGGAGAGGACTCTGGGATGAACCTGCATGAGGCATTGGTAGCAGACCTTAGAACATCCATCTGCAGAGGCAACCATGTTCTTTTTAAATATAATTGTGTCCTCATTCTCTTGGGTTTTCTTGTTCTTATTCAGTCACTTGGTCATGTCCAGCTCTTTGCAACCTTATGAACTGTAGCACACCAGACTCCTCTGTCCTCCACTGTCTCCTGGAATTTGCTCAAATTCATGTCCATTTAGTCGGTGAAACTATTTAACTATTTCATCCTCTACCACCCCTTCTCCTTCTGCCTTCAGTCTTTCCCAGCATCAGGGTCTTTTCCAATGAGATGGCTCTTTGCATTAGGTGGCCAAAGTATTGAAGTTTTAGCAACAATCCTTCCAGTGAATATTCAGGGTTGATTTCCTTTAGGATTGACTGGTTTGATATCCTTGCTATCCAAAGGACTCGCAAGAGTCTTCTCCAGACCACAATTCAAAAGCATCAGTTCTTTGGCCCTCAGCCTTCTTTATGCTCCAACTCTCACATGGATACACAACTATGGGAAAAACCAGAGCTTTGACTATATGGACCTTTGTTGGCAATGTAGTGTCTGCTTTTTAATACACTATCTAGCTTTGTGATACCTTTTCTACCAAAAAGCAAGTGTCATTTAACTTCATAACTGCAGTCACTGTCTGCATTGATTTTGGAGTCCAAGAAAATAAAATCTGTTACTGCTTTCACTTTTTATTTTTCTATTTGCCATGACGTGATGGGATCATATACCATAATCTTAGTTTTCTTTCATGTTGAGTTGCAACTCAGCTTTTTCACTCTCCTCTTTCACCCTCATCAAGAGGTTCTTTATTTTCTCTTCACTTTCTGCCATTAGAGTGGTGTTATCCACATATCTGAGGCTGTTGATACTTCTGCTGGAAATCTGGATTCCAACTTGTAATTCATCCAGCCAGGCATTTCACATGATAAATAAGCAGGGTGACAATATACAGCTTTGATGTACTCCATTCCCAATTTTGAACCAATTAGTTGTTCCACATTTGGCTCTAACTATTGCTTCTTGACTCACATACAGGTTTCTTTTTACATAATGAATAATAATACTCTCTCCTGTGCCTGCCTATTAAGGAAGTAGCATGAGAAATGGTGAGTTCCCAACTCTGAAACACTGGCAATTCATCTGATCAAAGACCCTGTCCTTAGTTCTTATTTGTTCATATCCCATCATGGCAAGTAGGTATTTAAACTTCTTATTATAGAAATTTTCAAACATATCCAGAAGTAGAATAGCACAATGAACTTCCACAAAACAAGCTTCAACAGTTATTCACATGTTGTCCATCTCATTTCATTAAACTCTCATCTTTTGCAGTAGTGCCCCCAGTATTTAGCACAACTCCCAGGTACATATTTCACCCACTGATGCTCCAGGACACATTCCTAAGAGCTAAACAAACACCTGAGAATGATGAACAGAGTACCATCATCCCTTTACTAATCACCTTAACATCAATATATATGTGTGTGTGGATATATATACTCACACTCAGAACAGTATCTCAAGAGCATCTTAAGAAATTGACAGATGCCTGCTAAAATGATCTTAATGCTAGGATTTCACTACAGTTTTCTTCAGATCCATCAGCCTTTATAAGCACATGCATTTAATTCAACATTACAGTCCTTTATGTATTGAACCCAAGAAATTGTTCCAATGATCACTGTTTCCTTTTCTATTTTTTATTAAATGTATTTATTTTAATTGGATGCTAATTACAATATTGTATTGGTTTTGCCATACATTGACATGAATCTGCCACAGGGGTACATGTGTTCCCCATCCTGAACCCCCCTCCCAATTGCCTCCCCATCCCATCCCTCTGGGTCATTCTAAATAATCACAAGCCATTGCTTTAATACTGCACTTGGGCTTCCCTGGTGTCTCAGTTGGTAAAGAATCCACCTGCAATGCAGGAGACCTGGGCTCGATCCCTAGCTTGGGAAGATCTCCTGGAGAAGGGAAAGGCTATCCACTCCAGTATTCTGGCCTAGAGAATTCCATGGACTATGCCCATGGAGTTGCAAAGAGTCGAACACAACTGAGTGACTTTCACTTTCTTTCATGCTTTCTTTGGAATTTTACATGAGGGTGATTTCTGGAATGGTTTATTTCTTCCCTTTGAAACATTGGATAATGAGCTTCAGTCTTATCTTGATACCACTCCTTTTCTTTTGTTATTATTATGCAATAAGCAAATGAGATAATTTTCCACCCAACAACTGGAGCCAGATAATAAACATGAGTTTGAGGGCTTCCCTGGTGGCTGAGATGGTAAAGAATCTGCCTGCAATGTGGGAGACCTGGGTTTGATCCCTGGAATTGGGAAGAGCCCTTGGAAAAGGGAATGCCTACCCGCTCCCATATTCTTTCCTGGAGAATCCATGGACAGAGAAGCCTGGCAGGCTACAGTCCATGGGGTCACAAAGAGTAGGACATGACTGAGCGACTAATACTTTTACTTTCACTTTGAGGAGAGGTAGGAACATACCAAAGAGCTGGAGTGTTGGGAGGGGCTGCTGGTGACACGGAGGTCACGGACCAACAAAGGTAACTTTTCCCCCCTGTCACAGTTGTAGGGGAGCTGGTTCTGATGAAAATGCTGTGATGTGTGCCTTTGCTGTGTGTTAAATGCCCCACTCCCTAGTTTAAAAGTGAGATAAGAAACCAATCAACACCTCAGACCCTCCTGCCTTTTCCATACTCCCGGTTCTCCCCTTGTCCTCCTGAGTGAAGTCACTCAACTATATCAAGTTATAAGCTTTTAAACAACAAAGAAGATGGTTTAAGAAAGATTTCTGCTCTGAGATAGAACTCTGGGAGGCCTTGCGTGAATATGAGAGGAAATCCAAGGGCAAGTCCAAGGGCAGAGGGAATGGAAGGGAGGAGGTGCTGGGGGCAGGGCAGGCGGACCACTGGCTGAGGGACCAGAGGACACTCACTCATCTCACCTCCACCCCACCTCTCAGTCACAGGCTCACTCAGCAGTCAGGGGGCTGGGGATGGAGACACCACAATCCTTCTCCTACCCTCAGCCCTGATTGTCTGGGGAAAGGGAATGAGGAGTTCTCAGAGGTTGAATGATAGAACTCAGTGATAACCAGTCCTTCCTTCCCTGGGAGTGGATGAGAGATTTGGACACTGTAAAATGTGTGATGTCCCTATTTAAGCGGCTTGTTTGGGGATGCAGAGTAGCAACCATTTATTCAAAGAGACACAACACGTGTTTCCCTCAAGTTGAGTTTCCATTCACAGCCTTGACCTCAGAGCCTCAGCATATCAGAGAAACAGCCAGAGTGAGCCTTCAGGGAACATCTCCATGGCACGTTCATCCTGGGAGCTTCTTTCACACACACAGAACAGGCTTTGTGCAAATCACATAAACTGGCTGTCAGCCATGCTCTTCCTGTTCTTTTCTCCCTTCTCTCTCCAACTGTCTTCTATTTAAATCATGCAGGTGTCCTTACTCTGATACTCTCCCCCAAACACCTGAAGTTTATTAGCCACTAAGTCCGAAGTCCAAGGGGAAAAGAGAAGCAAGTGGACACATTTGAGACTTGGAATGTCCTTCACCTACCACCTGGGTGCTTTCAAAGTCAGCCACTGAATACTGAGCTCTCCCAGTTTCCCAGACAGGTGCTGGGGTCCCTGGGAGGAGACACAGCTGTTGCTCTTCCAGGCTGAAGGAGAGGAGAAAGGAGCCAACACAGGGGAGTCAGGAGATGGGGGGGTGGGGGGGATGGGGGGTGCTCATCTCAGGGTGGAGGAGTCCTGCTGGGTAGAGCCATGTCTCACTTGTGACCTGAGAGGAGAGTAAAAGTCAGTCAATAAAATATGTGTGTGTGTGTGGGGTGGGGTGGGGTGGGGTGGTTTCCTTGGCAGAAAAAGATGGGTCCAAAGGTCCAGAGCAAAGGAGAGGTTAGTGGATTTGAGAAACTAAAACAGTTAAGACACACTGGAGCTCAGGCTAGAGTGAGAGACAGTCTGGAGCTGAAGCAGGAGAGGAGGCAGGACTCAGGTGGTGGAGGCCTGTCCCTCTGGACAGACTAGAGCCACTCCCACTTCCTCCTGTGGACACAGTCTTCCATCCTAAAAGAGTCCTTCCCCAACTTCTTACATGCCCCATTAGGGTTTTTCACTGAGTAGTTAAAATCCAATCTTCCTCAGCACCTACTGGGGCAGGCCTGGGACTAGACCTGGATGAAAACAGTGATAACACTCAGTCCTCCTATAAGGGGGCCATGTAATTATGTTCTTTTTGAAACACCAAATATTAAACACAATGAATCTATCCAAGACACAGGAGAAAAAAATTAAAGACTTAATAAAACATTTAAGAACCCCACATAATCAACTCCTTTCAGTTCAGTCACTCAGTCATGTCCGACTCTTTCCAACACCATGGACTGCAACATGCCAGGCTTCCCTGTCCATCACCAACTCCCGGAGTTTACTCAAACTCATGCCCATTGAGTCAGTGATGCCATTCCTGTTTCTTTCTGCCTTTAATCTTCCCCAGCATCATGGTCTTTTCCGATGAGTCAGTTCTTTCCATCAGGTGGCCAAAGTTTGGAGCTTCAGCATCAGTCCTTCCAATGATATTTAGGACCGATTTCCTTTAGGGTGGACTGGTTGGATCTCCTTGCAGTCCAAGGGACTCTCAAGAGTCTTCTCCAACACTACAGTTCAAAAGCATCAGTTCTTTGGTGCTCAGCTTTCTTTATGGTCCTGCTCTCACATCCATACATGACTACTGGAAAAAACATAGCTTTGACTAGACAGACCTTTGTTGGCAAAGTAATGTCTCTCCTTTATAATATGCTGTCTAGGTAGGTCATAACTTTCCTTCCAAGGAGCAAGTATCTTTTAATTTCACGGTTGTAGTCACCATCTGCAGTGACTTTGGAGCCCCCCAAAATAAAGTGTCTCACTGTTTCCATTGTTTATCCATCTGTTTGCCATTAAGTGATGGGACCAGATGCCATGATCTTTGTATTTTGAATGTTGAGTTTTAAGACAGCTTTTTCAATCTCCTCGTTTACTTTCAAGAGGCTTTTAGTTCCTCTTCACTTTCTGCTAAAAGGTTGGTGTCATCTGCATATTGATATTTCTTCCAGCAATCTTGATTCCAATCTGTGCTTCTTCCCACCGAGCATTTAGTATGGTCTATTCTGCATATAAATTAAATAAGCAGGGTGACAATATACAGCCTTGATGTACTCCTTCTCAATTTGGTAGCACCATGTCCAGTTCTAACTGTTGCTTCTTGACCTGCATACAGATTTCTCAGGAGGCAGGTCAGGTGGTCTGGTATTCCAATCACTTGAATGATTTTCCACAGTTTTTTGTGATCCACACAGTCAAAGGCTTTGGCATAGTCAATAAGGCAGAAGTAGATGTTTCTTCTGGAAATCTCTTGCTTTTCCTATGATCCAATGAATGTTGGCATTTTGATCTCTGGTTCCTCTGCCTTTTCTAAATCCAGCTTGAACATCTGGCAGTTCTCAGTTCATGTACTGATGAATTCTCACCTGGAGAATGTTGACCATTAATTTGCCAGCATGTGAAACCAGTGCAATTGTGCAGTCGTTTGAACATTCTTTGGCATTGCCCTTCTTTGGGATTGGAATGAAAATTCACCTTTTCCAGTCCTGTGGCCACTGCTGAGTTTTCCAAATTTTCTGGCATATTGAATGCAGCACTTTCACAGCATCATCTTTTAGAATTTGAAATAGTTCAACCACAATTCCATTACCTCTACTAGCTTTGTTCATAGTGATGCTTCCTAAGGTCCACCTGACTTCACAGTTCAGGATGTCTGGCTCTAGGTGAGTGATCACACCATCATGGTTACCCAGGTCATTTAGTTTTTTTTGCATAGTTCAGTGTTTTCTTGCCACCTTTTCTTAATATCTTCTGGTTCTGTTAAGTGCATTCTGTTTGTGTCCTTTATTGTGTCCATCTTTGCATGAAATGTTCCCTTGGTATCTTTAATTTTCTTGAAGAGACCTCTAGTCTTGCCCATTCTATTGTTTTCCTCTATTTTTTTTTTTTTTTGCATTGATCATTTACGAAGTCTTTCTTATCTCTCCCTCCTGTTCTTTGGAATTCTGCATTCAGATGGGTCTATCCTTCCTTTCTTCCTTTGCCTTTAGCTTCTCATCTTTTCTCAGCTAATTGTAGGCCTCCTCAGACAACCATTCTGTCTTTTTACATTTCTTCTTGAGGATGGTTTTGATCACAACCTTCTGTACGATGTTGTGAACCTCCATACATAGTTCTTCAGACACTCTATTTATTGGATCTAATCCCTTGAATCTATTTGTTACTTCTACTGTATAGTCATAAGGGATTTGATTAGGTCACATCTGAATGGTCTAGTGGTTTTCCCTACTTTCTTCAATTTAAGTCTGAATTTTGCAACAAGGAACTCATGATCTGAACCACAGTCAGCTCCCGGTATTGTTTTTGCTGACTGTATAGACCTCACCATCTTTGGCTGAAAATAATATAATCAATGTGATTTCAGTGTTGACCATCTGGTGATGTCCATGTATAGAGTCGTATCTTGTGTTTTTGGAAGTGGGTGTTTGCTGTGACTGGTGTGTTCTCTTGGCAAAACTGTGTTAGCCTTTGCTGTGCTTTGTTTTGTACTCCAAGGCCAAATTTGCCTATTACTCCAGGTATCTCTTTACTTTCTACATTTGCATTCCATTCCTCTATGATGAAAGGGACATTTTCTTTTGGTATCAGTCCTAGTAGGTCTTGTAGGCTTTCATAGAACCATTCAACTTTAGCTTCTTTGGCATTAGTGTTTGGGGCCTAGACTTGAATTAGTGTGATATTGAATGGTTTGCCTTGGAAACGAACAGAAATCATTCTGTTGTTTTTGAAATTGTGACCAGGTACTACATTTCAGACTCTTCTGTTGACTCTGAGGGCTACTCCATTTCTTCTAAGGGATTTTTGCCCACAGTAATGGAAGAAATGGTCATCTGAATTAAATTCAGTCATTCCGGTCTATTTTAGCTCACTGATTCCTAAAACGTCGATGTTCACTCTTGCCATCTCCTGTTTGATCACTTCCAATTTACCTTGATTCATGGACCTAACATTCCAAGATCCTATGTAATATTGTTCTTTACAGCATCAGACTTTACTTCCATCACTAGTCACATACACAGTGAGGCATTGTTTTCTCTTTGGCTCTGTCTCCTCATTCTTTTTGGAGTTATTTCTCCACTCTTCATATTGAGCAACTACCAACCTGGGGAGTTTGTCTTTCTGTGTCATATATTTTTGCCTTTTCACATTGTTCATAGGGTTCTCAAGGCAAGAATACGGAAGTGGTTCGCCATTCCCTTCTCTAATGGACCACGTATTGTCAGAAATGTGAATGAAAGCAGCTGCCATTTGGGAAGAAAGATCTTTTGCTTCCAACAGTGGTTCTCAGTTAGCAACAGGGTGGAATCACCTGTGGGGTTTTATTAATAAAAAGTGTTAACTCCTGCCTCCCCCCCCTCCCACGCCCTGGGATTTTATAGAGCTCCCCTGGTGATTTGAATTTGCAGCCAAGTTTACAAACCACCAGCCTTTTTCATATTGAGGATATAAAGGACTGTACCTGGAGAAAGTAACTGAATATACAGGGATTGGGTGATTCTGCAGGAGCAGGAGTGTGCGTTTCTGTGTGCGGAAGGTGGGGTGAATGAGGGTGAGGCAAAGTAGAGGCCCCACCCCTCTTGCCTGCTGTGAGGCCTTCCTGGCCCCTCATTCCATGGCCTTTCCATGCACCTCACCTGGACTCATGGATTCTGCTGCCCTCTGGTGGTAATTTTCAGTATGGTAGAGTTATCCCTAGAGGTTCATACAAGCCCCTCCGCCACCGCCGCCACCAAGTCACTTCAGTCGTGTCCGACTATGTGCGACCCCATAAACGACAGCCCACCAGGCTCTGCCATCCCTGGGATTCTCTAGGCAAGAACACTGGAGTGGGTTGCCATTTCGTTCATCCCAAATCTGTGAGTAGGGTTCCCTCACATCCCAAAGATGTGGTTTGCTGGGAGGGAAATCCTGGGAACCCTACACAAGGAGCAGCTTGGCAGTAACTTCAGGAGTCGCTCCTGCACAGGGAAGCTCAGGGAGCTGTAGGTCAGCGGCCAAGCGCGGGTCTGGCACATGCCTGTGACTGGAGCCTTCCTGTGCCTGCAGTTTGAGGAAACTGGTCTTAACAGCCAGTGACAAGTGTCTGTGATCAAGTGCCTCTGCACATCAGAAAGTGCAGAGCTGTAAGTTGACAAGCTTCACAGTAAATGGCAACAGTTCTGCTGTATATTCCGCCCTCCTGTATAGCAAAGATGTATTTTTACTTAATTACCATATTTACCTGTAACACAAGCCTAGAGGGTGTTAGGATCCCCACCTCACAGACAAGGAAAGAAGCCTACAGAGTTTAAGGAAATTGCTCAAGGTCATATGACTCCTAACTGACAGATGCAGTCTCTGAGCCCAAGCAGGTGGGCACACAGTCTGTCCCTGCTCCTCCCGTGTCCTGGCAGGACCCAGAGTTCTCTCCTGTCCAAAGATCTGCCCAGCCCTTCAGCCTGACTCCCTGGGTGGTTCTGTGTGGTCCCTCCAGGTGCCCGCAGCCCCTTTGCTCCTATTGCCCCTGACTCCGGTCCTTCCTTCTGCAGGGCAGCCCCGAGAGCCCCACAGTCGGCAGGAGGACACCCTTGCCTCATTCTGGCAGCTTCTCCCTGCAGTCAGCTCCCAGGGGTGGGGTCAAGCCAGGTTGTGAGGAGAATCATAAGAGAAGCAGGAAGGGAGTGAGCTCGTGGTCAGCACCTTCCTGTGACCTGGGACCTCCCTCTCTCTCCCTGACACTTCTGGCCACTTGTGGCAGCTCCCCTCTACGTTCCTCCCCGCCCCCCGGTCCCGCCCATTACAAGTGCCCCTGTAGCTCTGCTGTGGATCAGAGTCACGAGGAGAGGGTTCAGAATGCAGAGTCCTAGGCTCCATTCCCAAAGATCTGATCCAGGAGGTCACACAATGGGGCCTGGGAATTTGAATTTTTATCAAACATCCCAGTGGATTGGGGGATTGGGATGCAGGGGGGTCCTGTGAATACTCTGATAAACATTTAATAGACCTACCGCTCACATCTGTGGGCCCTGGGTCAAGAGTACAAATGAAAGCCATAGTGTATTTTTAAATATTTAAAAGTTATAAATCAATCAAACAAAACTGTCAAGTACACCTTCCTAACTATCAATACCTGGCAGACTGGGGTTTTGGACACTGAGCTCCAAGCCAGAAGGCAGGACAACAGAGGACGGGGCCGCCCCAGCCCCCAGCCTACCCCCTGCTCTCCCCACCTCTGGCTCTGAGCCGCTCTGTGCCCTGAGGAATCTGCTGCTCAAGCAAGAGCACCCCAGCCTTCAAGTTCAAGCTCAGGCCACACTCTTCACATCCATTAACAGCTGTATCTTGACCACCTGTCAGGCTGGGACATGGGACCCAGGAGGGAGGCCTGCACTGGGGATGGGAGCAGGGATTCTGGGGTCCAGGTACTCAGAGGATGGCCTGGAGGGGAGTGACTCTAGGTAGCCACACCCCCTGGTCCTCTCTGGATGCCTGCACGTGGGGGACGGTGCAGGTGCAACCACAGGATGAACTGAGCAGGGCCTCTAAACCAGCGCTTCTCTGACTGTACTATGAGCAGGACTGCCCTGGGATCTGGAGATTTTGAGTCAGTAGGTCTGGGGTAGAGACAAGATTCCGTGTCCTAACTGCCTCCCAGGACAGTTGATGATGCTGGTCCACAGGCCACACCTAGAACAGCACAGCTCTGGGGCAGGGTGGGCAGAATTTTTCAGTAAAGGACCAGAAAATACATTTCCAGGCTTTGTAGGTCTTATGGTTTCTGCTCAGGAAAACATCTACTTCTGTTTCATTGACTACGCTAAAGCCTTTGACTCTGTAGGTCAAAGCAAACTGGAAAACTTAAAGACCACCTTACCTGTCTCCTGAGAAATCTTTATGCAGGTTAAGAAGCAACAGTTAGAACTGGACATGGAACACCCACCTGGGTCAAAGTTGGGAAAGGACTATGACCTGTATATTGTCACCTGCTTATTTAACTGATATGAAAAACAATGTATGTATACGCATAACTGAATCACTGCTGTACAGCAGAAATTAAAACATTGTAAGTCAACAATACTTAAATAAAATTTTAAAGTAACAAGAAAAAAAAGTCAAGGCTGTTGGTAGGTTCACTATTAATAATATTTACTCTGGTTACTTGCTTAGCCAGGTGTTTGCCAGATTTTTCCACTTTGAAAATCCAATTCTTCCCTAAAGAATTAATCTGAGAAGATACTTTGAGTCCATGACAATGCTGTGTCTCCCCCAACCCATGAACATTCACCATATATTCAGACAATGATGAATTTTGTCTGAATTATTTATGACAAGAATGGCTGCCATATGGTATTTATCTGTCAACCTGTCTACATTTGTGAGTTGACCTTCTTCTGCAGAAAAGGGGCTTTCTCTTCTTACTATCTATTCTATGTCTTATAGGAATCAGTATAAACTCATGGATTTTAAAAAATGTTTTAGTGTTGTAAAATGTAGTCTTTAAAAGCCCTCAGTTCAGTTCAGTTCAGTTGCTCAGTGGTGTCCGACTCTTTGCGATCCCATGAATCGCAGCACGCCAGGCCCCCCTGTCCATACCAACTCCCGGAGTTTATCCAAACTCATGCCCATCGAGTTGGTGATGCCATCCAACCATCTCATCCTCTGTCGTCCCCTTCTCCTCCTGCCCCCAATCCCTCCCAGCATCAGAGTCTTTTTCCAGTGAGTCAACTCTTCGCATGAAGTGGCCAAAGTACTGGAGTTTCAGTTTCAGCATCAGTCCTTCCAATGAATACCCAGGACTGATCTCCTTCAGGATGGACTGGTTGGATCTCCTTGCAGTCCAAGGGACTCTCAAGAGTCTTCTCCAACACCACAGTTCAAAAGCATCAATTCTTCAGCGCTCAGCTTTCTTCACAGTCCAACTCTCGCATACATACATGACCACTGGAAAAACCATAACCTTGACCAGACGGACCTTTGTTGGCAAAGTAATGTCTCTGCTTTTTAATATGCTATCTAGGTTGGTCATAACTTTCCTTCCAAGGAGTAAGCATCTTTTAATTTCATGGCTGCAATCACCATCTGCAGTGATTTTGGAGCCCCCAAAAAAATGAAGTCTGACACTGTTTCCACTGTCTCCTCATCTATTTCCCATGAGGTGATGGGTCCAGATGCTATGATCTTAGTTTTCTGAATGTTAAGCTTTAAGCCAACTTTTTCACTGTCCTCTTTCACTTTCATCAAGAGGCTTTTTTGTTCCTCTTCACTTTCGGCCATAAGGGTGGTGTCATCTGCCTATCTGAGGTTATTGATATTTCTCCCAGCAGTCCTCTGTTTATCGTTATTTACTTATGACATTTCTAATGTGATAAAAACTCCACCTCAGAGACTCATTTTTTGTCTAGATAATCTGAAAAGTTTAATTTTAAAAACGTTTTCCTGTAACGTCCTCCAGAATTAAATATGAAAAGCTTTTGGATCAAACACTGGTTTGGAATAACTAAAGCTTCCACCTATTGGGACGGATACTTGTGAGCATGTTTGCTGAGTGAAAGAGAGAATTTAGTCAGGACTATCCAATGTAAATTTCTTGTAGAGCATTCCTAGTGTATCTAAGTCTTAACCTTGGTTCTTATTAAAAATCACACACAGTTTGACTCCTAAGGCAAGGATAGACCTGGAGTACACATGGAGGTCACACAGGGCTGAGGCATGCAATTCCTTCTAATAAAGTTATTTTTTAGTTCTAAATTCAAATTAATACATATTTCTCACAGTTTTCAACACACATTGCTGTTTTTGGAAAAAAGAAACACTTTTCTTAGAACATTAGTTTTAAACAACAAAAGCTCAGTTTTTAAAGGAACATTAACAGCTTACACTTAAAAGCTTGTGTTTTAAAAAAATCTGAAGGTTTTAAAGTGGCCTGTTGTGCTTCCAGGGACCTTCTTCAGCATTAGGACCATGCTGCTGATTCAAGAATAGAATTGGTAAAATATATGCATGGTATTGTTTTTAGACTTAAAAAAAAAAAAAAAAAAAAAAAAAACCTTTAAACTTGAACAGGAATTTAATTATTTCTAACTTTTTAATGCTATTAAAAACATTGATAATGTATAGTAGGGCCTTTTGAAAGCCTGTGTGCTCTAATTTTAAGATAAATATGATGGTAACAATTAATAAAGAGGATAGGGCTGGAGAGGATAGTACCAATTGACAGATAATCACATATCCAGCATTGTTCAAAAGCAGTGTTTCTCACCTGTCTGGGATTAAACATCAGTTTTATTTAATTTTAATTTAATTTTTTCATCCCATTGCAACCTAATCAATGATCTACTGTGCACGGCTAATGTGCAGCTCAACGAGGTGCCCCTCCACAACCCCACAGGTACAACACTCACACTGGTCCCTGGGGTGTCCAGGATCTCACCCATGCTGAGGGTGGATGTCACAGCAATACAGATGGTTGTGAATTTCTAGCTTTCTTGAATTTCCTCTACTTATTTCTAACCAGGTTACAAACAGGTCATGGACTGACACTAGTGCACAGACCACACTGCATCAATCATAGTTAATCTTGGCAGCAGCCCTCTGAGAATCACACTATCCCCACCTCAACTTTCAGACAAAGACACTGAAGCACAGTGGGCTTTCCAACCTTAAGAGCCCATACTTACCAGGTAGCAGAACTTGTATCCAAACTCAGTCAGTGCCCAGAGGAGCCAGTGTTTGTCCCTGACTCCAAAGTTTGTGCTTCTCCCCATGTGCTTGTGTCATTTTAACTACATGTGGAGGAAGAACAGTTTGGTTTAGGCCATCAGATGAGGACCTCCTCAAGTACACCTTCTACAGCCTACAAACCTCCTTTATCCACACCCATCCTGTTCTCCTTTCCTAATGATAAGAATCACCAAGGTCATTGATTCCACCCTGTGTCTTTGGATGCTTGTAGATCACCCATCATCCCAACCAAAGCAATGGTTCAAGAGCAGGAACTATATTCATTTTCCAGACAAAGAAGCTGAGATTCAGAGGTTGAGATGCTTACCTGAGCATGTAACTAAGACTAGGTGGCTGTATAATGTCCAGAATCTATGTTGTCAAGGATAGTGCCATTCTAATGTCCTGGCACCTTGGCTGGTTACTGCTTTCCCACACCCACACTGCTAGTGAGTAGTAGAGAAAGGACAGATCAGTGTGACTGACTCCAAAACCAGGACTTTCTGTTATCCCAGGCTACCTCTTAACATCTCGAAGTTACAAAGTTGAGAAGGAAGGTTTGCTCTCAGTCATCATTTGTTCATTCCACAGACATTTACTGAGCACCTTCTGTGTACAGATACTCTGCTGGAAGACATAATTAAACAGTGAACAGGGCACAGTTTCAAGTCTTTTTCTCAGTCTAGTGAGAAAAAGACCATGTGCGAACACTCACAGTCAGGGCAGGCTACATGCACAACAGAAAGAACAGGCTCCTTGTTTAAAAATAAAGTATCTTGGGGCAGGAGCTAAGATGGCAGAGGAATAGGATGGGGCCTAAAAATTTCTCCTCTACAAATTCATCAAAAGAACATTTGAACACTGAGCAAACTCCACAAAACAACTTCTGATCACTAGCAGAGGATCTCAGGCGCCCAGAAAAGCAGCCCATTGTCTTTGAAAGGATGTAGGACAAAATATAAATGATAAAAAGAGAGACAAAAGAGTTAGGTATGGAGACCCATCCCGGGAAGGGAGTCCTAATAGAGGAAGTTTCCAAACACCAGGAAACCCTCTCACTGGTGGGTCTGGGGGAATTTTTCGAATCTTGGAGGCCAACCTAACTGGGAGGGAAAACACATAAAACCCATAGATTACATGCCTAAAAGCAACTCCCAGCAGAAAAGTACCCCAGACGCTCTCATCCGCCACCAGCAAGTGGAGGCTGAACGGAGAGGAGTGGGCGGCATTGCTTAGGGTAAGGACTGGGCCTGAATGCCCTGAGGGTGATCGGAGGGAGCTAATGTGAGATAGCAACTTAAACTGTAGGATAGCAAGAGAGAGAGAGAAAATTAACCGGCAAAAAGCGCTAACCAAAGACACTGCTGGCCCGTTTGCAGAACAAAGGTAGGACTGAGCAATTCCAGAGAAGAGTTAGTCGGCTGTGGACTGGCCCATCCCCTGCCAGAGGCAGGAGGCAGGTGGGAGGGGAAAGGGGCAAACTCGGCCCCAGAGACGGAATCCCGTACGAAACTGCCAACAGGCTTCCAGTTTCTAACCAAAGACTTCCTGAGATTCTGCACTGTTGACATTTGCCGGGAGGGTCGCAGCTAGAGACCAGCTCCCCAGAAGAGACACAAGGCGCACCAGACCTGTGAGTGCTGAAACTGAGGCTGGGACTATGGAGGGGATAAGGCGCACTGTACCCAGGGAGAGTGCGCTCCTCAAGCTCCTGGCTGCCTGAGCTGCTCCGACCGCGGAAGGCACAAAACGCAGGCCCAACCTAGTCTGCGTCTTTGTGGAGTACCCTAAAACTGGAACCTGAGTGGCTTAGGTCTGGGAAGTGCATGCAACTCAGGGCCCACTCCCTGTAGAGCAACCTGGAGACTGAGCAGTGTAGACAGGGAAAGCACACACGCCGTCAGCAGGGGCAAACCCAGTGTGGCCAGAACACTGCGAGTGCGCCCCAAACACGCCAGTGATATTTGTCTGCAGTGCCCCTCCCTCCTCACAGCACGACTGAACAAGTGAACCTAAACAAGAGACCACCTCCGCCCACTTGTG
The DNA here is from genome assembly GCA_003798545.1 of Axis porcinus. Lineage (NCBI taxonomy): Eukaryota > Metazoa > Chordata > Mammalia > Artiodactyla > Cervidae > Axis > Axis porcinus. Next base: position 311,435 of record QQTR01076491.1, read on the forward strand.
TCAGGGCGGAAATTAGACACTGAAGAGACCTGCAAACAGAAGCCAAATAAACAAAGGGAACCGCTTCAGAAGTGACACGTGCAACAGATTAAAATGCCTGTAGGTAACACCGACTACACTGGAAGGGGCCTATAGATATTGAGAAGTGTAAGCTAGAACAAGGAGCTATCTGAAACTGAACCAAAACCACACTGCCCGCAACAGCTCCAGAGAAATTCCTAGATATATATTTACTATTTAAAAAATTTTTTTTTCTTTTAAAAAGTTTTTCTCTTTTTTTTTTTTATTTTTATTATTTTTTTTTCAGTGGGTTTTGTCATACATTGATATGAATCAGCCATAGATTTACACTTATTCCCCATCCCGTTCCCCCCTCCCACCTCCCTCTCCACCCGATTCCTCTGGGTCTTCCCAGTGCACCAGGCCTGAGCACTTGTCTCATGCATCCCACCTGGGCTGGTGATCTGTTTCACCATAGATAGTATACATGCTGTTCTTTTGAAACATCCCACCCTCACCTTCTCCCACAGAGTTCAAAAGTCTGTTCTGTATTTCTGTGTCTCTTTTTCTGTTTTGCATATAGGGTTATCATTACCATCTTTCTAAATTCCATATATATGTGTTAGTATGCTGTAATGTTCTTTATCTTTCTGGCTTACTTCGCTCTGTATAATGGGCTCCAGTTTCATCCATCTCATTAGGACTGATTCAAATGAATTCTTTTTGATGGCTGAGTAATATTTCTCTTATTTTTCTAAAAGTCCTCTATTACGCCTCTACTACTCTTTAATTTTCCTAACTCACTATAACCTTGCCAAAAAAAGACCCTATTTTTAAAGCAAACGTCATATATATTATTTAAATTTTTTTGTTTTTGTTATTAATATTGTATTTTTAAGAGTCTAACATCTACTCTAGATTTTTAATCTTTGTTTTTCAGTATTTGATATCAATTTTGCACATTTAAGAATCCAATATTCAGTACCCATTTTTACTCAAGAGTGTGATGATTACACTCTCCCCCTTTTGACTCTCCTTTGTCTCCCCCAGATCACCTCTATTTTCTCCCTCCCCCTTCTCTTCTCAATCCAATTCTGTGAATCTCTGTGGGTGTTCTGGGCTATGGAGAACACTTAGGGAACAGAGAACTGCATAGATCTCTCTCTCTTCTCATGAGTCCCCCCTTTTCTCCTCCTGCTCATCTCTATCTCCTTCCTCCATCTCCTCTTCTTCATGTAACTTTGTGAAACTCTCAGGTGTCCCTCAATGTGGAGAATACTTCCACCATTAACCTAGAACTTTTATTATCAGTGCTGTATAGTTGGAGAAGTCTTGAGGCTACTGGAAGAATAAGACTGAAATCCAGAGGCAGGAGATTAAGTCCCAAACCTGAGAACACCAGAGAACTCCTGACTACAGGGAACATTAAGTAATAAGAGATCATCCAAAAGCTTCCACACCTACACTGAATCCAACCACCACCCAAGAGCCAATAAGTTCCAGAGCAACACATGCCACACAAATCCTCCAGCAATGCAAGAACACAGCCCTGAGTGTCAACATACAGGCTGCCCAAAGTCACAACAAACCCATGGACCCATCTCAGAACTCATTACTGGACACTCCATTGCAAAAAGAAGTCCAGCTCCATGCACAAGAACACAGACATAAGCTTCCGTAACTAGGAAACCTTGACAAGCCAATCGTCCAACCCTGCCCACTGGAAGAAACCTCCACAATAAAAAGGAATCACAGACCACCAGAATACAAAAAGGCCACCCCAAACACAGCAATCTAAACAAGAAGAAAAGGTAGAGAAATACCCAGCAGGTAAAGGAACATGAAAAATGCCCACCAAGTCAAACATAAGAGGAGGAGATAGGGAATCTACCTGAAAAAGAATTTAGAATAATGATAATTAAAATGATCCAAAATCCTGAAAAAAAAAAATGGAGTTACAGATAAATAGCCTGGAGACAAGGATTGAGAAGATACAAGAAATGTTTAACAAGGACCTAGAAGAAATAAAAGAGAGTCCATGAAAAATGAATAATGGAATAAATGAGATAAAAAACACTGTGGAGGGATCCAACAGTAGAATAACGGAGGCAGAAGATAGGATAAGTGAGATAGAAGATAAAATGATGGAAATAAATGAAGCAGAGAGGAAGAAAGAAAAAAGAATCAGAAGAAATGAGGACAATCTCAGATATCCCTGGGACAATGTGAAATGCCCCAATATTCAAATCATAGGAGTTGCAGAAGAAGAAGACAAAAAGAAAGGCCATGAGAAAATACTTGAGGAGATAATAGCTGAAAACTTCCCCTAAAATGGGGAAGGAAATAGTCACACAGGGCCAAGAAACCCAGAGAGTCCCAAACAGTCCCAAACCCAAGGCCAAACACCCCAAGACACATATTAATCAAATTAACAAAGATCAAACACAAAGAACAAATATTAAAAGCAGCAAGGGAGAAACAACAAATAACACACAAAGGGATTCCCATAAGGATAACAGCTGATCTATCAATAAAAACTCTTCACGCAAGAAGGGAATGACAGGACATATTAAAGTAACGAAAGAGAATAACCTACAACCCAGATTACTGTACCCACCAAGGATCTCATTCAGATATGAAGGAGAATTCAAAAGCTTTACAGACAAGCACAAGGTGAGAGAATTCAGCACCACCAAACCAGCTCTTCAACAAATGCTAAAGGATCTTCTCTAGACAGGAAACACAGAAAGGTTGTATGAACGCGAACCCAAAACAACAAAGCAAATGGCAATGGGACCATACCTATCAATAATTACCTTAAATGTAAATGGGTTGAATGCCCCAACCAAAAGACAAAGACTGGCTGAATGGATAAAAAAAAATAAGACCCCTATATATGCTGTCTACAAGATACCCACCTCAAAACAAGAGACACATACAGACTGAAAGTGAAAGGTTGGAAAAAAATATTTCACACAAACGGAGACCAAAAGAAAGCAGGAGTCACAATACTCATATCAGATAAAATAGACTTTAAAATAAAGGCTGTGAAAAGAGACAAAGAAGGACACTACAGAACAATCAAAGGATAATTCCAAGAAGAAGAGAAAACATTTATAAATATATATGCACCCAACATAGGAGCACTGCAATATGTAAGGCAAATGCTAATGAATATGAAAGGGGAAATTAACAATAACACAATAATAGTGGGAGACTTTAATACCCCACTCACACCTATGGACAGATCAACTAAGCAGAAAATTAACAAGGAAACACAAACTTTAAATAACACAATGGTCCAGCTAGACCTAATTGATATCAATAGGACATTTCACCCCAAAACAATCAATTTCACCTTTTTCTTAAGTGCACACGGAACCTTCTTCAGAAGAGATCACATCCTGGGCCATAAATCTAGCCTTGGTAAATTAAAAAACACTGAAATCATTCCAGTCATCTTTTCTGACCACAACACAGTAAGATTAGATCTCAATTACAGGAAAAAAAAAAAAAACTATTAAAAATTCAAGCATATGGAGGCTAAATAACACGCTTCTGAATAACCAACAAATCATAGAAGAAATCAAAATATGCATAGAAATGAATGAAAACTAAAACACAACAACGCAAAACCTATGGGACGCTGTAAAAGCAGTGCCAAAGGAAGGTTCATAGCAATACAGGCTTACCTCGAGAAACAATAAATAAGTCAAATAAATAACCTAACTCTACACCTAAGACAACTAGAGAAGGAAGAAATGAAGAACCCCAGGGTTAGTAGAAGGAAAGAAATCTTAAAAATTAGGGCACAATTAAATGAAAAGGAAACAAAAGAGACCACAGCAAAAATCAACAAAGCTAAAAGCTGGTTCTTTGAAAAGATAAACAAAATTGACAAACAGTTAGCCAGACTCATTAAGAAACAAAGGGAGAAGAACCAAATCAACAAAATTAGAAATGAAAATGGAGAGATCACAGCAGACAACACTGAAATACAAAGGATCACAAGAGATGACTACCAGCAGCTCTATGCCAATAAAATGGACAACTTGGAATAAATGGACAAATTCTTAGAAAAGTATAACTTTCCGAAACTGAACCAGGAAGAAATAGAAGATCTTAACAGACACATCACAAACAAGGAAATCGAAACTGTAATCAGAAATCTTCCAGCAAACAAAAGCCCAGGACCAGATGGCTTCACAGCTGAATTCTACCAAAAATTTAGAGAAGAACTAACACCTATCTTACTCAAACTCTTCCAGAAAATTGCAGAAGAAGGTAAACTTCCAAACTCATTCTATGAGGCCACCATCACCCTAATTCCAAAACCAGACAAAGATGCCACAAAAAAAGAAAGCTACAGGCCAATATCACTGATGAACATAGATGCAAAAATCCTTAACAAAATTCTAGCAAACAGAATCCAACAACATATTAAAAAGATCATACATCATGACCAAGTGGGCTTTATCCAAGGAATGTAAGGATTCTTTAACATCCGCTAATCAATCAATGTTAATACACCACATTAACAAATTGAAAGATAAAAACCATATGATTATCTCAATAGATGCAGAAAAAGCCTTTGACAAAATTCAATATCCATTCATGATAAAAACTCTCTAGAAAGCAGGCATACAAGGAACATACCTCAACATAATAAAAGCTATATATGACAAACCCACAGCAAACATTATCCTCAATGGTGAAAAACTGGAAGCATTTCCCCTAAAATCAGGAACAAGACAAGGGTGCCCAGTCTCACCACTACTATTCAACGTAGTTTTGGAAGTGTTGGCCACAGCAATCAGAGCAGAAGAAGAAATAAAGAAATCCAGATAGGAAAAGAAGAAGTGAAACTCTCACTGTTTGCAGATGACATGATCCCCTACATAGAAAACCCTAAAGACTCTACCAGAAAATTACTAGAGCTAATCAATGAATATAGCAAAGATGCAAGATATGAAATTAACACACAGAAACCCCTTGCATTCCTATACACTAACAAAGAGAAAACAAAGAGCAATTAAGGAAACAATACCATTCACCATTGGAACAAAAAGAATAAAATACTTAGAAGTATATCTACCTAAAGAAATGAAAGACCTATATATAGAAAACTATAAAACACTGATGAAAGAAATCAAAGAGGACACAAACAGATGGAGAAGTATACCGTGTTCATGGATTGGAAGAATCAATATTGTGAAAATGAGTATACGAGCCAAAGCAATCTATAGATTCAATGCAATCCCTATCAAGCTACCAACGGTATTCTTCACAGAACTAGAACAAATAATTTCACAATTTGCATGGAAATATAAAAAATCTCAGATAGCCAATGCAATCTTGAGATTAAAGAATGGAACTGGAGGAATCAACCTGCCTGACTTCAGGCTCTACTACAAAGCCACAGTTATCAAGACAGTATGGTACTGGCACAAAGACAGAAAAATAGATCAATGGAACAAAAAAGAAAGCCCAGAGATAAATCCACGTACCTATGGACACCTTATCTTTGACAAAGGAGCCAGGAATGTACAATGGAAAAAAGATAACCTCTTTAACAAGTGGTGCTGGGAAAACTGGCCAACCACTTGTAAAAGAATGAAACTAGAACACATTCTAACACCATACACAAAAATAAACTCACAATGGATTAAAGATCTAAACGTAAGACCAGAAACTATAAAACTCCTAGAGGAGAACATAGGCAAAACACTCTCTGACATAAATCACAGCAAGATCCTCTATGACCCACCTCCCAGAATATTGGAAATAAAAGCAAAAATAAACAAATGGAACCTAATTAAACTTAAAAGCTTTTGCACAACAAAGGAAACTAAAAACAAGGTGAAAAGAGAGCTTTCAGAATGGGAGAAAATAATAACAAATGAAGAAAGAGACAAAGGGTTAATCTCAAAAATACACAAGCAACTCCTGCAGCTCAATTACAGAAAAATAAATGATCAAATCAAAAAATGGGCCAACGATCTAAACAGACATTTCTTCAAAGAAAACATACAGATGGCTAACAAACACATGAAAAGATGCTCAACATCACTCATTATCAGAGAAATGCAAATCAAAAGCTCAATGAGGTACCATTACACGCCAGTCAGGATGGCTGCTATCCAAAAGTCTACAAGCAATAAATGCTGGAGAGGATGTGGAGAAAAGGGAACCCTCTTACACTGTTGGTGGGAATGCAAACTAGTACAGCCACTATGGAGAACAGTGTGGAGATTCCTTAAAAAACTGGAAATAGAACTTCCATATGACCTAGCAATCCCACTCCTGGGCATACACACTGAGGAAACCAGATCTGAAAGAGACATGTGCACCCCAATGTTTATCACAGCACTGTTTATAATAGCCAGGACATGGAGGCAACCTAGATGCCCATCATCAGACAAATGGCTAAGGAAGGTATGGTACATATACACAATGGAATATTACTCAGCCATTAAAAAGAATATATCTGAATCAGTTCTAATGAGATGGATGAAACTGGAGCCCATTATACAGAGTGAAGTAAGCCAGAAAGATAAAGACCAATACAGTATACTGACACATATATATGGAATTTAGAAAGATGATAATGATAACCCTATATGCAAGACAGAAAAAGAGACACAGATGTATAGAACAGACTTTAGGACTCTATGGGAGAAGGCGAGGGTGGAGTGTTTAGAGAAAACAGCATCAAAATATGTATATTATCAAGTGTGAAACAGATTGCCAGTCCAGGTTGGATGCAAGAGACAAGTGCTTGGGGCTGGTGCTCGGGATGACCCAGAGGGATGGGTTGGGGAGGGAGGTGGGAGGGAGTTAAGGATGGGGAATACATGTAAATTCATGGCTGATTCATGTTAATGTATGGCAAAAACCACTACAATATTGTAAAGTAATTAGCCTCCAACTAATAAAAATAAATGAAAATAAAAATAAAGTATCTCAAAATGGTGACAGTGGACACTAGCTAAGTATGGTTCAGTTTAGCACAAGAGGTACTCAGGGTAATATGCAAATCCGAGTTACCTAGGGTGATGACTGATCTTAATGTGACTTCCTAGAAGAGGCGACAACTGGGTTGACCCTTGAGAATGACGATATCTCCACTACATGGACATTCTCCTCTACTTTTTAGAACAGAGGATATTGAGGAGAATCACTGAGTCATCATTTTGACTTAAACATCAGTCCTCAAGAGTCTCCCCCGCAGTACACCCTCATCACCTACCTCTGGAGCTGTGGTACATGCCTGAGAGGGACATGGAGACGTGCTGTCCTGACCTCCCTTCAGGGACTCGTTGTCCAGCAGCTGTAAGTGCTGCCAGTGGGAAACCGTAAACCAACAGCAGCTCTGGGGTCAGCCTATGTGCAATGACCCATCCAGGTAGAGGTATAAAGTCCTGGTCATTGGATGTGTCAGGATCCATGAAGGGCCATCGTCACTCCAAACTCCCATGGGCTGAGTTCAGGTCATCTGGCCAGTGATCCAGCTTGATCATCCCCTCTGCCTTACCCTGTTTCTTCCCTCCTGATTCCACAGTGATGACCCCCAAGGGCAGCCCTGATACACATCCGAGCACTAAACTCCATCTGAGTCTGCATCCCAGAGAATCAGATGCAACACATATCAGAAAACATTCCAGTATTTGGGGAGGATTTTTATTGAAAATTACTGGTTACACATGCACCAGTTAACATTTTAACATTAAATGTTAACATTTTAAAAACTCCCAATAAAATACAAAATGGTAGAAACAAGGACCTTTAGTGTGAATGTGGTTACCTTTTGTTTAAAATTCATAATCTAATGTTGTCTGACCAAATGAAATTAAGTTATATATTAATAACAAAAGACAACTATATGTTGAACCATATGAAAGTGCCAGTTTATAGCTTATAAAAAGACTGAACGTTAGCAGCTCCACATGGTTCAATCTAAAAGAAAAAATCCATTAGCATTTGAAATTTAGAGAACATTATACTTATGAATAGCCCATGGGTAGAAGACATAGTGAATTAAATTAAGATTTAGAAAATACATAATACTATGGCTACTGACGGTGGTGAGTACCAAAAGTTTCAGGTTGCAGCTAAAGTGGATCTTAGGGAAAAAGTCAGATTTATATATTTATGTTAGAAAAATGATGACATTACTAATCTCTTTTCAATTTAAGAATTTAGAGGAAAAACTTCAAAGTTAAAGAAAGTTGAAGGAAAGAAAGAATGATATAATGAACTAGGGAAAAAAAGAGAGCATCAATCAAGCAAAAAGTTGATTCTTTGAAAACAGGAAAAAGTTATGCAAGATTATTCATAAAAAAGGAGGCTAAATGAAAATTAAAAAGACAAAAGAACACAGTTAGACATGCTGCAGAGATTAAACATATAAGATATAGTGAATAAATTTATGTCAATCAAGCTCAAAACTCACAGGAAACATTCCTCCTAGAAAAATGAAACTTATCAAAATGACTCTGCAGTATAACACACTGAAGAGGAAGCACATAATTACCAAAAGTTACCCAGACAATGTGGCTGCACAACACTGTGAACATGATTAATGCCACTGGATTGTGTGACAAAGAACAGTTATATGGAAAATTTTATGTTATAAATATTTTACCACAATTTGTAATGTAAAAAAAAAAATAAAATAAAATCCTCTATCTAGAAGACAGTCTAGCACACATTTGTACTTCATTAGCAAATCCCCTAGAAGGGCTCCTATTTTGAGAAAGCATATTTTCTCTTCCTTCTCTTTGAGAACATATAATATTGTCCTTCTGTATATTTAACCATATGTGCCTTTGTTTTGTTACTTAAACTATAGTATATTGTATGTTTTCTTATCAGTTTTCTCTGTAATATCTTAACCAGAGGTCTTTTGGTGGAGAAATGGATCCTAGTCATGTTAAAGGAAGTGGTGACACAAAGCAGCAACTTCACACAGTCTTCAAGTAAACAGAATCTCTGATATAATTGGACAGTAATATGTAATTCTGGCAACAGTAAAAAAAAAAAAAAAAAAAAATCTGTGACAACTTTGTCTCAAATCTTAGAAAATGAATTTGGCTCTGGAGTCTCTCAAGACACAAAACCGGGAGACAGCTTTTATTGGTGGCCTGCACCTCTGATTTGGATAAGAAAGTGAGTAATATAACATGTAAATAAACATAATACATCCTTTCCCAAGAGCTTTAAATCATTAAGTGAAGTTGGAGAACTAACCCCTTGTAATGTGTAAATATTTGTTGCTGGTGTAAAAAAAAGTAGAATATAGTCTATGCAGTGCAAAACCTATTGTAAAAAAAGCCTTTGGAATTGACATGAACTTATGGTAGAATCACAGTTTTGACTCAGAAATTGTGAAGGCTGAGGGCTGTCCACTGGAAACATTCAAAACCACATGTTCACTGTGAGTAATATCTGGCTATATCTTTTTGAAGAACACCTGAGGGAGAAAAAGACAAAAGCAACATGTTAAAAAGCTTTAAAGTCCTCCTCCTAAGGCAACACATTTCTAGGTTTCCTTCTTCATGTGAAGCAATCATATCACTATTTGAGGCACAGTTTTAAAAAACCAGGGCTGTATTTATTCTATGGGGAAAGTAGCCCCATTAAAACCCTCAGTGGGGCTGGGTTTAATGCCAAATAACCTGTAGATCTACTAGATTTCTGATCATTCTGATTCATAGATATGCTTTATCACTACAGTAAATTGATAAGCAAAATCATTTTATTCCCTGAAATACATTAAAAACAGGATAACAAAGAGGATAGGAAAACTAGCATCTGAACAGGGTTTGTCATTTTCCCACATAAAAGGAGCGCAGCAGATCTGGATGTTAGTATTGGGTTATTATCTTTATATTTTATAAACTCTGATTGACAAACACTGAAACACTGGCATATATGTATGAAATATCCTGGTGTTTAATTTGTGCAGCAAAGCAGTCATAGAGCCTATAGAAATGTGACCTGTGGATAGTGGGTCCCAAGAATGAAAATGAAATGAAATTAAATGAAAATGAAAATGCTTTAACAATGACTCAACCAAGAGACTTCTCTAAAACATAAGATGATACCTGATAATAGAACAGATCTCTGTCAGACCTTTGAGCTCTTGAATTCTACCAAATTCTAGCTGAACCAGAAGAGATACAGGTTTTGTCAATATATAATCAGAACACAAAGGAAATAAAGTGCTGTCAAGTTCCACAATCATCAGTTTTTAGTAGCTGTATTATATCTTGGTTCCTTACAGATGCACATAAAAAAATAAAATAATGTCAGGGCTTGTGAAGCCTTATCTGTGAATGTGTTTGGGCGAAGAAAGACTTCAAGTGTAACTCTTTATCCTCAAAGAAGAATCTGAAAAGTTTCATTTGAGTCTTTAAAACAGAAAATGTATCGTCTCTCGGAGGCTGACTCATGTCATAAACTGGGTTGCTTAGACATATGATTCCAGATCTCTTTTATAAAACCTGACTGCAAGTGCAATTGTGGGTGCTGTAAGCAAAGTTATCATGAGAGAGAATGAACTTCACAGATGAAACAGAAAAGCACTAGGACACCTACCTTCATAGTAAGTGTGCTTTCTTATTCTCTTGTTGCTAACATAAACTGCTACCCCCAAAACAGCTCTGCACATTAAATGCTATATATTTAAATGTCACTTAAGGAGAAAAATAAACCCTCCAAGAATGCTTGGACCCACTGACTGAAATCTGAGGCTATTTTCATTGTAATGGAAGCACTTAAAAATAAAGTCTTTGGTGGGAGTGGGAGGGGGGTGGGTTGAGTGCATATCATCACCCTGCTCCATTTTATTAAGCTAGACATATTTGGTGATTATATGCTTATGTACTTTTTTGGTGAAACTAAAAAGAGTTAAAGGAACAAAAGAAAATTCATTTCATTTTCTACTGCTTAATAGTCTTTCCAAAATCATCTCGTTCCTTTCTCCATAACACTTCTCAATACAATTTTTATAAAGAAAATTTTACTCTAGCAAATTTAACTGAAAAGGACTTGTTTCCTGGCCAGAAATACCTGAACTGAATACTACAAAGGATCTTCAGCAGTTGGGGACCCCTGATTTAGAGTCTCTAAAGCGACCTAGAAGAATTATGGATATATTTGTTTTATTATTGGGAGGCAAGGTTTCTACCTACAACCTTTTACAAAATAATCCCACTTTTATACCATTAAATGCTCTATATTCTCAAAGCACTTAAGCATCAGCTCTCTCATCTGATCCCTGTGATAAGTGTGAAGAAGCCAGCAAGGCAGTAATCCTGCTCTACACAAAGGTGAGGACCTGAGGCTCAGAGACCTTGGGGGACACAAGACCACATGGATGCTAAGTGCCTCCTCCATCTATCCAACTGAACCAGGCTCCTAGAGCTAGGATGTGAGAATTTTATAACTGCTGGGCCGTATTAGCTGATTTCATGAATAGACAAAATGACACCTCTGTTACACACTGGGAACAAAGAAACTTCAAAAAACCTCTACCTGATCTGCTTCGTCACAGGACAGAATGGATGACAAGAATTTATTCTTGGAGCTGAACTGTGTCCCCTCTGAAAGGCTGTTGCTGAAGCACAAAAGACGCCACGATTCTTGGCCTCCAGAGGAGAAGAATTCAATTTGGGACTAGTGATGAGGCCTGAGCATTCAGAGCTTTTGTGTAATAAAGTTTTATTAAACTATAAAAGATAGAGAAAGCTTCTGACATAGACATCAGAAGGGGGCAGAAAGAGTGCCCCCTACTAGTCTTTAGGCGGATGTTATATGGCTACTAGTAGTAGTAGTGTTAGTTGCTCAGTCGTGTCCGACCCTTTGTGACCACATGGACTGTGGCCTGCCAGGCTCTGTCCATGGGATTCTCCAGGCAAGAATACTGCAGTGGATTGCCATTCCCTTCTCCAGAGGATCTTTCCGACCAAGGGATCTAACCCAGGTCTCCTGCATTGCAGGCAGATTCTTTACCCTCTGAGATACAGGGAAGATCCATATAGCTACTAGCAATCTGTTAATTAGAGAAAGGGAATATCTCAAAACTCAGAGACTGGCACCAGGCCCCTCACAAACAATGTGCATTTTGAGGTAACATTGGCAAAAGGTGAGTTGTCCCTGGCCATAAAATGATTGACATGAATCTTGAAGAAAGACAGGTTTCTAAGCAAATACAGTCTCATTGACATAGCTTAAGAGAACATTTGCATGAGTAAAACATTCTGGTTTCTCAAGTCCATTCTGAGCCTTAAGGGAAACCTACTTGAAGACAGAGTCTAGGGTAAATACATAGTTCATTAACATAGCTTAAGACAAACATTGCCATAAGGAAAACACATTGGTGAGCTCAAGGTTTGAGAAAAGTTAAGCTCAGGCAACACAGAATTTTAAAAGAAACCTCTTTTTAAATTTGTATCAGTTCAGTTAAGTTGCTTGGTCCTTTCCTATTCTTTGTGACCCCATGAACTGCAGTACACCAGGCTTCCCTGTCCATCACCAACTCCTAGAGCTTACTCAAACTCATGTTCATTGAGTCGGTGATGCCATCCAACCATCTCATCCACTGTTGCCCCCTTCCCCTCCCGCCTTTAATCATTCCCAGCATCAGGGCCTTTTCAAATGAGTCAGTTCTTTACATCAGGCGGGCAAAATATTGGCGTTTCATCTTCAGTATCAGTCGTTCCAATGAACATTCAGGACTGATTTCCTGTAGGATGGACTGGTTGGATGTCCTTGCAGTCCAAGGGACTCTCAAGAGTCTTCTCCAACACCACAGTTCAAAAGCATCAATCCTTCGGCACTCAGCTTTCTTTATAGTCCAACTCTCACACTCATACATGACTACGGGGAAAACCAAAGCTATGACTAGACATACCTTTGTTGGCAAAGTAATGTCTTTGCCTTTTAATATGCTGTCTAGGTTGGTCATAACATTTCTTCCAAGGAGCAAGCGTCTTTTAATTTCATGGCTGCGGTCACCATCTGCAGTGAGTTTGGAACACCCCAAAAAAGTCTCTCACTGTTTCCATTGTTTTCCCATCTATTTGCCATGAAGTGATGGGACTAGATGCCATGATCTTAGTTTTCTGAATGTTGAGTTTAAGCCAACTTTTTTGCTCTCCTCTTTTACTTTCATCAAGAGGCTCTTTTGTTCTTCTTTGCTTTCAGCTATAAGGGTGGTGTCATCTTCAGATTTGAGGTTACTGATATTTCTCCTGGCAATCTTGATTCCAGCTTGTGCTTCTTCCAGCCCAGCATTTCTCATGATGTACTCTGCATATAAGTTAAATAAGCAGGGTGACAATATACAGCCTTGACATACTCCTTTCCCTATTTGGAACCAGCCTGTGGTTCCATGTCCAGTTTTAACTGTTTCTTCCTGTTCTGCAAACAGATTTCTCAGAAGGCAGGTCAGGTGGTCTGGTATTCCCATCACTTGAAGGATTTTCCACAGTTTGTTGTGATCCACAGAGTCAAAGGCCTTGGCATAGTCAGTAAAGCACTTAGTCAATAAAGGCACATAGTCAATAAAGCAAAGTCAACAAAGTTCCAGGAGTAAAATAAGAACTGGAACTCTCTTGCTTTATCCTGGAACTCTCTTGGTTTTTCCTTGATCCAATGGATCTTTGGCAATTTAATGTCTTGTTCCTCTGCCTTTTCTAAATCCAGTGTGAACATCTGGAAGTTCACAGTTCACATGCTGTTGAGATCTGGCTTGGAGAATTTTGAGCATCACTTTGCTAGCGTGTGAGATGAGTTCAATTGTGCAGTAGTTTGAACATTCTTTGCTATTGATTTTCTTTGTGATTGGAATAAAAACCAACCTTTTCCTGTCCTATGGCCACTGTTGAGTTTTCCAAATTTGCTGGCATATTGAGTGCAGCACTTTCACAGCATCATCATTTAGGATTTGAAATAGTTCAACTGGAATTCCATCACTTCCACTAGCTTCGTTCATAGTGATGCTTCCTAAGGCCCATTTGACTTCGCATTCCAACAGGTGTTGATATAGGTGAGTGATCATACCATCGTGATTATCTTGGTCATGAAGATCTTTTTTGTATAGTTCTTCTGTGTATTTTTGCCACCTCTTCTTAGTATCTTTTGTTCCTGTTAGGCCCATACCATTTCTGTCCTTTATTGTACCCATCTTTGCATGAAATATTCCCTTGGTATTTCTAATTTTCTTGAGGAGATCTCTAGTCTTCCCCATTCTATTGTTTTCCTCTGTCTTTGCATTGATCACTGAGGAAGGCTTTCTTATCTCTCCTTGCTATTCTTTGATCTCTGTATTCACATGGGTCTATCTTTCCTTTCCTCCTTTGTCTTTAGCTTTGCTTCTTTTCTCAGCTATTTGTAAGGCCTCCTCAGACAACAATTGTATCTTTTTGCATTTCTTTTTTGGCAGATATAAATTTGTATAGAGAAGGGGAAAAAATAAAACACTAATAGTTTGTTTCCTCCTACATCTTAAGAGAGACATTAAAAATGTCAGACACTTGCAGCCTACTCCCTCCCCATGAAGACCCCTGGTCTTCCTGCCTGTTACCCTCTCACCTCCAATTTTACATGTTGAAGTCCTAAATCCCCAGTACCACAGATTGTGACTGTATTTGGAGACAGCATCTTTAAAGAGGCAATAAATTTAAAATGAAATCATACAGGTGGGTCCTAATCTAACAGACTGGAGTTTTCATAAGAAGAGACCAGGACACAGGCTCACACAGAGGGAAGAGCATGCGAGACACAGAGAGAAGATGGTGTCTATAAGACAAGGAGTGAGACATCAGAGGAAACTAACCCTGCTGACACCTTGACCTCAGACTTCCAACCTCCAGGGCTGTGAGGATATAAGTTTCTGCTGTTTAAGTCACCTACTCTTTGGTCTTTGTATGGCAGCCCTAGCAAACTACTGCCCCCTTTAGCTTTATGTATCTAAAAGGGACTTTCTCTACTATTTCAAGGATCATCCAAAAGGGTCAATCAGACAGTGATCAGCTCCCCTGAGCTACAAATTCAAGAAAATGTTATGTTGAGGCACCTTCTCCCAGATGTTGGGTTTTCTTTTCAGATGAATGAATTGTTCTAATAGAGTGAAACCTTGTGACTTAACCTAATGCTCCTGGTGTTATAGCTCTGAACAATACATTGATATCTGATGCTTGCACATTGAAAAAGCTGATAATCTGACAGTTTATCCTCCTAAGAGGATGTAGAGTATACAGAAATAATGTCAAGATGGGATGAGAATTAAGAACTGCTTTTCTTTCTGTAGAGGTGACCTGAGCCAGTGGCAGGACTGAAATCCAAGAGTGAGGTCCTGCCACCCTGTGAACTTCAGTGACTGGCCCTGCCTTGGCTACCACGTGACAGGAGCAGTGTTTTCAGACTTGCCACAGAACACAGTACCTAGGACAGCACCCAGCCTCCCTCAGCAATTCCCCCTCTGTGCTTCCTGGACCAGCTCTGGGACCTTGGGTGAGCTCTGGACACACTCTCCTCATCAATGACATGAGATAAAAATGTACAGTCAGGAGATTATGTGAAATCATACATGTGAGAACTGTAGAAAATAAATTATAAAGAACTATACAAATGTAACTTACCATGAATATTGTTAGAGTAGGTGTAAGATTACCAGACCAGGAATCACAAGATTTCTAATTCTATGACCTATGTCTGCTTCAGTATGTATGTTAGACTTGATTTAAAATATTTACTGAAGAACAAATTTATAATTCTGTGTCTGCTGCTACTATACATAGGGACACCATCCTTCTAAAGCACCTTAGTTTCCTCACCTGTACAAAGAGAGGGTTGAATCCTATTATCTTATTATCTGGACCAATCTAAAATTCTGTGTTCTATTTCTCATTACTCAATGTCATGATAATATAGTTTTGAAATGAAGTTTTTGACACACAGGTGGGAACACCTCTTTTTGATGTGAAATGGCTAAGATCAAAAGAGCAAAAGGGTTTGGGAGATTCCTGGCTCTCGAGGTCTCAGGAGGGATGGTCTGACTAGGAGACACTCTAGTGGATAAAAGCACTCTGTGAATTTCAGGCATAAAAAAATACAGAGATCCTTGTTTAGCTTCTCAACATTTGCACACAATGTAAGTATTTATGAAAAGTTCAAAACATAGGCTTCCTTTTCCCTAAACCTAAGCACGAACTCGAACTCTGACAACTCTTCAGCCAGCCTTGGGACCCAGGAAGTTTATCTGATGAGCACTGGAAGGTCCTGGTCTGCATTTCCTCATTTCTAGAGAGGACTGAGAGGAGATAGTGATGAACTTAGGCCACATTTTAGATAAATCTTTCATATAGAAGTATTTAAAGTACTGGGAAATATTTTCTTTAAGACATTTTAAATATTACACAAATAATCTTATTCTATTTACAATTGAAATCTGGGAAAGGCAGAAAATTATGAAGAATGGAAAATATACCCATAATTTAACATCCAGAGATAAATTTTCAATGGGGAAGCCACATCCCACCCCGAGCCATGCATGTTAAGGGGTAAGAACACCAGACCTTCCTTCCCTTCCTCTATCGTCCCATCAACCCCAATCCTACCCCCACCTGGTTCCAGAAAGATTTACAGATGGCTGCATGACAGTGGCTAAGTCTCCTAAACCAGCCCTTGGTCACCACCTCACCTCTGTTAGGAAGACCCCACGTGACCCGGATGTTCCTCACTGAGCGCCTTCCTCACACCACACACAGTGCTTAGTGCCTCCCACACCTCGTCTCTGAGAAAGTGCTCTGTGACCTTCAGCACCACTCAGACTACAGTGTGAAGGTGTTGTGAGTTCCTGATTTGTCCTGCAGACAATTTCATCGTCTAGAAGGTAGAGGAAGCATGGGGGGGAAATGGACCTAATTCTAAACAACAAAGAATTAGGGAGAAAGTGATCATTTCAGGTAAGAGTTTTCTTTACAGACTAGGAAACAGAAGAGACCTATACCTTTCTCTGGAAGATCTTCCCAGAACTGAAATCTTCCAAGTATTTTTCCCTTAAACTCTCAAATTTCCTGGACATTCCTCGACAGACCTTGTATCACAAATGTGCTGAGCACCAATCAGAATGAATGTAAAGGGTCTGCAAAACGAGAGTGTTCGGTGCTCCATGAGAATCTGAACCCAGAGTCCGAACATGTGAAATGTCGAATCCAAAAATCTCTGTCTCAGGCACAGGTGTGTGCACACAGAAGGGTGCACACATCCTGACATCACCCCCAGCATTGTCACAGATTCTTAGCAGATCTGCCTTCAACCTGCCACATGCTGTTAAGACCCAGTCATGAAGCTTCCTCTCTGGTGGCTTCTCATTGAAAAGAGAACAGAGTGCTTGTTCCCAGACCCTTGGTGGAGATCTTGTGAAGAATGAACCCTGGAGGCGAATTTAATTACAGCTTCTGGCAGCAGGCTCACCTGTTTTGACCTTTTGGTGAGGACAGCAGCCTCCGCCTCCCCCAGGTGTTGCACCATCTTGTAAAATAGGCTGTCTCTATCTTGCAGCAAAATATATGGCCAACTATATTCTTTCCATGTCCCTGAATCAAAAACCTGTTAACAGCAGAAAGAAACCCATTAGCACACAACATCTCCCAGTAATATAACTCAGACAATATTTCAAAAAGGGGCAGGTCAGGGAGAATTTGGGTAGTAGGACTGGTGGTATTTAAATGATTTGATTACTCTGTTTTACTAGGGAGACAAAGGCCTAGCTCGACCTTTCATTATTATATGATTATAGGAAAGGATGAAAATGAAAACTTTAGAATATGATTACTGCAATTGAACAGTCAGTAGCATTTTATATTCTACCCAGGGCATTTGGGGTTGTTATCATTAGTTAGTGCTTTTAGCTCTCAGACTCTGACCTTTGAGGGCTATTTGTACAGATACACAAAGTTGGGAAATATCTTGATTCAAGAAAATTTGAATTTATTTTGCATTTATCTAAAAAGTAGGTTGACATCATATAAACCACATGGCAGTGTCCTGAGTACAAATTAATTGTCAAGTTGATTTGAAAATCTGCACAATATTGGAGGGAAAAAAGTAAATGCTTCTGGAATTTCTTTAGGGCCCCGGATTATGTCAGCCCCTACTGGAAGGACTAACGCTGAAGCTGAAGTTCCATTACTTTGGCCACATAATGGCAAGAGCTGACTTACTGCAAAAGACCCTAATGCTGGGAAAGATTGAAGGCAGGAGGAGACGGGGATGAAAGAGGATGATATGGTTGGATGGCATCACCAATTCAATCACCAATCCAGTAAGTAGTGAAGGACAGGGAAGTCTGGAGTGCTGTAGTCCATGGGGTCGCAGAATTGGAAACTGAGAGACTGAGCAACTGAACAACTAGAGGGGCAGGATCCCTTGTTCAAGAGGTTAAGATGCTTCTTGAAGTTGGCTGTGGCTGTAGTATATTGTTATGAGAGTGGAAGGCTGGCAAAAAGAGTTGCTTTATAAGCAGCTTTTGCAGAACTGCTCTGCACAGAAGGAATTTCTAGAAATCCAGTTTTCTTTTTGGATAAGACTTTAAAAGTAAATAATAAATTGAGCTCCAAATTGAAGTGATCACAGCCTGCACAGCACACCAGGCAGCTCAACCTGAACTGCCTAGGATCTGAATCTGTTTTCACAAATTACCTTTATTTGCTTCTTTCTCTTTCTTTCTTAAGCTGCCTGCCTTTTAACCCTTTTATTGCTCATTAATAAACCTGCTAATTGGAAATTGAAAGGGAGAGGAAGGGGCTCTTAACTCTGTCTTTCTACTTATGAGTGACCTTGGTTAATGGTTATGGAGGGGGGAAACGTACCTGAAACAACTGAGCCAAATAATAGAACTACAGAAACAGTTCTGATGTTAAGTGGAGTTTAATTCTTCATTTAGGTCATATTTAGAGTAAATGTACCTAAAGAGAATATGTGGTATGGGCTTACGGTGGCTCAGTGGTAAAAGAATCTGCCTGCCAGTGCAGGAGTCCCAGGTTTGCTCCCTGGTCCGGGAAGACACCACCGGCTGTGGAGCAAGGAAGTTCATGCGCCGCGACTACTGAGCCCACGCATCACAACTCCTGAAGCCTGAGCGCCCTGCACTTGCACGGACGACAGAAGCTCTGTGAGAAGGCTGTGTGTCTGCCGCAACCAGAGGAAAGCCACGCGGCAACGGAGACCCTGCACGGCCAAACATAAACTGATAATTTTTTTTTTTTTTTTTGAAAAATAAGAGAATATACTGGAACTCTAGGAACTCTAAACAAGACACAAGTTATTTTTTCCACACATAGGTATTGCAGTTAACTTATCCTTTATATTTAATTGGAAACATTTTTTTAAGTCTCACAAAGGATATATTTCTATTAATCTTCTGTTTATAATGTGAATCATCATTAAGAGCAACTTTCTCAAAACAGTCCAAGAATAATTGAATGTCTCATCCACATAATGAATTTTCTATATGCCAATTGGGCATGCCAATTTATATGCCCTGAACATGCAATTTAACTTAAGCATAGCATAATGGAACATAACTGCTGCTCCTGATGTTGAAGAAGAGAAACTGTAGTTTTAAAACACAGGTCTCCAAATATCTATGTTCAATTAATCTATGAAAGATTAGGTAAGAATATATATTGAAGAAAAGACAGTCTCTTTGCTAGATAGTACTGGGAAAGCTGCATACCTAGAAATGAATGAAATTAGAATCATCCCTCATACCACACATAAAAATAAACTCAAAATAGTTTAAAGACCTAAGATAAGACTGGGTACTATAAAACAAAAGGAAAACACAGGCAGAGAACACTTTGACATAAACCACAGCAATATTTTCTTAGATCAGTCTCCCAAAGCAAAAGAAATAAAAGCAAAAATAAATTGGATCTAATTAAACTTAAAAGGCAAGAGTCACGTTAGGGGATACAAGAGCTAAGATGGGACATAGACTGAAAAATGGCCAGAAACAGAATTTTACGAACTTAGCCTTTACATTTACTGACTTGATCAAAGATTCTACATATTTCAGAACAAATAAACATAAGGCAAATATAAATTTTCTTTACAGAAAAATAGATATAGTTTTGGATTTTTAACATCCCTTATAAGAATAATGTTGTATAACATTTCCCACTATGTCCCCACCCTTTTGAGAGAGTCAATTCCTAGGCAGACTGATAAGAAGTCCAGGGTCCCCAAGGAGGAGAAAGGGGCCTGGGGCTCTTGAAGTGGAGATTGAGGGTCTGGAATTCTCAAGGAGGAGAAAAGGAAAAACTTTTTTTTCCTCTACATTCCCTAGTCTTAGTCAATTACACAACTCAGTTTAAACTCTGTACTAGTGACTATACAACAACAATGAATCTGGCTGGAGGACAGTTTCTCCTTCCTGAAAACCTTCTGACTAATCCTGATATCTTAGAATGTATATTATAGGAGTGGGTCTGGAGGATCTATCTATTGTTAAATTCTAATCTTGGTATCCTAAAATGTAAATTGTGGGAGTAGGTCTGGTAAAATTTTCACAAACTTGAGACATTCTTTTGATTCATTGTAATAACTAATTAAAAGGTACATAACTCCATTGCTAACACCAGCAAGGGGGTACTCTTTCTGCCCCCTTTTGATGTCTATGTCAGAAGCTTTCTCTATCCCTTTGTACTTTAATAAAACTCTATTGCACAAAAGCTCTGAGCAATCAAACCTCATCTCTGGCCCCAGATTGAATTCTTCTCTTCAAGAGGCCAAGAACCCTGGTGTCTTTTCATGGGTCAGTGACAACCTTTCACTTTCTGTAACACAAGTTAAACTATCAACTAAATCACACATTCAACTTGGTGTGATAATAATCCCTGAATCCCAGGATCTCTCCAGAAACCCCAACACTGAATTACTTATTAAGCTCTAGTAGGTTAAGTAAAAACACATTATGTTGGACAAGTAAGTGAGTTTAGATGAGCTCAGTGAAGACATGTTTATCAAACCTGTTTATGTGTAGATATTCCTGGTAGCTATCTAGACATAAAAATTAAACGGACCCATTGCAAAATAACTTCATCAGCAAGATGCCATCCGTGAAAAAGGGGAATGCAAGGAGAGGTGGGTGAATACATGGAGAAGAGTGGGGCAGGAGAGGTTGGAGTTAAAGCCTGATAAGAAAGGATGACAACAATAGAGATAGAGCCCCACTTACTGACAAGCAGAGTTGCAAGGGGAAGACCTGTGTCATATCTGTGTTTCTGGTTGCCAGGTGATGACACAGGGACAGCTGTCCAAATTTGCATAGATGGTCCCTCATTGGTAAAATGGGTGGCCATGATTTTCTCAGTGACTGGGCAACGTGGCAAGTATTAACTCAAAATCCTTTCTTAGATCTTGAAATAATAAATTAGTCTCTCACCAGGGGGATGATGAAGGCTGGGTTACAGTCACCTCCACAGTCATTTCCCCAAATCTGCTGCCTTTGCTCATAAGCACTCCCCTCTTTTTTTTTTTTTTTAATTTTTTTTTAATTTTTTTTTTCAGTGGGTTTTGTCATACATTGATTTGAATCAGCCATAGATTTACACTTATTCCCCATCCCGTTCCCCCCTCCCTCCCCTCTTAAAGTATCTCTTCTCCCAAACTGTCCTTTCTACCTCCATATTAGTTATTTTCCTTTGAAAACTTGAGTGAAATCGTTTGGAGTTTTTGAAGGAGTTTTCTCTTCTGAAATATTCTAATTGTAGCCATGTAGGCTTCTGAAAGAAATGTTCCATGAAGGTGAAAAACAGAATTTAAGTAAAATTCTAGTTAGGCATGAGCTGTTTTGTGCTTTCCAGGTGGGGATGTTACAACAGTTTCTGGTTTTGATTTCTCTGGGGATAATTCTACTAAGAAGAGATTTGTGTTAAGGAAGAAATAAAAAACATAAAATCATAAGACTGACTATAAACAAAAGAGGTGGAATCTGAGTTTCTGTCCCTGGTTTTGGTTCTTCATCATTCATTTCCAAAGAATTCTCTAACTGAAGACAGTGAAAATGTGGACCACAGACAACAATACTGTTAATGCAAGTGCAGATTGTCACATGCTTCTTTGTTCACGCTTCTAAGGAGAATCCGGGTGATATGAAGACTGCAGTGTGCAGGAATTGGAGGTAAGAGCTGTGCTATTGGCTGCAGAGAAAGCAGGCCACAAGCACTCAGCTAATCTTAAAATCTGTAGGAAGAACCCTCTAATGTAGAGACAGTGGTGAGTCTTAAGAGAAAAAAGATTTCTAATTTCTGTCTTGCTCCATTATTTTGGAGCAAACAAGGAAGATTAACTTAGTTGCTGTTATGACTTTTATGCTTAATCATAACTTAGATGCTGTTATGACATCTTTAAGATAGTTAAAATTAAGATAATTTCGTTGTAAAATAAAATTATGAAACATTAATGGTGCTTAACTAACCAAAACTGAGTAAATCCCTTCAGAGAGCCAACACATACACAAAGCTATTAATTGGATCACAGTTATTTCCCAACAAGCCTTTTCTCTTATTTACTTACAGTAGACAAAACTATATCCATCTAATTATTTCAAGATTTTTTAATAAAAGTGACAATTTGGAAAACATATAATGTCTAAAGGGAAAGTGATAGTTGCTCAGTCGTGTCCAACTCTTTGCGACCCCATGGACTGTAGCCTGCTAGGTTCCTCTGTCCATGGAATTCTCCAGTCATGAATACTAGAGTGGGTAGCCCTTCCCTTCTGCAGGGGATCTTCCTGACCCAGGGATCAAACCTGGGTCTCCTGCTTTGAAGGCAGATTCTTAACAGTCTGAGCCACCAAGGAAGCCCAGATAATGTCAAAGTTTCAGATTAACTATAGTCTATCTCTAAGATGAAATTTTAGGCAGCTATTAAAATTGTGCTATAGAAAATTAATTAATGACATGGGGGATTTTAAGAATATATTGTTTCTATAAAAATTCTGCTGATGAAATACTGTTTTGCATAAGACTAATTATTAAACTAGTAATAGTTCTAATTTTATCCAAATAATATTATAGCACTATACAACTATTGCTTTCTGGAGGTGGGTATTTTGAAATCTTCCCTTTATGGATTTCACGTGTGGAGGAGAGGATGCTTTAAAATGGACGGGCTCCTCACCCCGCGTTTTCAGTGCCTCAGCATGACTTGTGACAGAGCCTGCTCAGAGTTGAAGCTGAGCTAAAAGACCACACGTATAGTCAGGTGATACATAGGAGCAAAGGAGAAGGGAAAATCGTACGTGAATTTCCTGGTGTTAGTTCATTTTCACCGTAAGATTTTCACTTATGTAAAAGAGGTGCCAGAAAAGTGAACTTTCTGAATATGAGTTTTTAAGAATGCCAAACCGTATTTTTTTTTTCCATTCTTCTTTGGAAATCATTGCCTTTGCCTAGAAGTGAAATTCAGGGACCATGAATCATTTTCAGTGGAAGGGCTTCCTAGTCTGTGGGATCTGAGGTGATTTTTACTTTATTGTGCTTTTATTAAAATCCTTTTGTTTGTAAACTTTTAGTATTTGTTTGGTCTTCTTTTGCTTTAAACTTTTAAATTGACCTTAGAAAAGCCTGAATGCTTGTGTGTGACATTTGACCGAAATGGTTTGCGGCTGCCTGTGGATGCCGGAAGACAGGTGGTCGGCTTCAGCAATATCCGGTTTTCATCCATTGCACTTGGTGTAGAGTGTTGAGGAAGGGTGAACACTGTTGTTTTAGGAAAGCACAAGAGAAACCTGGAGAGGCAGTTTGGCTCAGGTAGCTACACATCCGTTGTGTCATTTTTTTCTTTGAAGCTGTCTATAAGGAAATGCAGCCAACCCCAACCACTACTTACATTCCCAGATAACCAAGAAGTAGATACATTTTTCATGGCCTTGCCTTAGTCAGAGGCCCTTTTCTCTTTTCCTGTACCCAGGTGTGGGTGAAATTGGAAATAAGTAGTCTGTTGAAAGTCAGTTCCTGACAGAGCAAGGTTTGCTTTCATAATTGCAGCAAAAGAAGTCAGTTCACCAAGTCAATGCTGCATGTGTGTACTGTATTATTTTCAGAAAAAAAAAAAGTCTGAGTCCACATTATCTCGATTTTAAATTGATAGAGAAACAAGAAACTGTCAAGCAAGTTATATAACAACTAACAACATTGCACTTTCTGTATGTGAAATCAATATTTAAATAACTTATTTTTCTCCATTGCTGTTCTTAAACATTGTAAGTAGCTATAATATACCAGTACCGATATGTTCTTGCGATTGCTTCAGCCCAAGAAAGCTGTGTATTGTTTTAAAAATTGTAAAAATTATTGTGATGATTCATTTAGCAAAAAGAGGTGGACAGAAGGGTTTTCCTATGTATCAAAACTTGTCTATAATTATGTCATCTATGTACCTAGAAAAAAAAGTAAATAAATTTCTTCAGTTGGAAAAAAAAAAAAAAAGAAATCTTCCCTTTATGAATTTTTTGAAAATTTTCCTATTTCTACCTTGCACATTTATTGCTTTTTTGTAACAAAAACATATTTTTATGAGTTAGACTCTTCACTTTAAAAAAACAGAATAAAAGAAAATATCCATCTACCTTTGTGCAGAAGTATTCATCCATGCAACAATATGTAATTATTATACCTTTAGCACTTGCAGTGACAGGACTTTATGGTGACAGCACTTGCGGTTATGCCCTTTGTCAGAATCTGTCAATTCCCCAGCCCCTCCCCTAGGCCGGTAGCCCGCCCTGTGAAGCATCAGGCTTTGTAGCAGATTGACTTGTCTTTATGTCCTTAAAGCTTTCAGAACAGACAATCACTTGCTTTCCAGAAAGGAACTGGTACAGGCATCCCTCAGAGCTATTGCAGGTTCAGCTTCAGAACACCAGAATATAGTGAATATTGCAGTAAAGTGAGTCACATGAATTTTCTGGTTTTCCAGGGCATATGGAAGTTATGTTTATACTATACTATACTCAAACATGTGTGCAATAGCATTATGTCTGAAAAAAAAAAAACAATGCACAGACCTTAACTTAAAAATAAGGTATTGCCCTAAAAAATATTAACTATCATCAGAGACTTCAGTAAGTCATAGTAGTAATATCAAAGCTCATTGATGTTACAGGGCACCAAAGCAACTGCAATAATGGTAAAAATGTTTGGTTTATTGTGAGAATTACCAAAAGGTGACACAGAGACATGGAATAAGCAGATGCTGATGAAAAAATGGTGCCTATAGACTTGCTCCATGCAGGTTTATGATAAGCTCTCAATTTGTAAAAAAAATGCAGTATCTGGGAAGCACAATAAAACAAGGAATGTCTATAGTTCTAAAGCAAGCAATAAAAATAAGATTGCCTCAAAAATTGAAGGTTTGAGAAAGAGAACATTATTTGTAATGTTTTTTGCTGAATTGAAAGCCGATTGGTAATCAGAAGCTCTAGAATAACATACAAGCTTTACACCTGGGGTGAATGGAGCATAGAGGACAATCCCCAACCCTGAAGCTGGGGGATGCCTGTCTCTTGGTGCTCTGAGGTCTAATCCTGTTATTCCTACCAGAGGAGTCAGCAACCACAACCAGCTCAGACTGCGATGTAAACACAGGGCCAAACTTACATCTCCTGGTAGGACCTCCCCATGACATCACTGGTGACCTCAAGCAGGGAACCTTAAACTGGAGGTCTCCCAACACGGGAGAGGGAAGGGCAGCTCCACAGTGAAGGGTAAGACCCTCTCCTGGAAACAAGGTCATTCATCACAAAGATGACAGGCTCCAGAGAACCCTCACATTTCCCTTCTCCCTCTTCTTCCCCGTTCACCCAGATGCTCAGTCTCTGCACCCAGAAACCATCATCAACTTCTCTCTCTACCCTCAGATCCTATGTTCAATCCATCACACAGTCCACTTGGCTTCAATTCCTTATCTACCTCAAGTCCCACCATCTCACCATTTCCACCACAGGCACCTTACACTAAGCCAACAGTCTAGAGAGGGCACATTGTAAGATAGTGAAGATTGAATCTGGAGAACTGAAAGACCATCAGTGTGGTTTTAGCTGTAAAGGAAGGAGGGAGAGCACAGTGAGACAAAACTAGAAAGTTGGGGTGGGACGGGCAGTGCACTGCTTCATGAAACTAAAGATTTATTCATAGACATTGACCAATAGAGAAAAATCTGAGGTTATAGAAATTGGCCAGGAGATATTGGTAAGTAAAAGACACTTGTTCCTTGGAAGAAAAGTTATGACAAACCTAGACAATGTATTAAAAAGTAGAGACATTGCTTTGCTGACAAAGGCCCAAAGAGTCAAAGCTATGGTTTTTCCAGAAGTCATGTATGGATGTGATATTTGGACCATAAAGGAGGCTGAGTGACAGCCGAAGAATTTATGCTTTTGAACTGTGGTGCTGGAGAAGACTCTTGAGAGTTCCCTGGACTGCAAGAGATCAAACCAGTCAATTCCAAAGGAAATCAACCCTGGATATTCATTGGAAGGATTGATGCTGCAGCTGAAGCCCCAGTACTTTGGCCACCTGACGTGAAGAGCCACTCACTGGAAAAGACCCTAATGATGGGAAAGATTGAGGCCAGGAGGAGAAGGGGATGACAGAGTATGAGATGGTTGGATGGTATCACTGATTCAAAGGACATGAGTTTGAGTAAGCTCTGAGAGACAGTGAAGGAGGACAGGGAAGCCTGGCATACTGCATCCCATGGGGTCGCAAAGAGTTGGACACGACTGACTGAACAACAAATCGGTAAGTAAAGCATTAAAACAATGAACGTATTTTGATAATAGCAACAAAGCTGACTGGTTCAGAGGATATAGATGTTCACATCTGCAGATCAGGTACTGAGTGATAACACTTTAGGACTGACCAGGTGACATGTCCTCCAAATTCTGTCCTTCTTCAGTTTCCCTAACCAACCACACATTTCAAGCTAACAGTATATCTAAGAATTAGATGATAAGAAGAGTCTGCTACCATTAATGCCATTAATGCCTATAATACCAAAAACCAAAAGTAAATCTTCAGGGTACATTTAGGATCAAAGAATTTAATTGAACAGATCCTTAACTGAGCAGAAGATCAAGCCACCTTTCTGCTGCTATGTCTAAAGCCTGACAAAGGGCTTGAAACAGGTACATTTCACAGCATCATTTATTTATTATGGAAAAATGGTGCTCTGGGGGACAGTCTTTGAAATACAATGTTGAGAGGTAAGAACAGTAAAGTGTCAGGTAAAACCTAGAAATAAAAGGTTACTTTTCCACTTAGCATTCAAGAACAGAAAATGAAGGACTAAGGATCCCTGACACAAAACATTTCTAGAAATTAAGAGTCACTGTTGGGCAATATTGAATGCCACCCCATGTCTCATGAAAGTCTGCAGGTAGAGCCTGTTGCCTACTGTGATATCTAGTCCAGGTGACCAGACACACTACTTGGAGCCTAGAGCATCCCTTTGGTTGGGGATGTCCCTCTCCTGTCATCTGTCTCCCCAGAGCTCACTCCTGAGCACATCCAGCTTGAGAAGTGAGGGTACAGGCACTGCCTCAATGCTGACAGCCTGGTATCTACTCAATGCCCGACTGATGATCCCATCTGACAATGCATGTGAAGTAGGACAAGAGGTGATATTCCAGAAACTGCCCAAGAAGTCAAAAGAGATGGTACTATTATCCTTAGACATAAGGAACTGTGGGTATTACTGACTACTCATTAGTGATTATTACCTGTTTTGTAATAAAAATACCATCAAAATACCTTAAAGTATCTTGCATTCCTTGAGATTATTTACTGCCAAAGTTTTTCCTTTGAGGAACGCTTTTCTTGTTTTATAAAGCCACATTCTAACATTTATTGAAACTGAGCAAGAAACAGAGGGAAAGGATAAGGAAAGAGATAAAATGAAAAAGAGAGAGAAAAGGAATAGATGGAGGAAGGAAATGAAGCTAAGGAAGGAAATATTAAATTACTAAGGAAGAAAGAGCCAACCAAACCTGGAAGGAATATACTAGACAGATAACCAGAGATCAAAGCCTGGAGCCTGCCGTGTGTACAGAACAGAGCTATTGTGTAAGAGACTAGTTGGTTGTTTATTTAGTCTCTCATCCCTGATTTACCTTTCTTTCCAAACTCTCATCTGTGATGCAGAAGCTGGGTCCCTGCAAGTCACTGCAAGAGGTCAAAAACTCTTCTGCCAGGTGGCCTTTGTTAGGTTCTGCCAGTAGGGGGCACTAGAGGGAGACTGAAGGTGGGAAACACAGCTAATGTTCTGCCTGATTCTGCTACTAGCATCACCTCAGCACTGGGACCTGACTCCAGCTCCCGGCCATTAGCACATGGAGAACCAGCCCCATCCTGCCCCCTCACAAATATGACCGGCAACCAGGCAGTGACCTCTCCTCAGAGGTCCGAGCATCAATTCTTTAGGGCCTCTCTTCTGAGTTCTTAGGTCTGGAGATCTGTCCTAGGATATGGTAGCTGCTTTCTAAAATCATTACCCCAGTGTTTCATTTTTCTAGCCCTCTAATCTCTATGTAATACATTTTTTTTTACATTAAATCCTTTCAGTTAAAATACTGTTTTTCTCACCAGGCCGTTTCTTCTCATGGACTCCTGAGAAATTCTACAACTTTAGCCATCAACCTCCTGGCAGTCTAAATTAGAGGCTAATTTTTTGATAAGGGAAACCAAAAACACTGAAACAACTATGACACAGTGAAAATGACTATGTTCTACCCCACTAAAATATGGAACTATAACTTGGGTTTGGAATATTTTAATGGTTGGCCATCATAAAAAAATGACAATTCAAATAAACTTGTAATATGAAAATATAATATCATTGTATATATTATTTAATAGTGCATTCTAAAAGTATAGTTAAATATTTGAGTAACTTTCAGAAATGAGAGACGAAACTAAGAGAAACACTAATGGAGGTGCCTATCAAATTTTACACAGAAGGATACACTGAAAATTGAACATAAATGGAAACAACTAAAATGGTGAGGGTCTTACCTTTATCAGTTCACAGTCAATAATGGTGCTCAACTTGTGTGCAATGGTCAGCACAGTGCACTGGGCAAATCGCTCACGAATTTTTGTGTGTATTAACTCATCAGTTCTAGAAACAAAGAAGTTGATTTAATTCAGTAAGGACAGGAAAAGCAGACTTAAGACTTAAAAATATCCTATGATATTCTTACAATGTTTTTTAAAATCAATACTTTAACATATAGTCTTGTTCCTAAAAAACTAAGTATAAAAAGTCTACCTAGAAGTTTATTATTTTTCATAAAATGATGGAAAATTAGTCTTCCTTCAAAATTGCTTGAAACTATCAGGAACTGGATTTAGGAATTCCGCTCTCTTAGGGTGCCTCATAACAATATTAATACCATGTAACAGGTCTTGGCTTTTTCCCTTGTTTTCTGCAATTAATATTATCAACAGATATCCATGAGGCTGAGCAAGCTCTTAGAAACATTTAAAAGATTCCCTAAATGTTTTCCATTTACCACATTTACAAGTCAGTTCAAGATTTCTGGGGGCTCAGCTCCATACCTTGGATCCACATATGATGTGGCTTTGTCAATAATCAATATCTGATTCTTCCTGAGAATAGTCCTGGCAAGGCACACTAGTTGTTTCTGACCAACACTCAAGTTCAAGCCAGATTCTGCTAAATCAGTATTCAGTTTAGCAGGAAGAACTTCGATGGATTCTTTAAGTTGTACCTGTGGATACAGAAAGAATGACATTTTTCTAAGCAAACTGCTACAGAAGTAGATAAGCCTTTTAGACGTTAGAGCTTTGACATCCTCAGGACTTCTTACATATCTTACATGTATGGCCAGGTGATGGGGAGAGTTCCTTACAATGAGTGTTCACTGAGAAAGATGGTGGAGTCAGCTTAGGACAGAAAGATCTCAGTGTCCCCCATCCCACCATAGGACATCCACGAGAAACCCCAACTAGGGGCTAGTTAAGGAAGTCTCTCAAAAAGTGAAGCTATTTCTCCCAATATGATTGAAACAGAAAAGTTAAAAGGATCTTTGTGGTTGAGTCAAGTTTCCCAAATTACATTTTGCATAGGAGTTGGTACACTAGAGAAAAACTTGCAAAATTTTTACAGAAAATGTGGTTCTCTGAAGATATAATCTTATTGGCCCTTTACTGTTTTCTAAAGTTTAATATATGCAAGTTCAAACATGAGCAAACTGCCCCTTATACATTAGTAATCCTGGAGCCCATTCTGATGATGGTTCTTCCCCAGGTTTAATCCTACAAATAGTGGACCAATCAAGTGCATTTTCTTCAGTGTCATAAATGCACTGTAGTGAATGAAAACACATGAAAAATAAACTACAACATCTTATTTCCCCCAGCATATGATATAGGTTGTTGTTGTTCAGTTGCTTAGTCATGTCCAATACTTTGCAACCCCATGGACAGCAGCACACCAGGGTTCCTTGTCCTTCACTATTTCTTGGAGTTTGCTAAAACTCATGTCCATTAAGTTGGTGATGCCATCCAACCATCTTGTCCTCTTTCGTACCCTTCTCCTCCTGCCTTCCATCTTGCCCAACATCAGGGTCTTTTCCAATGAGTCATCTTTTCACATAGGGTGGCCAAAGTATTAGAGCTTCAGCTTCATC
The DNA here is from genome assembly GCA_003798545.1 of Axis porcinus. Lineage (NCBI taxonomy): Eukaryota > Metazoa > Chordata > Mammalia > Artiodactyla > Cervidae > Axis > Axis porcinus. Next base: position 342,162 of record QQTR01076491.1, read on the forward strand.
ATCAAGGAAAATTCAGGGTTGATTTTCTTGAGGATAGACTGGTTTGATCTTGCTCTCCAAGGGACTCTCAACAATCTTCTCCAGAACCACAGTTCAAAAGCACCAGTTCTTCTGTGCTCAGCCTTCTTTATGGTCCAACACTCACATTGGTACATGACCATAAAAAAAACCATAGGGAAACCATATGTTTGATTGGGAAAACCAGAGGTTTGACTACATGAACTTTGTTGGCAAAGAGATATCTCTGTTTTTTAATATTCTGTCTAGGTTTGTTATAGCTTCTCTTCCCAGTAGCAAGCATCTTTTAATTTCATGGCTGCAGTCACCATCTGCAGTGATTTTGGAGTCCAATAAAATAAAGTCTGTCATTGTTTCCATTGTTTCCCCCATCTACTGCAATGAAGTGATAAGACAGGATGTCATGATGTTAGTTTCTTGAATGCTGATTTTTAAGCCAGCTTTGTCACTCTTCTCTTTCACTTTTATCAAAAGGCTCTTTAGTTCCTATTCACTTTCTACTATTAGGGTGGTTTCAGATGCATATCTGACATTATTGATATTTCTCTAAGCAATCTTGATTCCAGCTTGTGCTTCATCCAGCCTGGCATTTCGCATGATGTATTCTGCATTTAAGTCAAATAAGCAAGGTGACAATATATAGCCTTGACATGCTCCTTTCCCAATTTGGAACCAGTGCAAATTGTTGCTTTGGAACCAGTTGTTCCAGGTCCAGTTCTAACTGTTGCTTCTTGACCTGCATACAGATTTTGCAGGAGGCAAGTAATGTGGTCTGGTATTCCTATCTCTTTAAGAATATTCCACAGTTTGTTGTGATCCACACAGCCAAAGGCTTTAGTGTAGTCAATGAAGCAGATGTTTTTCTGGAATTATCTTCCTTTTTTGATGATCCAATGAATGTAGGCAATTTTATCTCTGGTTCCTCTGGCTTTTCTAAATCCAGTTTGTACATTTGGAAGTTCTTGGTTCCTGTAATGTTGAAGCCTAGTATGAAGGATTTTCAGTATTACCTTGCTAGCATGTGAAATGAGTACAATTGTGTGGTAATTTGAACATCCTTTGACACTGTCCTTCTTTGGATTGGAATGAAGACTGACTTTTCCAGTCCTGTGGCCATTGCTGAGTCCTCCAAATTTGCTGGCATATTGACTGCAGCACTTTCACAGCATCATCTTTTAAGATTTGAAATAGATCAGCTGGAATTCCATCACCTCCACTAGGTCTGTTCATCATGATGCTTCCTAGGGCCCACTTGACTTCACACTTCAGGATGTCTGTTTCTAAGTTGAGTGATCACACCATTGTGGCTATTTATGTCCTTAAGACCTTTTTTTATGGTTCTTCCATGTATTCTTGCCACCTCTTCTTAATATCTTCTGCTTCTGTTAGGTCCAACTACTTCTGTCCTTTATTGTGCCATCCTTGCAGGAAATGTTGCCTTGGTATTTCTAATTTTCTTGAAGAGATCTCCAGTCTTTCCTTTTCTATTGTTTTCCTCTATCTATTTGTATTGATCACTTAGGAAGGCTTTCTTATCTCTCTGTGCTATTCTTTGGAACTCTGCTTTGAGATGAGTATATCTTTCCTTTTCTCCTTTGCCTTTTGCTTCTCTTCTCTTCTTTTCTCAGCTATTTGTAAGGCCTTCTCAGACAATCATTTTGCCTTTTTGCATTTCTTTTTCCTGAGGATGGTTTTGCTCACCACCTCCTGTAGACTGTTACAAACCTCTGTCCATAGATCTTCAGGCACTCTGTCTATCAGAACTAACCCCTTGAATCTACTTGTCACATCCACTGTATAATTTGTAAGGGATTTGTTTTAGGTCACATCAGAATAGCTTGTGATTTTGCCTACTTTCTTCAATTTAAGCTTGAATTTTGCAATAAGTAGTTCATGGTCTGAGCCGTCAGCTCCTGTTCTTGTTTTTGCTGACTGTATACAGCTTCTCCATCTTCAGCTGCCAAGAATATAGTCAGTCTAATTTTACTATCGACCATCTGGTGATGTCCATGTGTAGAGTCGTCTCTTGTGTTGTTGGACGAGGGTGTTTGCTATAACCAGTGCATTCTCTTGGCAACATTCTGTTAGCCTTTGCACTGCTTCATTTTGTACTCCAAGGCCAAACTTGCCTGTTACCCCAGGTATTTCTTGACTCCCTACTTTTGCATTTCAGTTCCCTATGATGAAGAAAACATCTTTTTTTGGTGTTAGTTCTAGAAGGTCTTGAAGGTCTTCATAGAACTGTTCAGGTTCAGCTTTTTTGGCATTAATGACTGGGGCATACACTTGAATTATTGTGATACTGAATGGTTTCCCTTGGAAATGAACTGAGATCATTCTGTCATTTTTGACATTGCACCCAAGTACTGCATTTTGGACTCTTTCATTGGCTATTTTTTTCTTTTCTTTTTTTGGTAGCCAAACAAAAATAAACTGGAGACTTGAAGCCAGGCAAACTCGGCATAAGTCTTGCCTGGGTGTGCCAACTGGGCAAGTTCCTGAACCTACTCTATCTTAGCTTCTTAAACTCTAAATAAGACTATAATATCATAATTATAAAGGTGTGTACCTCCTAACATTGTGAAGAATATTAAATGACTCAGTACATGCAGAATTTGTAACAGATCAATGGATATTGCCCATTATTAATAATGCTATCAGCTAGCCCCTCCTCATGTTCTGCTTCACTTTTCTCCTTTGCATGTATCAGCACTGATATTTTGTTACATATGCATTGGCTTGCTTTTCAACTTCTCCAGGAGAATTTAAGCTCCAAAAGGACAGACATTTTGTTTCTTGATGACTGTGACAGCCCCAGAATCTGTAACACTGTCTAACAAGCTCTCAGTAGATATTTGTTGGCTGGATGAAGGTGGGCTTCCCAGGTGGCTCAGTGGTAAAGAATCCACCTGCCAAGCTGGAAACTTGGGTTTGATCCTGGGTGAGATCCCCTGGCTAAGGAAACTGGAACCCACTCCAGTATTCTTGACTGAGAAATACCATGGACAGAGGAGCATGGCAGGCTACAGTTCACGGGGTTGCAGAAGAGTCAGATATGACAAACAGCAACAACATGAATGAAAGCATAAGTGACTAATTGTGTGACACATCTTTTTCTGTAAATTAGAAACTAAACTCATATGAATAAATAATTTATATACAACACTGTTTTCTTACTAAGTGTAATTGTAAAAAGGACATATTCTTAAAACAATTAACTGGTTCCACGACATCTTATCACACTTTATACAAAGGAAAACACTGAAAAAGTTATAATTTAAGGAAAATAGAACAAATAACTATTCAAAACTGCACATCTCAGTATAGAATACTTCAGATTGTTTTTGACCTTGGGAAAATAATAGAATATAGCAAAACTGAAAAGTAATAAACTGGACTTATAAGGCACCCTGTTTCTATCATCACTGTGTGCAATTGTGTAGTTGGTGCTGATGCCCCTCACAGGAGGTAAAGACAGATGTCGGGTGGCTTCCACATTTTGTGGAACTTTCTTACTTTTCAAAAAGAAAGTCTGGTGTGGGCCAGAAGGAGACACTGAAATGAAATCAACAGATGGGGAAGAGCTTTTACTAGAGCAGGGCCAGCAGTAAAGGAAGTTCACCTAATACAGGGCCCAGGGAAATGGACGTGACCTGTTGCCACCACAAGGACTGAACCACATGGTTCCTGATGCAGAGGCTGCTGATGCCCAGATTTCTGTACCTTGGTTTCCTGTGTGATGAGACACACTTGTGTCCTAACAGAGACACTATCAATGTCAGACATTTAACTGCATGAGTTCTTTCCAGGTTTGACAGGACATTTTTGTTACTGTTTAGTTGCCAAGTCATGGACCTTACAGACTGTAGCCTGCCAGGTTCCTCTGTCCATGGAATTGCCCAGGCAAGAATATTGGGGTGGGTTACCATTTCCTCCTCCAAGTAGTCTTCCCAACTCAGGGATCAACCCCACTTCTCCCCCATTGCAGGCAGACTCTTTATCACTGAGCAACTGGGGAAGCCCCCATACTCTACTCTTAATTCCAAATTCCAGTATCTAAGGTGTTTTGTTTTTTTTTTGTTTTTGCTTTCTAATGCAAGCAACACATCAATGATTCATTTCCAGAGTTTTATATACTGTGATCTTTTAACCTCTGAGTGATAAAGTGCTTCATCCTCAGGTACTACTCATGTTATATTTTTGGAGCTGCCTTTGCTTTTTAGAACCCAGATCAGCACTAATTTCTGATGAACTTTTATCAGTTTACAGTAAGTTGGCAAGTTTTCAGTACATGAAAAGTGTATTTTCAGCACATTTAGAAAAATAACCAAGATGAAATAGACAGCATCCATAGGGCTGTCTTCCTCCTGAAAGTCCATATCTGCCAAGGAAGAAGAATGACACAGAACTAGAGGACTTAAAAAAAAATTTAAGCCATCTTTTCCTTTTAATTGAAGTTCATAAAGAGGAAAACATAGCAATTTCCTCCTACTCATTCTCAGGTTAACTCTGTGAGTTTGGGTTCACACATCCAGTTAGGCATCATTTGCAAATTAATTACTAGGGTTTTTGGTTCACTTAAAAACTGAATTCATTGATTTAGTGATATCTCTTGATGAGGGTGAAGGAGGAGAGTGAAAAAGCTGACTTAAAACTCAACATGAAGAAAACTACAATCATGGCATCCAGTCCCATCGTTTCATGGCAAATAGAAGGGGAAAAGGTAGAAGCAGTGACAAATTTCCTCTTCTTGGACTCTAAAGTCAGTACAAGTGGTGACTGTAGCCTTGAAATTAGAAGATGATTGCTTCTTGGTAGGAAAGCTATGACAAAACTAGACAGTGTGTTAAAAAGCAAAGATATCACTTTGCTGACAAAGGTCCGTATAATCAAACCTATGGTCTTTCCAGTAGCTGTGTACAGATGCAAGAGCTGGACAATAAAAGAGTGCTAAAGAATCAATGCTTTTGAACTGTGGTACTGGAAAACATTATTGAGAGCCCTTGGAGAACAAGGAGATCAAACTAGTCAATCTTAAAGGAAATCAAGCCTGAATATTCTTTGGAAGGACTGATGCTGAATCTGAAGCTCCAATACTTTGGCTACCTGATGCAAAAATCTGACTCATTGGAAAAGACCCTGATGCTGTTAAAGATTGAAGGCAGAAGGAGAAGAGGGAGACAGAGGATGAGGTAGTTGGTTGACATCATAGAACTTGGGCAAACTTCAGGAGATGGTGAGGGACAGGGAAGCCTGGCATGCTGTAGTCCATGGGGTCACAAAGAGTGACTTAGTAACTGAACAACAATAACTTAGAGTGATAAATCACTCCTTTATTCAGATTCTCTAGGAATTATTTCTTTATCACATTTGTATGTTTTTCAGGGAACGATTTAGTAAGTTTTCTTTTAAAAGAGTCATACGAAATCAATTCCCAGAGAAACACAATGATGGGATGTTTTCTCTAAGTGATATCACCAAACTTAACAGGGTTAATTCCAGAAGCAATACATGGACACCACATGCTTCACTTTACTCTCTTTTTATAGAAAGTTCCAAATGTAATTTAAATAGAAGTAGACCTTAGTATTATCTACCACTTCAGCAATTTTATAATTTAGATTGACATTGGCTCTCTGTCCATGGAACAACATGTTCTAAAATTCTAGATTAATGCTATCTGAGAATCTGTAGAAAAAAAAAAAAAAAAGAAAGAAAGAAAAAATGGCCTTGATCTGGGAAACAAATAGAAAAATAATTTACCAGTACTTCCAGTTATTTCTTTAAGATGTGTCCCAGTTTCACTATTAAATTTGTCCTATGAATTCAAGAGTAATGGATCATCCTGTCATTCTTTACATTTAATGGTTAACTGCTCTACACACTTCTTCTCTTGTAGAATTTTACTGTAAAAGACTCACAAACTTAAATGAAATCAGAGGTGCACTGCTTTTCAGGCAGGAGAAGGTGAAGCAATCGACCCAGTTTAAGAAAACAAAATCCACATGCTGCTGAAAAGCAGGGTGGGCGTATAAAGACTCAGGGGTAACATCCTTCAGAAACCAGAATTACTGGCTAGAAATGGTCATACCTCCAAATCTGCCTGCTCACAGTCAAGGCTTATTTGCATAAAACATATTTCAGAGCTTCCCTGGAAGGGTGACACTAAATGACAAACACACCAATTCAAACCAACATGAATAATCAGTCTCTCAGACTTGTGTAACAACAACAAAAGATTAAAAAATATATGCCACACTTCTCTGAAATGAAAAGATCAATCAAACATTTAGTAGTTATTTAGGCAGAGTGTTTTCCCTGTGTTTTCCTCTCAGAGGAATTTGTATCTGGTCTTACATTTAGGTTTTCAGTCCACTTTGAGTTTATTTTTGTATATGGTATTACAGAGTGCTCTAATATTATTCTTTTACACATAGCTGTCCAGTTTTCCCAGCACCACTTACTGAAGAGATCGCCTTTTCTCCATTGTATATTTTTGCCTACTTTGTCATAGGTTAGTTGACCACAGGTGTGTGAATTAATCTCTGGGCTCTCCAGCCTATTCCATTGATCTATATTTCTGTTTTTGTGCCAGTGCCATACCATCTTGATTACTCTAGCTCTGTATTGAACTGGCCAAAAAGTATGTTTAAGTTTTTCCATAAAATCTTATGTAACAAACTTTATGGTCAACTCAATAATATATTCTGGAGTCAGGGAACCTATTTTCTCCAGCTTCATTTTTCTTTCTTAAGACTGCTTTGGCTACTTGGGATCTTTGTGTTTCCATTAAAACTGTAAAATTTTTGGCTCTAATTCTATGAAAAATTTGACAGGTATTGTATTGAATCTAAATTCTTTGGGTAGTATAGCTGTTTTCACAATATTGTTCCTTCCAATCCAAGAACATGGTATATCCCTCCCTCTGTCTTGCATCATCTTTGATTTCTTTTGTCAGTATCTTGAAGTTTTATGCATACAGGTCTTTTGCCTCCTTAGGTAGGTTTATTCCTAGGTATTTTATTCTCTTTGTTGCAAAGGTAAATGAGATTGTTTTCTCAATTTCTCTTTCAAATCATTCATTGTTAATGTATAGGAATGCTCATTCTTACTTTTTAAAAGCAAGACTGTGTTAGGTCCTAGGAGAAATTAGAAGTCAGTCTATGGCTTAAAAATCTAGGGTTTCTTCTGTCAGTAGAACTGATTGGTAAAATGAATGCAAATACACAAGATAGTTTGTATTAAAATACAAACTGACAGCAACCTAATAGTCAAAATTATTTTTCAAGCAAGGGTGAGGAAATTCAAAGAAGTGGGGCAAGGGAAAACATGACACAAATAACAGAAAATTCTCTAGAAATGAACCTACTCATATAACAACTGAGCAGATGTTCCAGAGTTCTGTTACCTGCATTAACACTACAGCATTAGAATGACATAATTGCCAATAAATAATCATCATCAATTCTGACTATACAATTTACCTTTATAAGCACTTTCCTATGAAACTTCTGCATTTTATTAGTATGATCTTCTTTACATCTTTTAGTTAATAAGGGAAAACTACTACTATTGTCTCCACTTAGTAGATGTTTCCTAAGACCAGAAGAATAAAATGAATATTGGAGTGTAATGGAGTAATTAATTCACTAGGTCACTAGTAGAATTTGATCCCACAATTTTAACATCTATTTGAGTACTCTGTTAAAAACAAGATAATGTATCTATTTGTTCAGGGTTCTAGGGAAGTAGCTAAAATGAAAACATGTCATATTATATTGTTGATTTTCATCATCATCAATACACACATTTTTAAGTGCACCCATGTCATCAGCGTTTTCCTAGGAGGTAAACGAAGTCAGTGAAACTGATACACTCCCCTTAATTATCTGCAATGCTCTAAATGGAAATACACAGATACTGATGCTAACAAGTTAATTACAGTTACTATTAATAAATTACCCCTTCTAAGGCATTCCACAGTTCATTATCCGTATGTCATTAAAGGGATCCAGACTTTTCCTCACTGTTCCAGTGAATAAAACAGGTTCCTAAATATCCCAAAACACTGAATGTTATTACCTTAACCTCTTTTCATTTTATTCCAACGTGTACAGAATATCAAAAGTAAAATATAAAGACATCTAAATTCATTAATTATTAATAAAGTCGTAAATGTCTGTTCACAGAACAGTATCTTTAAAATAATTTTCCATTGTACAAAGTGTGGTACAAAATATCTTTTGGGCTACTGAACAGTAACAGAAGAAAGTGTTGAAGAAGTTTTTTCATCTTAAGGAAAAAACTGAAGACAAAGGAAGATTTGATTAAAAAAAAAATACCATCCTGGTAATAAATATCTGCTTAAACACACACACAAACTGAAGAAATAATTACATGAAAAACTTAACATCAAGATTTACATAAATTAACTGTTAATCCTGGTGTGACTGGAAAATACCAATAGCATGATTAGTAGAAGTTTGTGCTGCAAAGCAAACCATTAAATATTTACACATTAGCACTGAAGAATAAACTAGGCTATTTTCTCCATTGGTCAGATTGTCTTCTAGGATCTGGAATCTCTCCACATGTGTGAAATGAACATCCCACATGTGCAAGGGAAACGTCAGCTCCTGGGGTCTGCAGCATCTCTGTCCATGGAGAGATCACCTCTGATTTTGCCATCAGCTGGTCCCCATGTTCTCTCACCTGTGTGTCAGGATGACCTGCCTTACAGAACTTCGTTATTAACTGCAAGGCCAGGAGGACCTGAAACCCACTGTGACCTGTGTCATGATACTTTAATTTAAATAGTTCTTCCTATTCATCTGCTTCAGGAGGAGCCACAAGTAAATTACTCTGAAAATATATGCCTCCTCTTAGCTTCAAGAGAGAATCCTCTACATAAGCTCATGTAGGCCATTTACATTTTCTTCTGGAAGGCTCAGTAAGCCAGGTCATAAGAATATGGGCAGAAGAGAAGAGACCAACAGGCTCCTTTCCGTGAAGGGGCAGAACAAGGGGAGGCACACGTGTGGGAACAAGAGGAGACCTGACTCTTCCACAGATGCCCGGAACTGCTCGGAATCATCACATTCAAATCCCGTCTGGACTTGGGGCTGGACTTTCCTCCTCACTTCACAAAAGCCTGAGTAGAAAGATGAAGATAGACATTTCTTTTCCCTAATCATGAGGAAGAATGATACTCAGGAAGCCTTCCAAACCTTCCTTCAATATAGTCTCAGTTTTAAGTCTGGTGAGAAAGAAAAGAATACAGAAAACTCAGGGTGTGCCACCAAAAAAGAGATGCCCCTGAGCAAATCCACAATTAAAAAGACATCATAAAGGGAGATTTATTCACACAGAGTTGATTAAGTGGCCAATATACCTCCAAAGCACTGAAAATCACTAGTCATACATTTCAGAATGAGTACTGAACTGAACTAAAAAACTCGAGACCCAAATTTAAGGTCTCCCTTAAAACTCTTTTTTTAAGATTTTTATTTTATTTTTTAATATAAATTTATTTATTTTAATTGGAGGCTAATTACTTCACAATATTGTATTGGTTTTGCCATACATTGACGTGAATCTGCCACTAGTATACACAGGATGGGTTCCCCATCCTGAACCACCCTCCCACCTCCCTCCCCTGGGTGGGAGTCCCATCCCTCTGGGTCATCCCAGTGTACCAGCCCCAAGCACCCTGTATCATGCATCGAACCTGGACTGGTGATTCATTTCACATATGATAATTTACATCCCATCCCTCTGGGTCATCCCACTGTACCAGCCCCAAGCACCTTGTATCATGCATCGAACCTGGACTGGTGATTCATTTCACATATGATAATTTATATGTTTCAATGCCATGCTCCCAAATCATCCCACCCTCGCCCTCTCACGCAGAGTCCAAAAGACTGTTCTACACATCTGTGTCTCTTTTGCTGTCTCACATACAGGATTATCATTACCATTTTTCTAAATTCCATATATATGTGTTATTATACTATATTGGTGTTTTTCTTTCTGGCTTACTTCACTTTGTATAATAGGCTCCAGCTTCATCCACCTCATTAGAACTGATTCAAATGTATTCTTTTTAATGGCTGAGTAATACTCCACTGTGTATATGTACTAAAGATTCCTTATCCATTCGTCTGCTGATGGACATCCAGGTTGCTTCCATGCCATGGCTATTATAAACAGTGCTGTGATGAACATTGGGGTGCACGTGTCTATTTCAATTCTGGTTTCCTCGGTGTGTGTTCCCAGCAGTGGGATTGCTGGGTCATATGGAAGTTCTATTTCCAGATTTTTAAGGAATCGCCACACTGTTCTCCATAGTGGCTGTGCTAGTTTGCATTTCCACCAACAGTGTAAGAGGGTTCCTTTTTCTCCACACCCTCTGAATTTAGGATCAAAGACAAAACAACCATCTAAACAATGGTAAGCATTCCTTGTCAGGGGACATTCCCTGCATACAATATCAAATGGTGTTCTTTCTGGGGGACATATTTAACTACTTCAGATCCTAAGCACAAAGAACACACATACTTCAGTTACCTGTTGTGTTTAAGGAAATTATTTAAGAAGAACTTTCATATTTGCTTATTCCTGAAATTTTGAACAGAAGTTCAGGAGTACCTTCTTAAGAACACAGTATTCATCTCTGAAAGTTCCCCCCAGGACTGATGGTCTATGTCCCCACTCCCCTGTCTCTGCTCATACCCAGGTCCTTGTTACATCACATCTCCCCCAGTTCTGACCTGTTCATGCAGGGTCAGCAGTGACGAGGGTGAGCCTGGGAGGAAGAGAGACCACCATGGAAGCTCCCTGCTGCTTCCAGGATCACAGGGACCAGGGATCCAGGGAAGATGGTGTGGGCCTGGCTCAGCTAAGGGAGGCAACTCAAAGAAACAGCACAAGGCTCCCCCTCTGCAGAGTCTGCTCTCAGCTTCCTAAGTTCCCTACAGTGGGGTGCTGAGACACAAGCCTCTCTGATTCCTACTCATTTGGGGGGAAGAGGAACATAAGTTTATTTTTTTATTTTTTTTATTTTTTTATTAGTTGGAGGCTAATTACTTCACAACATTTCAGTGGGTTTTGTCATACATTGACATGAATCAGCCATAGATCTACACTTATTCCCCATCCCGATCCCCCCTCCCACCTCCCTCTCCACCCGATTCCTCTGGGTCTTCCCAGTGCACCAGGCCCGAGCACCTGTCTCATGCATCCCACCTGGGCTGGTGATCTGTTTCACCATAGATAGTATACATGCTGTTCTTTTAAAACATCCCACCCTCACCTTCTCCCACAGAGTTCAAAAGTCTGTTCTGTATTTCTGTGTCTCTTTTTCTGTTTTGCATATAGGGTTATCGTTACCATCTTTCTAAATTCCATATATATGT
>QQTR01076491.1:354467-704914 GCA_003798545.1 Axis porcinus
TTGATTAGTTCTAGTAATTTTCTGGTAGAGTCTTTAGGGTTTTCTATGTAGAGGATCATGTCATCTGCAAACAGTGAGAGTTTCACTTCTTCTTTTCCTATCTGGATTCCTTTTACTTCTTTTTCTGCTCTGATTGCTGTGGCCAAAACTTCCAACACTATGTTGAACAGTAGTGGTGAGAGTGGGCACCCTTGTCTTGTTCCTGATTTCAGGGGAAATGCTTTCAATTTTTCACCATTGAGGACCCTCAATGGAACATAAGTTTTTGCACTTAGACAAGTAAATTCAAGTAACCAAACTAACAGATTTTTTCCACCTCTGCAACTAGCAAGATGCTGTAAAGACAATGGGCTCTTGGTTGGGGAGGGATAAGATTTTGTGTATCTTCTCCTGACACATATCAGCCCATGACATACAAGTGCATAAACCCACTTCTAAACTGATACTGTCCAAATGAGGGACAGAGCAATAGGAGTAGTATCTTCTGGCTTTGCTCTATATTTATTCACTCTTCCTATCATTTGGGGAATCCTTTCAAGTGGAGTGGCAAGAAAAATGGGGAAAATATATTATGAGTAGAACACAGCTGAAGAATTGACGCTTTTGAACTGTGGTGCTGGAGAAGACTCTTGAGAGTTCCTTAGACTGCAAGGAGATCAAACCAGTCAATCCTAAAGGAAATCAACCCTGAATATTCACTAGAAGGACTGATGCTGAAGCTGAAGCTTCAATACTTTGGCCATCTGATGTGAAGAGCTGACTCATTGGAAAAGACCCTGACGGTGGGAAAGATTGAAGGCACCAGGAGAAAAGGATGACAGAGGATGAGATGGTTGGATGGCATCACTGACTCGATGGACATGAGTTTGAGCAAGCTCTGGGAGTTGGTGATGGACAGGGAAGCCTTGAATGCTGCAGTCCATGGGGTCACAGAGTCAGATACGGCTTAGTGACTGAACAACAGTTAGTGGGGGAAAAAAATTAATTTGGAATCAGACAGTTCCAAGTTCTGATTCTACAACTTATTGGTTATTAGACTCAAGGTAAATTATTAATCTTTCCAAGAGTCAGTTCCCTTACTGAATGGAGTTAGCTTTGCAGGGCTTCTGTGAGAATCTGGAACAACATTGAAGTTCCTGGTGTTATGCTAACACAGACCAGGAGCCCAGCCCAACAGAGGACAGTGAGAGGTGGTGTTTATCAAACTGCAGGTGTAGTCAAGGAATCAGGAAATTTAGTGCCTCACGATCATTGTTTCGTCTTTTATATGAACTAGAATAGAACTGGTATCAGAAAATATCAGAGCGCAGAGAAGAGTAATTTTGTTTTATGCAACTTCTGTTCCTCTGTGTGTGTGTGTGTCCATATGTGTGCACATGCACATGAAATCATGATATGAAGCAGTTCTGTGGACCACAGTCAACAGCTAGTTGAAGTCAGAAGCAGAGTAATTCAGTGTTCTGCCTCTGGAGTTGTGAATCTCTTTAATTTGAATCTTGTTAATATATTTTGGAAATTAATACCTTGTTGGTTGTGTCATTTGCAAATAGTTTCTTCCATTCCATAGGCTGTCTTTTCTTCTTCTTCTTCTTCTTCTTCTTATTTTTTTTTGTAGCTTACTTTGCACTGCAAGATCTTTTGAGTTTAATTAGGTCCCATTTGTTTATTTTTGCTTTTGTTTCCATGACTTTATGGGATAGGTCCAAGAACATTTTGCTGTGATTTATGTCAAAGAGTATTCTGCCTATATTTTCATCTAGGATCTTACCTTACAGTTCTTTAGGTCTTTAGTTCATTTTACTTTATTTTTGTATATGATATTAGAGAATACTCTAATTTCATTCTTTTATGTGTAGCTGTCCAGGTTTCCCAGCACTATTTATCAAAGAAACTGTCTTCTCTCCATTACATGTTCTTACCTTCTTTGTCTTAGATTAATTGACCATAAGCGCATGGGTTTATTTCTGGGTTTCCTATCCTGTTCCATTAGTCCATGGGTCTGGTTTCTGTGACAGTAACATACTTTTTCATTTCTGTATCTTTGTAGTAAAGTCTGAAGTAAAGGACTGTCATTCCTCCAGCTTTGTTCTTTTTTTTCAAGATTGCTTTGGGTATTTGAGCTCTTTTCCTTTTTTTTTTTTTTTTCTTTCTTTCTTTATTTATTTTTTCAGTGGGTTTTGTCATACATTGATATGAATCAGCCATAGATTTACACGTATTCCCCATCCCAATCCCCCCTCCCCCCTCCCTCTCCACCCGATTCCTCTGGGTCTTCCCAGTGCACCAGTCCCGAGCACTTGTCTCATGCATCCCACCTGGGCTGGTGATCTGTTTCACCATAGATAACATACATGCTGTTCTTTCGAAACATCCCACCCTCACATTGAGCTCTTTTCTGTTTCCATACAAATTAAAACAAAAACAAAAACTTTTTTTTGTCTAGTTCTGTGAAAAATGCCATTGGTAATTTGATAGGGATTGCATTGAATCTGTAAATCACCTTGGGTAGTATGATCATTTTTAACAATATTGATTCTTCCAGTCTAAGAACACAGTACATCTTTCCATCTGTTTGTATCATCTTCAATTTACTTCATCAGTGTCTTACAGTTTTTGAACCATAAGTCTTTGGTCTCCTTAGGTAGGTTTCTTCTGAGGTATTCACAGTGCTGTTCTCTTTTTCCTTTCCTTTGATGTGATGGCCAATGGGACTGCTTTCTTAATTTCTCTTTCTGATACTTTGCTGTTAGTCTATATAAATTCAACAGATTCCCATATATACAACAGCTTATCAGCTCAATATCAAAGAAACAAACAACTCAATCAAAAAATGGGCAGAAGATCTAAATAGACATTTATCCAAAGAACACATACAGATGGCCAATAAGCACATGAAAAGATACTGAACATCACTAACTATAAGAGAAATGAAGATCAAAACTACAAGGTATCACTTTACACTGGTCAGAATGGCCATCATTTAAATGTCTACAAATAATAAATTCTGCAGAGGGTGTGGAGAAAACAGGACCCTCATACACTGTGGACATGTAAACTGTTGCAATTATTATGGAAAACAGTATGGAGGTTCCTTAAAAAACTGAAAAAGTGTTACCATGTGATACAGTAATTTCACTCCTCAGCATATATCCAGGGAAAGACAAAAATTTAAATCAAAAAGATATATGCACCCCAGTGTTTATAGCAGAACTACTTACAATAGTCAAGATATGTCCATGAACATAAATCTTTGGACTATAAAGAAAGTTGAGCGCCGAAAAATTGATGGTTTTGAACTGTGGTGTTGGAGAAGACCGCTTGAGAGTTCCTTGGACTGCAAGGAGATCCGACCAGTCAATCCTAAAGGAAATCACTCCTGAATATTCATTCAAAGGACTGATGCTGAAGCTGAAACCCCAATATTTTGACCACCTGGTGAGAAGAACTGACTCACTGGAAAAGACCCTAAGGCTGGGAAAGATTGAGGGCAGAAGCAGAAGGGGATGACAGAGGATGAGATGGTTGGATGGCATCACCAACTCTATGAACATGAGTTTGAGAATGCTCCAGGAGTTGGTGATGGACAGGGAGGCCTGGCGTGTTGCAGTCCATTGGGTTGCAAAGAGTCGGGCACGACTGAGTGACTGAACTGAACTGATGTCCGTGGACAGATGAATGGATAAAGAATATGTGCTGTATACACACATGCACAAGTAAATATGATAAGCCATAAACAAAAGAAATAAAGAATGCCACTTGCAATGACAAGGATGGACCCAGAGATTATCAGACTAGGTGAAATAAATCAGGCAGAGAAAGACAGATATCATCTAAGATCAATTATAAGTGGAGTCTTAAAAATGACAGAAATGAACTTATTTACAACACAGAAATAGACGCACAGACATAAAACAAACTAACAGTTACCAAAGAGGAAAGCTATGGGGAGGAATAAATTAGAAATATAAGATTAATAGATACACACTATTATATACAAAATAGATAAAAACAATCTATTTTATAGAACAGGGAACTATATGTAATATGTTGCAATAGCCTATAAAAATGATCTGAAAAAGAATATATATGTGTGTATATGTACACATATAAAATATGTACATATACATAATTTTATATATAAGTATAAATATAAAACTGAAACTCTGCTATATAATTAAAACACTGTGAATCAACTATACTTCAACTTAAAAAAAAAATAGACACACATAAAATTTGAATCCTGGCTCTGCCCCTTACTTGATAAGTAGGATAAGCTCCTAGTGACTCAGTTTTTAAATCTGTCAGATAACAATAACAACAAATTTTGAGGATTAAGCAGGAAATGGTAGAATAAAGAGCTAAAATGTGTTAAAAATTCCATAAATGTTAGGAATTATTATTAATACTCTTGTAACTTGTCAGGGACTGTAACAAGCATTAGAGAAACAGAAATGAGAGATACAGGCCCTGTTCTCAAAAACAGAAAGAAAATAGTCAAGAGTATGGGAGGGCTGAGAAAAAGGCTGGAGGTTTTGGTGGGGGATTGGAAAGTAAGAGTGTGTACAAGGTGATGGGCAGGAAAGAAGCCATGGGAGAAAAACCAGAAATCAAAATACAAAATATTTTAGTCTGAGTTCTTGCTCTTGGTGGAAAATGTTAGATACATTTCTCTGTTATGCTTTTCCTCCAAATTCTTATTATGGCTGTGTGTGTGTGTGTGTGTTTATTTTGTTTCTTTTCTTTACTATTCATATTTATGTAAACAATTTAGTTTTTATTGTTAAACAATAAATATAAAGACAATCACCAAAGACCATGAACACATAAACAGAAATTAAAGAGTGAAGTCATTTCAGAAGGTGTTATTCTCTTCACTTAAGTAGAAATAACACTCAAAAGGCCAGTGTCCTGATTCTTAAGAATAATAACAGTTCCTGATGACTGAGCATTCCCAAGGACAAGACATAGGCACAAACACCACCTCACTAAGTTACATCTTCACAAGAAATCTGTGGGGCAATGATTTCCAGACTGGGATTAAGGACGAGGATGTTGAAGCTTGGCAGTCGAGTGATATCATCAAGGCCCCACAGTGGATGAGGCAGAGCAGGAATAAGCTGTGGGTCACACTGACACTTAGTCTACACTCTTAACCATTCTACCCCTGTCTGCCTCCTGAATGGCTTCCTGGGAATCATTATACATTGCAAGTTCTCTCCAGATTCTTTCTCTTTAATCAACCAACACTGAACGTTGGAGACAAAGGCATATAAAGTGGAATATACATGGATACAAAGCTTAGCACTATTTTATAAACATGCTCTCTGGAGTGTGTACCTAGAACATGCTCAAAGGAAGGATGGAAGCCAACAGAACAGAGCCAAAACATGCTGATGTCAAGGCATGTTTAGTCTTTGCTCAGATGTGCTTCCAAACATCATTGGCAGAGCCAAGAATCATCTAATACTATTTATTTACAGAGTTATTTTATGTACACAAGCATACAAATTTTTCCTATCAAGAAGCATTAAAAAGAATGAGAGTATGCTTCTAAAGCTGTGCATTAAAGGATATAAAGAACTTTACAGACATGCCCTTTATTTCTACTAACTAATCTTTCATGGCCATTTCAGAGATGAGTACCATCAAGACATAAAGCCTGGGAATCTAAGCTCATTTATTTTCTACTGTAACCACAAGTCATAAATCTAATAGCCACAGGAAATCTTTAAATATGGGGACTGAATTTGCTCAAAAGTTCATCTCATTTTTCCTTAAAGGGATACCTTTGAAAAAAAATGTTATAATTGTGATAAAATACACATAAAATTTACTAGATTAACCACTTTAAGGGCACAGTTCAGTGGTATTAAATACATTCATGCTGTCATAGAGCCATCACCACATCCAGCCACAGGTCTCCTTTCATCTTGAAGAACTGAAACTCTGTACCCATTAAACAACAACTCCCCTCTCCTGGCCACTCCTGGCACACACCATTCTACATCCTATATCCATGAATTTACTATTCTTAGTTCAGTCACTCAGTTGTGTCCAACTCTTTGTGACTCCATGGACTGCAGCATGCCAGGCCTCCTTGTCCATCACCAACTCCAGGAGTTTACCCAAACTCATGTCCATTGAGTCAGTGATGACATCTAACCATCTCAACCTCTGTCATCCCCTTCTCCTCCTGCCCTCAATCTTTCCCAGCATCAGGGTCTTTTCAAATGAGTCATCTCTTTGCATCAGCTGGCCAAAGTATTGGAGCTTCAGCTTTAGCATCAGTAATTCCAGTGAATATTCAGGACTGGCTTCCTTTAGGATGGACTGGTTGGATCTCCTTGCAGTCCAAGGGACTCTCAAGAGTCTTCTCCAACACCACAGTTCAAGAGCATCAATTCTTTGGCACACAGCTTTCTTCACAGCCCAACTCTCACATCCATAAATGACTACTGGAAAAACCATAGCCTTGACTAGACAGACCTTTGTTGGCAAAGTAATGTCTCTGCTTTTTAATAAGTTGTCTAGGTTGGTAATAACTTTTCTTCCAAGGAGCAGGCATCTTTTAATTTCACTGCTGCAGTGACAATCTCCAGTGATTTTGGAGCCCCCCAAAATAAAGTCTGTCACTGTTTCCCCATCTATTTGCCATGAAGTGAAGAGACCACATGCCATGATCTTAGTTTTCTGAATGGTGAGTTTTAAGCCAACTTTTTCACTCTCTTCTTTCACTTTCATCAAGAGGCTCTTTAGTTCTTCTTCACTTTCTGCCATAAGGGTGGTGTCATCTGCCTATCTGAGGTTATTGATATTTCTCCCGGCAATCATGATTCCAGCTTGTGCTTCATCCAGTCCAGCATTTCTCATGATGTACTCTGCATATAAGTTAAATAAGCAGGGTGAGAATATATAGCTTTGACGTACTCTTTTCCTAATTTGAAACCAGTCTGTTGTTCCATGTCCAGTTCTAACTGTTGCTTCCTGATCTGCATACAGATTTCTCAGGAGGCAGGTCAGGTGGTCTGGTATTCCCATTTCTTTTAGAGTTTTCCACAGTTTACTGTGGTTCACACAGTCAAAGGCTTTAGCATATTCAATAAAGCAGGAATAGATGTTTTTCTGGAACTCTCTTGCTTTTGCGATGATCTAACGGATGCTGGCAATTTGATCTCTGTTTCCTCTGCCTTTTCTAAATCCAGCTTGAACATGTGGAAGTTCACAGTTCACATACTGTTAAAGCCTGGCTTGGAGAATTTTGAACATCACTTTGTTAGTGTGTGCTGCTGCTGCTGCTAAGTCGCTTCAGTCGTGTCCACCTCTATGCGACCCCATGGATGGCAGCCCCTGGCATTCTCCAGGCAAAAATACTGGAGTGTGTTGCCATTTCCTTCTCCAATACATGAAAGTGAAAAGTGAAAGTGAATTCGTTCAGTTGTGTCCTACTCCTAAGCGATCCCATGGACTGCAGCCTACCAGGCTCCTCCGTCCATGGGATTTTCCAGGCAAGAGTACTGGAATGGGTTGCCATTACCTTCTCCTGTTAGTGTGTGAAATGAATGCAATTATGTGGTAGTTTGAGTATTCTTTGGCATTGCCTTTCTTTGGGATTGAAATGAAAACTGTCATTTTCCAGTCCTGTGACCCCTGGGGAGTTTTCCAAATTCACCATCATATTGAGTGCAGCACTTTCACAGCATCATCTTTTAGAATTTGAAATAGCTCAACTGGAATTCTATCACCTCCACTAGCTTTGTTCATAGTGGTGCTTCTTAAGACCCACTTGACTTCGCATTCCAGGATGTCTGGCTCTAGTTGAGTGATCACACCATTGTGATTGTCTGGGTCATGAAGATCTTTTTTGTATAGTTCTTCTGTGTATGCTTGTCACCTTACCTTAATATCTTGTGCTTCTGTTAAGTCCATGCCATTTCTGTCCTTTATTGTGCCCATCTTTGTATGAAAAATTCCTTTGGTATCTCTAATTTTCTTGAAGAAATCTCTAGTCTTTCCCTTTCTATTGTTTTCCTCTATTTCTTTGCATTGATCACTGAGGAAGCTTTTTTTTTTTTTTTTTTTAAATCTCTCCTTGTTATTCTATGGAACTCTGCATTTGGTATATCTTTCCTTTTCTCCTTTGCCTTTTGCTTCTCTTCTTTTCATAGTTGTTTACTACTCTAGGTACCTCCTGTTAGTAGAATCATACAGTGTTTGTCCTTTGTAAATGACTTATCTCACTTGGCTTAATTTTCTCAAAGTTCATCTGTGCTCTAGCNTCCTTGTTATTCTATGGAACTCTGCATTTGGTATATCTTTCCTTTTCTCCTTTGCCTTTTGCTTCTCTTCTTTTCATAGTTGTTTACTACTCTAGGTACCTCCTGTTAGTAGAATCATACAGTGTTTGTCCTTTGTAAATGACTTATCTCACTTAGGTTAATTTTCTCAAAGTTCATCTGTGCTCTAGCATGTGTCAGAATTTTCTTCTTTTTTAAGGCTGAGTAATATTCTACTGTATGTATATGCACCACATTTTGCTTGTTGATTCATCTGTCAATGAACCCTTGGGTGCCTCGATCTTTTTGCTGTTGAGAATAATGCTTCTATAACATGCATGTCCCAGTACCTCTTCAAGACGTTTCTTTCAATTCTTTTGGGTTTATACTTGGAAGTAGGATTGCTAGGTCATATGATAATTCCATCTTTAACTTTACAGAGCAAACAACAAGTTGATTTCCATAGTGGCTACACTATTTTACATTCCTATCAGCAATGAACAAGGATTCTAATTTCTCCACATCCTGTCAACACTTGTCATTTTCTTTTTTTCTCTCTCTTTTCTTTGATAGCAGGCATCTTAAGGGGTGTGAGGTGGCATTTCATAGAATCTGAAAAGAAGATCTTGGTTTTAAAAGTATTTAGAGTAATTCCAGGTATTTTAGATGTCATGTGTAGGTAGCAACAGCTGTACCCAAGTCCACGTTTGCCTTCCTTTGGGTGCCATGTTGTGCATGCTTCTTAATAAACAGGCACTTCAGGACACATTACACCCACATTCCAGGAAGCACATTTGCCTGGCTCATTCTGTCTCATCTCCTCTCTGTTTCTCATTTCAAGAGGGTATTTTTCTGAGCTTCCTTTGATGGGCAGATGATTACTAAGTATATAAATTAAAACTCAATTTTTTTTTTTAAATTAGCAAGTCTGTCAAAGCAGATGGAAGGATGATAGATGAGGACACAAGGCCTATGTTGTTCTTGGCTATATACCTGGAGGATAGTAATTTCTCAGTAAATATCACAGAATTATGTTGAGTGAATGAAACACAAGGAATGACAGGAGTGTCTACCATGCATATAATCCAATTTCCAAAACTCTCCCTGAAAGTTATACTACTTTACAAAGAAGAAGAAAAGAGAACAGAAGCAGAGCCCAGGAAGAGATGGCCAACTCAACATTCCACCACCACAGCAGGGACATATGGGTCTACATGAAACACTTCACACTCACTGACCTATTTTGTCCTCACAACAGATTGAGGGGGTGATCCTGTTAGCTGCCTTATAAGACAGAGAAAACCAAGGTACATAGAGACAGAATTCTGAGTCCCCTGCTCTTCCTCACTATTCTGTATTGCCTTCTTGGTGAAAATTATTCATTAATGGCTAAATTGTCAAAGTCTCCCCAAATCATCTATGTATACTATAATTCTCAAAGCCCCACAGTTTCACAGAAAGTTTCCAAGGAGATAATCACTTTTGAAAAGATGTCCTCATTTCCCACAGCAAAATTTCATCTTTAAGACACTTAATAATAAAATTCATGTTTCCCTATAGGAACCTCTCCAGCACTAAACAAACCATTTATCCTTCTGTTCCCAGAATTATGTGATTATCAGTGGATAAAACTGTGGAAACTGAGGAAGTCTGAGTCAAGAAATCTATCTCAGTTATTAAATGACATGGACACAAAACTAACAAATGAACAAAAAAACAGAAAACAAAACCTGGTATCAGATGAAAGTGTCTGCTGAAAAAACCTGCTGCTAAAAATATGCTTTATTGGGAAAAAAAGGATCAACTCGTTCACTTAATTTGAAAAACAAAAACAAATTAAAAGCACTTAAACTTAGATACCTTATAAAAAGAACATATGAGAGTGCTCTGCCATTCATACCTGAAGTGCAACTGACATTTTCTTCCTTAAATCATGAAGTCCAATATTGGTTGTCAAGATGTCATCAATATAAATGTCACCTTCAGGTTCTGACAAACTAAAAAGGGCAGCAATGAGGGAACTTTTTCCAGCTCCTGTTCTTCCCACAATGCCACACTGTAAAGAGACCCAGGGGGATTAAGAATTAACAGGATGCACAAAACCCAGGAGAACCCTGATTGTTGAAGATGAATTTTAAAAGTTTTATTATATATAAAGAGTAGTCTGTAAGTTTCTCAGGGCTTCCCTGGTGGCTCAGATGGTAAAGCACCTGGCTGCAGTGCAGAAGACCCGGGTTCGATCCCTGGGTCAGGAAGATCCCCTGGAGAAGGAAATGGCAACCTACTCCAGTATTCTTGCCTGCCGAATCCCATGGACAGAGGAGCCTGGTGGGCTACAGTCCATGGGGTCACAAAGAGTCAGACATGACTGAGTGACTTCATAATTTTCTCAACCATGGCCCTGCTGGCATTTTGGACCAGATAATTCATTTTTGAGGGTCAGAGGCCTGTCCTGTATATTGTAGGGTGATTAACAGTAGCCATGAACCCACTAGATACCAGACGCAACCTCAAAATTGTGGCAACCAAAAATGACAGAAAGTCACAAATGTCCCTGATTGAGATCACCATCACCACACCCCAGAATATACAACATAAACTATAGTGATTTTCATGCCTTCTAAAAATGGCAGGCAATTTTATTCAGATTTCCCTGAATAAATGTTTAATATGCTGAAAATTGTTTGTTTTCTATAATTATCATATAAGGAGCAGAAGGGGATGACAGAGGATGAGATGGTTGGACGGCATCACCGACTCAATGGACATGAGTTTGGGTGAACTCCTGGAGTTGGTGATGGACAAGGAGGCCTGGCGTGCTGCAGTCCATGGGGTCACAAAGAGCCAGACATGACTGAGTGACTGAACTGAACTGAATTGATCATTATATGGTATGTTAAAGGGGGAGACATGTATGTATATGCAGTGTATGTGTGTAACTAGAATTCATAAGTAAAGGGAAAAGACCTAAAAAAATAATCTGCCTGCAGTGAAAAACTAGCAGTCTCCTAAGTGGTCCATAAGAAGTAGGTTTTTCAATTAGTTTTATTCCTACTCCCTGGGTAATTTGACCTTGAGAATTACATGGGTAATTTTACAGAAATGTTGACAAGTCATGTCAGAAGTGTTATACACAAACAAGTGCTCACTTTCTCAGGGATATGTTATTTATTTAAGAGGAATTATTCTTCGGTAGAAAAATGAAATCACTTCCTGATATTAAATATCTTAGTTATATTCTATCTTGAAAGGAAACATCTTCAAACATAAAATGCAGGCTTCAGTCTTGAAAGACAGAGGCAAGGAGACAAAATGTCCATAATGAGGTAAAAAATGATACAAATAACATTTGCTATTTACATAAGACCTTTCATCAGAGCAGTTCAAAACTAATTTTATTAATACATTAATACTTACAACTGAACCTTGGAAAGACACATTTCAAGTGTCAGTCTATTTATTAAAACCAAAACAGAGAGAAATTAAATGCACTAACAGTAAGATTAAAGAATCAATACAATGTAGGTAAAATGCTGGTGGTTGGTAGTTTAGTGGCTGAGTCTTGTCCGACTCTTACGACCCAATGGACTGATGGGATTCTCCAGTCAAGAATACTGGAGTGGGTTGCCATTTCTTTCTCCCACGTAAAATGCTGGTGGTAAATAAAACTACATTCAAATATATATATATGCAGAAACTGGCCTTTTTTTACCAATGAATTTTTAAGTGAAAGAAAGTATTAGTCAATCACTTGTGTACAACTCTTGGAGACCCCATGGACTGTAAACTGCCAGGCTCCTCTGTCCATGGAATTCTCCAGGCAAGAGTACTGGAGTGGGTTGCCATTTCCTACTCAAGGGGATCTTCCTGACTCAGGGATGGATCCCAGGTCTCCTACATTGCAGGCAGATTCTTTACCATCTGAGCCACCAGGGAAGCCCAACTGAAAATTCCCTGAATGAAGCTTTCCAAGAGATGATTTCATCTCTATTTAAAATCTGGAATTGATGAGAGTGTAAGATACGCTTGGATCATTTACAAATCAGTAAAGTTTTAAAACTCATCACTTTAAAAAAATACTAAATCTTTCTGAGCAATATAATCAGAATGCTTGGAACGTTTCATGTTTTCTGATTTGAATACTTCTAAAGCTTCAAATCTTAATCTGTCAAATCAATCATGGCATTTCAAAAATGAATTTATCTTTATAGAGATTAAACTTAAAAAATTGGGGTTAGCTAATTTTACTATCTTATAAAGATAATACAATGACTATAAGACGTTTTGTTGTTCAGTCACTCAGTCATGTCTGACTATTTGCAACCCCATGGACTACAGCATGCCTGGTTTTCCCCTCCTTCACTATCTCCTGGAACTTGCTCAAATTCATGTCCATTGAGTTGGTGATGCCACCCAACCATCTCATCCTCTGTCATCCCATTCTCCTTCTGCCTTCAATCTTTCTGAGCATCAGGTCTTTTCCAATGAAATGGCTCTTTCAAAGTATTGGAGCTTCAGCTTCAGCATCAGTTTTTCCAGTGAATATTCAGGGTTGATTTCCTTTAGGATTGACTGGTTTGATCTCCTTGCTGTTCAAGGGATTTTCAAGAGTCTTCTCCAGCACCCTAGTTCAAAAGCATCAGTTCTTCAGTGCCCAGCCTTCTTTGTGACCCAACCCTTACATCCGTACATGACTACTGGAAAACCAAAGCTTTGATTAGATGCACCTTTGTTGGTAAAATAATGTCTCTGCTTTTTAATATGTTGTCTAGGTTTGTCATAGCTTTTCTACCAAGGAGCAATCGTCTTCTAATTTCACGGCTGCAGTCATCGTCCACAGTGATTTAGAGTCTAAGAAAATAGTCTATCACTGTTAACCATTGTTTCCCCATCTATTTGCCATGAAGCGATGGAACCAGATGCAATGATCTTAGCTTTTT
The DNA here is from genome assembly GCA_003798545.1 of Axis porcinus. NCBI lineage: Eukaryota > Metazoa > Chordata > Mammalia > Artiodactyla > Cervidae > Axis > Axis porcinus. Next base: position 367,681 of record QQTR01076491.1, read on the forward strand.
GCATGTTAAGTTTTAAGCCAGCTTTTTTCATTCTCTTCTTTCACCTTCATCAAGAGGCTCTTTAGTTCCTCTTTGCTTTCTGCCATTTTGGTGATATCATCTGCATATCTGAAGTTACTGATATTTCTCCCATGAATCTTGATTCCAGCTTGAGCTTCATCCAGCTCAGCAATTCGCATGCTGTACTCTGCATGTAAGTTGAATAAGCAGGGTAACAGTATACAGCCTTGAAGTTACTCTTTTCCCAATTTTGAACCAGTCCATTGTTCCATGTCCGGTTCTAACTGTTGCTTCTTGATCTGCATACAGGCTTCTCAGGACATGTTGTACTTTGTGTTAAACTCTAATGCATATAATATAGATGTGCCATTCTCTGCATGCAGGCAGGTCATAGTGTGTATATATGTGGCTCATCTGTTCTGTGTACAGGCAGGCCTCAAAGATATTTTGTATTTGGCTCCAGACCACCTCAATAATGTGAATATCAAAATAAAGCAAGTTATATGAATTTTTTGTTTCTCTGTGCAAACAAAAGTTATGTTTATACTATGTTGTAGTCTAATGATGTACAATAGCATTATATAAGGTAATAGTACATACCTTAATTTTCAATACTTTATTGCTAAAAGAATGCTAACCAGCTGAGCATTTATAGGATAGTAACATTAAAAACCACTGATCACAGATCATAATAATAAATATAATAATAACAAAATGGTTTGAAATATTGCAAAAATTATAAAAATGTGACAGAGACATGAAGTGAGCAAATGCTATAGGAAAAATGGTGCCATTGTACTTGCCTGACACAGCATTGCCATAAATGTCCAATTTTTTTTAAAAGTATTATCTGTGAAGCACAGTTAAACAGGTATGCCTGTATTTCTGAGTGTTCTCACACATAAATCAACACACATCAGGACACAGGTGAGAACTGATCTGAGAGAATGTGTGTATGTTCCCATGTTATCAGCTCCACTGAAACTGATCCATCTGTGTGCAAACAGGAACATTTGTAAACTTTGGGGAAATAGACTGAGATATGTAGGGGCACCGAGGACTGCTCATGATCACAGGACTGTGAGTTCCAAACTCCAGTGAAGAGAACTAAAAAACCAGGGGGCTTCCCTGGGATTCATTACAGTGGTTAAAATTCTGTGCTTCCACTGCAGGAGGCATGGATTCGATCCCTGGCCAGGGAACTAAGATCGCACATGTTGCATGGCCCCAGGCCCCTCAAAGAGAAAAAAAGCAACTCAAAGAAAACCTGACTCTGATTATTCCAGAGTTCAGTCATCAAAGCTATAGTCTAAACGTCTTTTCTGAGTAACCAAAGGGTTTTACCAATTGTCCATGGAGAGTGTCACCAGTATCAGTAAGCTCACATTCTTCAATCTAAAGACACTTGGGGGCTTCCCTGGTGGCTCAGTGGTAAAGAATCTGCCTGCTAATGCAGGAGACATGGGTTCAACCCCTAGTCCAGGAGAATCCCGCATGCTGCGAAGCAACTAAGCCCGTGTACCACAACTACTGAGCCTGTGCTCTAGAACCCAGGAACCACGACTATGAGCTGATGTGCCACAACTAATGAAGCCCTTGTACCCTATAGCCTATGCTCTTAACAAGAGAAGACACCACAGTGAGAAGCCTGCACGTGGCAACTAGAGAAAAGCCCTAGCAGCAACAGAGACCCAGCCCAGCCAAAAATAAAGAAATAGATACAATTATAAAGACACTTGGAGAAAATCTTCTGTTATTAGCTTTGCAATGGCCCCTTTCTGTTTTTCCAACCAGGTTGGTCTCTGATGATGACACAACTTGTTAGACACTTGCACCTGGATCTCTCTTCACGCATCAAACTCAACACAATTAACACCAATGCCCCACACAAAACAACCCCTTCATCCATCTTCCCCACTTTACTCTCATTACATCTTTCCCAGGCTCACAGTGTTTAAAAAACAAATTAAAATAAACTCTCTCCTTTATCATGATCAGTGCAAATGAATTTGAAAAGTAAACAAATACTAGGTATAGCCCACCACTCTAAAAAAAAATTCTTAAAATGATGTTTTTACTTTCTAGGCTTCTGTGTGTGTTCTGTTGTTGTTGTATTTGTTTTTTATATGTGTTCTTAAAGTCACAGTTCACATATTTAAACAAAATGGGATTAATGTGAATATGCTGTTATATGTGTTTTCATTAAATATTTCATAAAAATATTTATTTTAATGTTTGCATAATATTATAGTACATGTGATCATTTATTTAACAAATGCTCTACTGCTGGTTACTTAGGCAGTGTCTAAATAGGCAGTTAGCTATTATAAATAACTCTGTGTTAAATATCCTTGAAGCTAAATATTTGCAAACAACCTTAATCATTTCCTTCACATGAACTCTCAGATGTGAAATTGCTGACAGTCAAGTATGAACCCCTTGGACAGCAAGGAGATCAAACAAGTCAATCCTAAAGGAAATCAGTCCTGAATATTCATTAGAAGGACCGAAGCTGAAACTCCAATACTTTGGCCACTTGATACAAAGAGCCAGCTCATTGGAAAAGACCCTGGTACTGGGAAAGATTGAAAGCAGGAGAAGGGGATGACAGAAGATAAGATCATTGGATGGCATCACTGATACAACAAACAAGAACTTGGGCAAACTCCAGCATATGGTGAAGGATGGAGAAGCCTGGTGTGTGTCAGTCCACGGGGTCGTAAAGAGTCAGACACAACTAGGTGCCTGAACAATAACAACAAAGTATGAACGTTTTCAGATGAAGCAGTTAAGCTGTTAACCTACCCTCAAGAAGTATCTTACCATTTTCTACCACCACCCATTTTCCTGCACGTTCACAAATCCAGGTGTTACAGCTTTGTTTTAATCAACATCAACTTGATTCCAATAAGTGGCATCACTTTCCCAGGATGCCTTGCTGGAAGCATAACAGCTCCTGGCTCCCTGACCCCTGCACCTGCCCACTCTGGTCCATGTGCTCTCACTTCTCAGATTAAACTCCTGAATGCCAGCTCAGCACCCAACACTCCACCCCAGGACGTCTCTTCTACAAAACTAACCTCTCCATCCTTCATGTACACCAATCAGAGTCATTGGCATCACTAGGTAGTGGTGAGGGTTGACTGTAAAAATGCATGTTACACCCTTGGTAGTTCATTTTCCTGAGTGCTTTGCAGGTGTCTAGGTCTTTATTCACTGGATCAGGGCATCATGCTTTTGCTTATCCTGGTCTCACCTCCTGGAATGCCTTTCACATGCATTTCCACCTGCTGAAACCCTAACCACACATCACTAAGTCTGTCTCATGTGTCTAATTCCTTGAAAATGCTCTCCCTGTCCCCTCATGTGGGCTTGTTCCAACTCTAACAGATGTTATGTCATTTTATATAAATGTCTATAAAACCATGACCTCATTCTAGCTTACAAAGCTAACATAGCCATTTTCTTGTTTCTTTAACTAGACTGCATTTGTTGACATCAACTGGATTGGATTTGACTGTACTGGATTTGACTTTTTCTTATTTGTATTACATGTGGTGTCCTGAGACAAAGAAACTTCCACTGGAAGCTGAGATTTTTCTCAGGCCAGAGAAATTTATGGAAACTCTATTACCATATTATTTAGGTATAAGATAAATCAGATAGAGACAGACACAGCAGATGGATCCTATAGCCATAAATACAACTTCAAATGGCCAACACCTCATTCTTATGGGACAGACACCTTCCACAGTGTAAGTGGTTATGGTCATTTTACACCCTTTGAAAATGATGACCATATTGTCCAAGCATTTATTCTGGGCGCTTTACCTGTCTTATCTCATTTAAGTTGTACATCAACCCTACAGGTTGCATCCTGTCACTTCCACTTAGCACAAGAAAAGATTGAGGCTTAGATGACTTAGTCAGTCTGAAATATCAGAGCCCATAAGTAGCAGGATGGGACTCAAATCCATGTCTGTTGGCCTCTTTTCCACCTACTGATGGGCCTCCTTATCCCCTGGATGGCCTGACACCTTATTGTGTCCCTCTGTGTAGCTAGAACAGAGAAAGTGAGGAGAGGTGTAGTTGCAGTTAAAGGAACAGGCCTGGGGGAGGAGCTAACATGGTGGAGGAATAGGATGGGGAGACCAATTTCTCCCCTACAAATTCATCAAAAGAACATTTGAACGCTGAGCAAACTCCACAAAATGACTTCTGATCACTTGCAGAGGACATCGGGCACCCAGAAAAGCAGCCCATTAACTTCGAAAGGAGGTAGGACAAAATATAAAAGATAAAAAGAGAGACAAAAGAGTTAGGGACGGAGACCTGTCCCAGGAAGAGTTGTAATAGAGGAAGTTTCCAAACACCAGGAAACCCTCTCACTGGTGGGTCTGGGGGAAGTTTTTGAATTTCAGAGGGCAACTTAACTGTGAGGAAAAATAAATAAAACCCACAGATTACTTGCCTAAGAGCAACTCCCAGCAGAAAAGTACCCCAGACGCTCATATCCGCCACTATCAAGTGGGGGTTGAACGGAGAGGAGCGAGGAGCGGGCAGCAGTCCTTAGGAACAAAGGAAGGACTGAACAATTCTGGAGCAGAGCTAGCTGGCTGTGGACCGGCCCATCCCCCACCGGAGGCAGGAGGCAGGGGGGAGGGGAAAGGGGCAAACTTGGCCTCAGAGATGGCATCCCTTACCAAACTGCAAACAGGCTTCCAGTTTCTAACCAAAGACTTCCTGAGATTCTGGATTGTTGACATCCACTGGGAGGGTCGCAGCTAGAGACCAGCTCCCCAGAACAGACACAAGGCGCACCCAACCAGCGCGCGCGGAAACTGAGGCCAGGACCACAGAGGGGATAAGGTGCACCGCACCAGGGGAGAGTGCATTCGTCAAGCTCCTGGCTGCCTGAGCTGCTTGGGTGGGGAAGGCACAAAACGCAGGCCCAACTGAGTCTGTGCTTTTGTGGAGGACCCAAAAACTGGAACCACATGCAACTCAGGGCCCACTCCCTGTAGAGCAGCCTGGAGCCTGAGCAGTGTAGATGGGGAAAGCACACACGCCGTCAGCAGGGGCAAACCCAATGTGGCCAGATCACTGCGAGTGCTCCCCACACATGCCAGTGATATTTGTCTGCAGTGCCCCTCCCTCCCCACAGCAGGACTGAACAAGTGAACCTAAACAAGAGACCACCTCCGCCCACTTGTGTCAGGGTGGAAATTAGACGCTGAAGAGACCTGCAAACAAATAAACAAAGGGAAATGCTTCAGAAGTGACAGATGCAACAGATTAAAATCCCTGTAGTTAACACTGACTATACTGGAAGGGGCCTATAGATATTGAGAAGTGTAAGCTGGAACAAGGAGCTATCTGAAACTGAACCGAAAGCACACTGCCCGCAACAGCTCCAGAGAAATTCCTAGATATATTTTTACTATTTTTTTATTAAAAATTTTTTTCTTTTATTTTCTTTTAAAATTCCCTATTACTCCTTAATTTTCATTTTCTTTTATTCTCTTTTAAAGTCCTCTATTGCCACTCTATTACTCCTTAATATTTTCATTTTCATATATTTTTACTATTTTTTACTTTAAAATTTTTATTTTATTTTTTTCTTTTATTTTCCTTTAAAGTCCTCTATTACTCCTCTATTACCCCTTAATTTTTGTTTTCATTTAACTATAACCTTGCAAAAAAAAAAAAGACCCTATTTTTAAAGCAAACTTCATATATATAGCTTAAATTTCTTGTTTTTGTTTTTAATATTGTATTTTTAAGAGTCTAACCTCTACTCTAGATTTCTAATCTTTGTTTTTCAGTATTTGATATCAATTTTGCACATTTAAGAATCCAATATTCAGTACCCATTTTTACTCAGGAGTGTGATGATTACTCTCTCCCCCTTTTGACTCTCCTTTGTCTCCCCCAGATCACCTCTATTTTCTCCCTCCCCCTTCTCTTCTCAATCCAATTCTGTGAATCTCTGTGGGTGTTCTGGGCTATGGAGAACACATAGGGAACAGAGTACTGTGTAGATCTGTCTCTCTCCTCTTGAGTTCCCCCTTTTCTCCTCCTACCCATCTCTGACTCCTTCCTCCCTCCTCTCTTCTTCATATAACTCTGAGAATCTCTCTGGGTGTCCCTCACTGTGGAGAATCTTTTCACCATTAACCTAGAAATTTTATTATCACTGCTGTATAGTCGGAGAAGTCTTGAAGCTACTGGAAGAATAAGACTGAAATCCAGAGGCAGGAGACTTAAGCCCCAAACCTGAGAACACCAGAGAACTCCTGACTACAGGGAACATTAATAAGAGATCATCCAAAAGCCTCCACACCTACATTGAAACCAACCACCACCCAAGAGCCAATATGTTCCAGAGCAAGACATACCATGCAAATTCTCCAGCAACGCAGGAACATAGCCCTGAGCGTCAAACTACAGGCTGCCCAAAGTCACAGTAAACCCATAGACCCAACTCAAAACTCACTACTGGACACTCCATTGCACTTCAGAGAGGAGAAATCCAGTTTCACGCACCAGAACACCAACGCAAACTTCCCTAACCAGGAAACCTTGACAAGCCGATCGTCCAACCCCACCCACTGGGAGAAACCTCCACAATATAAAGGAACCACAGACCACCAGAATACAGAAAGGCCACTCCAAACACAGCAATCTAAACAAGATGAAAAGGCAGGGAAATACCCAGCAGGTAAAGGAACATGAGAAATGCCCACCAAGCCAAACAAAAGAGGAGGAGATAGGGAATCTACCTGAAAAAGAATTTAGAATAATGATAATAAAAATGATCCAAAATCCTGAAAACAAAATGGAGTTACAGATAAATAGCCTGGAGACAAGGATTGAGAAGATGCAAGAAATGTTTAACAAGGACCTAGAAGAAATAAAAGAGAGTCCATTAAAAATGAATAATGGAATAAATGAGATCAAAAACACTCTGGAGGGATCCAACAGTAGAATAACGTAGGCAGAAGATAGGATAAGTGAGGTAGAAGATAAAATGGTGGAAATAAATGAAGCAGAGAGGAAGAAAGAAAAAAGAATCAAAAGAAATGAGGACAACCTCACGTATCTCTGGGACAATGTGAAATGCCCCAACATTCGAATCATAGGAGTCGCGGAAGAAGAAGACAAAAAGAAAGGCCATGAGAAAATACTCAAGGGGATAATAGCTGAAAACTTCCCTAAAATGGGGAAGGAAATAGTCACACAGGTCCACGAAACCCAGAGAGTCCCAAACAGGATAAACCCAATGCAAAACACCCCAAGACATATATTAATCAAATTAACAAAGATCAAACACAAAGAACAAATAGTAAAAGCAGCAAGGGAGAAACAACAAATAACACACAAAGGGATTCCCATAAGGATAACAGCTGATCTATCAATAGAAACTATTCAGGCAAGAAGGGAATGGCAGGACATATTAAAGTAACGAAAGAGAATAACCTACAACCCAGATTACTGTACCCACCAAGGATCTCATTCAGATATGAAGGAGAATTCAAAAGCTTTACAGACAAGCACAAGGTGAGAGAATTCAGCACCACCAAGCCAGCTCTTCAACAAATGCTAAAGGATCTTCTCTAGACAGGAAACACAGAAAGGTTGTATGAACGCAAACCCAAAACAACAAAGCAAAAGGCAACAGGACTATACCTATCAATAATTACCTTAAATGTAAATGGATTGAATGCCCCAACCAAAAGACAAAGACTGGCTGAATGGATAAAAAAACAAGACCCCTATATACGCTGTCTACAAGATACCCACCTCAAAACAAGGGACACATACAGACTGAAAGTGAAGGGTTGGAAAAAAATATTTCATGCAAACGGCGACCAAAAGAAAGCAGGAGTCACAATACTCATATCAGATAAAATAGACTTTAAAATAAAGACTGTGAAAAGAGACAAAGAAGGACACTACATAACAATCAAAGGATAATTCCAAGAAGAAGAGATAACAATTATAAATATATATGCAACGAACATAGGAGCACCACAATACATAAGGCAAATGCTAATGAATATGAAAGGGGAAATTAACAATAACACAATAATAGTGGGAGAGTTTAATACCTCACTCACACCTATGGATAGATCAACTAAGCAGAAAATTAACAAGGAAACACAAACTTTAAATAACACAATGGTCCTGCTAGACCTAATTGATATCCATAGGACATTTCACCCCAAAACAATCAATTTCACCTTTTTCTTAAGTGGACACGAAACCTTCTCCAGAATAGATCACATCCTGCACCACAAATCTAGCCTTGGTGAATTCAAAAAAATTAAAATCATTTCAGTCATCTTTTCTGACCACAATGCAGTAAGATTAGATCTCAATTACAGGAAAAAAAAACTATTAAAAATTAAAACATATAAAGGCTAAATAACACGCTTCTGAAAAACCACCAAATCATAGAAGAAATCAAAAAAGAAATCAAAATATGCATAGAAATGAATGAAAATGAAAACACAACAACCCAAAACCTATGGGACACTGTAAAAGCAGTGCTAAATGGAAGGTTCATAGCAATACAGGCTTACCTCAAGAAACAAAAAATAAGTCAAATATATAGCCTAACTCTACACCTAAAGCAACTAGAGAAGGAAAAATATGAAGAATCCCAGGATTAGTAGAAGGAAAGAAATCTTAAAAATTAGGGTAGAATTAAATGAAAAGGAAACAAAAGAGACCACAGCATAAATCAACAAAGCTAAAAGCTGGCTTTTTGAAAAGATAAACAAAATTGACAAACCGTTAGGCAGACTCATTAAGAAACAAAGGGAGAAGAACCAAATCAACAAAATTAGAAATGAAAATGGAGAGATCACAACAGACAACACTGAAATACAAAGGATCATAAGAGATGACTACTAGCAAGTCTATGTCAATAAAATGGACAATTTGGAAGAAATGGACAAATTCTTAGAAAAGTATAACTTTCTGAAACTGAACCAAGAAGAAATATAAGATCTTAACAGACACATCACAAACAAGGAAAGCGAAGCTGTAATCAGAAATCTTCCAGAAAACAAAAGCCCAGGACCAGATGGCTTCACAGCTGAATTCTACCAAAAATTTAGAGAAGAGCTAACACCTACCTTACTCAAACTCTTCCAGAAAATTGCAGAAGAAGGTAAACTTCCAAATTCATTCTATGAGGCTACCATCACCCTAATTCCAAAACCAAAGATGCCACAAAAAAAGAAAACTACAGGCCAATATCACTGATGAACATAGATGCAAAAATCCTTAACAAAATTCTAGCAAACAGAATCCAACAACATATTAAAAAGATCATACATCATGACCAAGTGGGCTTTATCCAAGGAATGTAAGGATTCTTTAACATCTGCTAATCAATCAATGTTAATACACCACATTAACAAATTGAAAGATAAAAACCATATGATTATCTCAATAGATGCAGAAAAAGCCTTTGACAAAATTCAATATCCATTCATGATAAAAACTCTCCAGAAAGCAGGCATACAAGGAACATACCTCAACATAATAAAAGCTATATATGACAAACCCACAGCAAACATTATCCTCAATGGTGAAAAACTGAAAGCATTTCCCCTAAAATCAGGAACAAGACAAGGGTGCCCAGTCTCACCACTACTATTCAACGTGGATTTGGAAGTGTTGGCCACAGCAATCAGAGCAGAAAAAGAAATAAAAGGGATCCAGATAGGAAAAGAAGAATTGAAACTCTCACTCTTTGCAGATGACATGATCCCCTACATAGAAAACCGTAAAGACTCTACCAGAAAATTACTAGAGCTAATCAATGAATATAGCAAAGATGCAAGATATGAAATTAACACACAGAAACCCCTTGCATTCCTATACACTAACAAAGAGAAAACAAAGAGAAATTAAGGAAACAATACCATTCACCATTGCAACAAAAAGAATAAAATACTTAGGAGTATATCTCCCTAAAGAAACAAAAGACCTATATACAGAAAACTATAAAACACTGATGAAAGAAATCAAAGAGGACACAAACAGATGGAGAAATATACCGTGTTCCTGGATTGGAAGAATCAACATTGTGAAAATGAGTATACTACCCAAAGCAATCTATAGATTCAATGCAATCCCTATCAAGCTACCAACAGTATTCTTCACAGAACTAGAACAAATAATTTCACAATTTGTATGGAAATACAAAACACCTCAAATAGCCAAAGTAATCTTGAGAAAGAAGAATGGAACTGGAGGAATCAACCTGCCTGACTTCAGACTATACTACAAAGCCACAGTCATCAAGACAGTATGGTACTGGCACAAAGACAGAAATATAGATCAATGAAACAGAATAGAAAGCCCAGAGATAAATTCACAAACCTATGGGCACCTTATCTTCGACAAAGGAGGCAAGAATATACAATGGAAAAAAGACAACCTCTTTAATAAGTGGTGCTGGAAAAACTGGTCAGCCACTTGTAAAAGAATGAAACTAGAATACTCCCTAACACCATACACAAAAATAAACTCAAAATGGATTAAAGATCTAAATGTAAGACCAGAAACTATAAAACTCCTAGAGGAGAACATAGGCAAAACACTCTCCGACATCACAGCAAGATCCTCTATGACCCGCCTCCCAGAATATTGGAAATAAAAGCAAAAATAAACAAATGGGACCTAATGAAACTTAAAAGCTTTTGCACAAGAAAGGAAAGTATAAGCAAGGTGAAAAGACAGTCTTCAGAATGGGAGAAAATAATAGCAAATGAAGAAACAGCAAAGGATTAATCTCAAAAATATACAAGCAACTCCTGAAGCTCAATTCCAGAAAAATAAATGACCAAATCAAAAAAAATGGGCCAAAGATCTAAACAGACATTTCTTCAAAGAAAACATACAGATGGCTAACAAACACATGAAAAGATGCTCAACATCACTCATTATCAGAGAAATGCAAATCAAAACCTCAATGAGGTACCATTACACGCTAGTCAGAATGGCTGCTATCCAAAAGTCTACAAGCAATAAATGCTGGAGAGGGTGTGGAGAAAAGGGAACCCTCTTACACTGTTGGTGGGAATGCAAACTAGTACAGCCACTATGGAGAACAGTGTGGAGATTCCTTACAAAACTGGAAATAGAACTGCCATATGACCCAGCAATCCCACTTCTGGGCATACACACCAAGGAAATCAGATCTGAAAGAGACACATGCACCCCAATGTTCATCGCAGCACTGTTTATAATAGCCAGGACATGGAGGCAACCTAGATGCCCATCAGCAGACGAATGGATGAGAAAGCTATGGTACATATACACAATGGAATGTTACTCAGCCATTAAAAAGAATATATCTGAATCAGTTGTAATGAGATGGATGAAACTGGAGCCCATTATACAGAGTGAAGTAAGCCAGAAAGATAAAGACCAATACAGTATGCTAAAGCATATATAGGGATTTTAGAAAGATGTTAATGATAACCGTATATGCAAGACAGAAAAAGAGACACAGATGTACAGAATAGACTTTTGGACTCTATGGGAGAAGGCAAGGGTAGGATGATCTGAGAGAACAGCATTGAAACATGTATATTATCAAGTGTTAAACAGATCTCCAGTCCAGGTTGGATGCATGAGACAAGTGCTTGGGGCTGGTGCACTGGGATGACCCAGAAGGATGGGATGGGGACGGAGGTGGGAGGGGGGTTCAGGATGGGGAACATATGTAATCCACGGCTGATTCATGTCAATGTATGGCAATAACCACTACAATATTGTAAAGTAATTAGGCTTCAACTAATAATAATAAATGGAAAAAAATAAAAAACCAAAAATAAAAATAAAAAGCAGAGGCATTACTTTGCTGACAAAGGTCTGTCTTGTCAAAGCTTGGTTTATCCAGTAGTCATGTATGGATGTGAGAGTTGGTCTATAAAGAAAGCTGAGCACCAAAGACTTGATGCTTTTGAACTGTGGTGTTGGAGAAGACTCTTGAGAGTCCCTTGGACTGAAAGGAGATCCAACAAGTCCATCCTAAAGGAAATCAGTCCTGAATATTCATTGGAAGGACTGATGCTGAAGCTGAAGCTCCAATACTTTGGCCACCTAATGAGAAGAACTGACTCACTGGAAAAGATCCTGATGCTGGGAAAGATGGAAGGCAGAAGGAGAAGGGATGACAGAGGATTAGATGGTGGGATGGCATCACTGAACCACTGGACATGCGTTTGAGTAAACTCTGGGAGTTGGTGATGGATTGGGAAGTTTGGCGTGCTGCAGTCCATGGGGTCACAAAGAGTTAGACAAGACTGAGCGTATAATACAATATATACATTTCAGAAAACTTAATGAATTTTTGCTTAGCTATAAAGTTTATGACATTTTGGTGTCACTTGTTTAACTAAATATGAATAGAATATTAGATTTCTAATTTATATTCATCCAAAACTTTGATATAGTTCTGTTTCTTGTGGCATCTAGTATTACTACTAAAAGTAAAGAGAACTTACCATTTTAGTCTTTAAAAAAAAATGAATGAAGTTTGAAACTTCTAATCCAATTCTGAGAATATAAAGAAATAAAAATAAGAGGCAGAGGCATAAACTGACATTTACAATATGCACGTTCTGGATTTGGGGAGGTGCCTAACCCAAATCAGAAAGAGGCTGGGAAAAAAATCTCAGGGGAGAAGATGGCTAAACTGTGTTCTGAAGCTCAGTGCTCTCCTGGAGGAGAGCTCCAGAGATGGGGGCTCCAGAGATGGAGGGAAGCTGCCAGGATAAGTACAGAAAAGAGACTACACATCTTCCCAGCACCCCAAGTCTCTAGAACCGTAGGACACAGGGGCTAGAGATAATGGGATTTATGGTACAGAACCAGAGGATTGCTTTCATGTCCACTAGAAGGCAGCGAAAGTGTCTCGGTCGTGTCCAACTCTTTGCAACCCCATGGACTATAAAGTCCATGGAATTGTCTAGAATTGTCTAGTCCATGGAAGGCTAGAATATGGAGTGGGTAGCCTTTCCCTTCTCTAGGGGATCTTCCCAACCCAGGGATCGAACCCAAGTCTCCTGCATTGCAGGTGGATTCTTTACCAGCTGAGCCACCAGGGAAGTCCAGGAATACTAGAGTGGGTTGCTTCTCCCTTCTCCAGGGTATCTTCCCGACCCAGGAATCAAACCTGGACCTCCTGCATTGCAGGTGGATTCTTTTATCAACTGAGCTATCAGAGAAGCCCCGCCAGGGCACTAGGCAGCATTTGTAGGAACTGCAGCTCTTTCCTAGGGAAATAATATAATAGAGGCTTGCAAGCTGGGAAGCCACGGTTCAACCTGGCAACTTCGGGTACATGTTTTTATCACTTATCCAGTTAGCAATGCCTCCAGTCCTATGCCCCAGTCTGCACTTTTCACTTACTGAATAAAAAGTATGTGTATTCTTAAAAAAACAAACAAACAAACAAAAAAAACAGGCCTACCATAGAGATCTTATAGTCAGAGAGTTAAACCATGACGTGGACACAGGCGTCCACATGAGTGGTGAGTGGGAGCAGAGAGGGTACCTGAGGTCAGGTGGGCCGGCTGTCAGCAGAAAGAACTAGCACCCACAGCCAGATTGAGAGAAACCTGCAGCTAAATAGGACACATGGTGCCTGGTAAACAGTCCAAACAGACCTCATGCCCTGCTTGGGGCAGCAAGACTGCTTTCTGATCAGATCAGATGGTGAAAGAGCCTCACATACACTGCTGTGCTGGTCTGTCTCTGACTCCAGGTCCAGGCAGGGCTGAGCCTGTGGGAAATCCCTCCAGTCCCTGCAGGAGGCTGGGGTGGAGAAGGCAGGAGCAGGATGAAAACTGCCTGTAATGAAAACAGACTCCACTGGAAAGATACAAAGAAATACAGTGGAATCATGCAGAATTAGATTATAATGTAAAGGCATGATTTATAGAAAATAAAAGTAAGTAAATCTAGTGGCACAGAGCATTCTAGAACCTCCTGCTCAGTCACAACAGAGATTTGGGGATTCTTGAGTTCAGTTTTAAACTGTCAAAGGACATTTCTTGGGAATCACAGGTTATCACTCATCAAAAACTGCCCATGGGAGAGAAAGGAGGTCATGTTCAGATGCAAAGTTGAGTCAAGAAGTCTGGGTGAACCTGAGACTCTGCATTTCTAAGGAGCTCCAGGAGAGGCAGGTGCTACTGGCTCTGGCACTACAGTCTGAGTCACAGGGAATTAGGAAGCCGGCGGGAGAAGGGGGACAATCTGGGAGTGAGGGGAGTGGTTTTTAAGAAAATATGTAAAAAAGGGAAAAAAGTAAGATACTAATATTTTTGCACATTATAGCACAGTCTACTAAGCACCTGTAAAAATGTATTATCCAAATAATAGCTGTGAGCAAAAACAAAGAAAAATAGATCTACCTCGAGAGCTAGAAAATACTTTATTGCTCAGGACTCTCTAAAATGATCAAATCAACCACAAAATCATCTAAATGAAAAATGCAGCCTATTTTCAGACTCTCCAGGAAGTCTAGGGTCCTATTTACCCCAAGTTGATTTTTTTTTCTGTTTGGCTGTGCTGGGTCCTGACTGTTTGCACAAGCTGTCTCTAGTTGTGACCATGGGGGCTGCTCCTGCAGTGCACGGGCCTCTCACTGAGGGTGCTTCTGCTGATGCTGAGCAAAGACTTCAGGAGCTGTGGCATGGGGGCTCAGTAGTTGTGGTGCAGGGCTTAGCTGCTCTTCAGCGGGTGGACTCTTCAGACCAGGGATTGAACCAGAGTCCCCTGCATTGGCAGGTGAATTCTTATCCACTGCACCACCAGGGGAGTCCTGGTTCTTTATTTTCACTTGCCATTTCTTCTGTGATTAAAATCCTGCATAGTACCTACTATAATTTCCTATTGACTCTAACTTCCAGGAATTGGAACAGAAGAGGAAATGAAGGAAAGAGAAGAAAGCCCCCCTTCTGCTGGGCTGGCTCACTCCCATGTCCCCTGCCCACACCCCCCGCCCCCAACAGCCTCTCTCAATCAAATCCAACATCAAAGGGGTGTCCTATAGTGATGGGCGCTGGGACCAGGTGAATAGAGATGAAACCTGAGATATACACAAGTGGAGTGAAATCACTTCCTGAACACGCTGCCTGGGTGTCATCTCCAAACACAGAAATGAAGCTAACAGTGATACTGAGAGTGGACCAAGGCACAGATCAACAGTCAAGTTACTGAAGTTATTAATTCAGTCTCCAAATTCACTTTTCCCTCAAACATTTTAGAATCTCACTCATCCTATGATTTCCGGGTTTTAAGAAGGAAGAATAAGAATGTGTTATGTTCCTAAGCTGTACTACAAAATTTCTTAGATAATTCATATTTTATGGCTTTTGGGGAAATTTAAGACAAGTGCAGGTTAACAGAATTACATTTACAACAGAAAATCTTACAGACACATTGTCTGAGAGTAAGTAAACACCATCTACAGTGCTCTCAGGGACAAGATTGTATCAAGAGCTGTGGTTAATGTTTTCCGGAAACAGCAGTTCACATTTTTCCTGACCTACACTGAAACTGGAAATAATTAGGAGGGAGCTTTTGCCCTCTGACTAACTGAAACTACTCCCTGGGTAACATTTGGGCATTACGTTGAATATTCTTTCATGTTACAAGGGTTTCATTCATTAAATTACAGCTACAGCCATTAGATGGGTCTGGGGTGGTAAGAGTTTTAGAGAGCAGTTCTTTCAGTTATATACGGAGTTGTCATGTGTGTGTGCATGTGCATGTGTGTGGGGGGGAATTGGTTTCTGCTTGCTCACACCTGAGCAGTCCCTCAGCACTCTCTCTGTGCCCTGCAGAATGCCACATTCTGGGAACAAAGATGAAAACAAGATGCTCCCTGATTTTCAAAACTCTAAAGTACTATGAGATACAGATCCCAAATTACAAAGCATGCCACAGGTGTTATCTTTTAATTATGATGAAATTCACATAAAATTTAACCATTTTTAAGTGTATAGTTTGGTGCTCAGTACATTCACATTGCTGTGCAACTAAGCTTGAGATTTATTTATTTATTTTTTGCCTCATAAAACTGAAATTCTTACCCATTAAACAAACAACTCCCCATTTCCCCTCCCCCATCCCCTGGAGATCACCATCCTACTTCCTATCTTCTTGGATTTGACTACTCTAGGAATCTCACATAAATGGAATCAGAGTATTCATTCCTTTTGTGTCTGGCTTATTTCATTTAGCAAGATGTCATCAAGGTTTATCCACAGGTCAGAATTTTCTTCCTTTTTAAGGCTGAATAATACTTCATTGTAAGGATTTAGTTCCTTCCAACTTTTGGCTGCCATGAACATAGGTATACCATAAATCCTATCTTAAAAGAATATATAAGACACTAAGGATATATTAGTATATTAAGTATATGTTAATACATTAAGTATATAGTATATTAAGTATGTTATGTATATTAAAATATATAATATATATTAGTATATTAGTATATATAAAGGTATATTAAACCGAGGGTCTCGAAGATGCACTAGAGTTGACTCAGAAAATGAGGAGATTTTCACCATCCAGATGATGGATGGGAAGGGTCTCTGAGGTAGAGGGCCAGTGTGTGCACTGAGAACAGGGAGGACATGGTGCTTTGGGAGAACCTATACACAATCTGAGAGTAGGGGTATGTGTGTATGTCAGAGGGAGGTGGGGAAGACCTCCTAACACCTTGTCTGTTCTGGCTTAGTCTCTTCTTCAAATCTCTGTTGTGGTTCAAGCTGAGGGCCCCAAGCTGAGCGTGGAAGGAACATCACCAGCAGACATGGATGCTGGCAGGTCCAGGTCACAAGCTTCTCTGCCATCTCTTAAATGGATCTTCTCTGCTCCCTTCAATTTGCTTTTGACTTTGAGCCAATCTCTAGACCCTGCCTTCATCTGAGGCCCTGGTTACTCACTCCTGACTGGGTCATTATTCAGACTCTTCTCTGGGGGACACAAGGTCACCCAACAGCCCCTACTGGAGTGGACTTGAGGCTATGCTATGGTTCCAGCAGCAGCTCACACAGCCCAGTAAGGATAAGATCTGTGCTAAAGAAAGAAGCAGTATGTGGGAGGAGGCAGGGGGCTGGCAGCTCAGTGTGGGTGAGTGGAGGACAAGGCTACAGGAAGGACTAAGGGACAGAGAAAGAGGCTGCAATCAGAGGGCACCATGGGAGGAGGAGGAGATCAAAGAAATACAAACAAGAAAAGGTGGAAAAGAATGAGATATTGGAGAGTTAGGGTCAGGAAGACAAGGCTGAAGTCCCAGAGTTTGTATGAATAATCAGGGGTCACATATAGTGTCCTGAGTCACGTTAAGATGGAGCCCCAGAACCCAGAGCCCATCAACTACCACGAGGGAACTCACAACACAGGGGAAAAATTGCTGGTGGTCCCATCCCATGGTCAGTTTCCAAGAAAGATTCACCTGCCATGTCATTGATCTGCATCCATTAGGAATGAACAGTCCCCCTGACACAGTGATAAGGAAGCCAAGAGCAGATGTGGTGCTAAATCTTTAGCTGGATTTTGAAGAGGCAAATGGCTTAAACTAACCATTTGTCCTGGGAAAATGGGTGATCCCAGGTTCCTCGTACCAGAGGACTGTCCAAGTTATATCTGAAGTTCACACTGGAAAAGGAAATCCTTCCATTGGTGGGCCACAATGGTGGTGGACGATACTCAAGTTCCCAGGGTGCTTCTTTCTCAAGGTCTGTATATTCAATCCCCCTTTCTACTGAAATCATCTGAAAGACATATGACATCACATGAGTTAGTATCAGAGAATCTAGTTTATGGGTGTTCAGAGATTGTAAATGAAACCTCCTGCTTTTCTATGGTTCAGAATATCTCAGGTCTCAACATCCGCAAAGGACAGAAGTAGGAGTCTGATGAGGCCTTGGATGATCTGCAAACTTGTTCATTATCTTCAACACTTTTACACATGACTACTTTCTTCAATCTTATATTAAAGCTAAAAAAATTAGAAAAATGAATGGTAAGTTTTTATTAATCCACCTTTCACATCTGAATAAAAAAAGCAAAATAATTTTTTGAAAGAAAAGAACATTTATGGACATCAATCAGTATGCATGGCTACAGAAGAGCCACGTGTTACAGATGACCAGAACTGAACAGTCATCGAACATCATTTTAATAGTCACTTTCTACTCTGTTAGAAGAAATAAATGGAAAAACTTCATTTTTATTGTTTTTTTCCCTTTAGGAAAAGGTACAAATATTCAAAAGTGTATAATTTACTTACTGATTAAGGCCTCTAAAACAACCATAACTTCACACCTTTGAGAGCACATTCTGAGAGGGAGCCTAGACTACTAGGAAGAAGGGCCACCAGCAAATTCAGGTCTTCAATACACACAAGAATAAGTGATAAATTGGGGGGGGGTGGAGGGACATATTAATTAAATAAACCTTAAAATACTCGATTCTTTTCTTTTACCAAAAATAAGGAATTATCGATTAAGAAGCAAAGATAAATAAGCTGCTAAGAAATTAGCTTACATTGTCTCCAGAATTTCAGAACCTCTCTCCTACAGAGACATTTATTGTATTTGAAGACAGTTTGTGATGAATGTAAAATCAGTCTGACATGGCATACATATGTGAGAAAATATGTATATATTTTTATTAACTTTAAGCAGATGGAAAGTGAAAGTGAAAGTCAGTCAGTCATGTCCAACTCTTCGAAACCCCATGGACTATAGCCTGCCAGGCTTCTCTGTTCATGGGGATTCTCCAGGCAAGAATACTGGAGTGGGTAGCCATTCCCTTCTCCAGGGGATCTTTCCAATGAGGGATAGAACCTTTGTCTCTTGTGGCTCCTGCATTGCAGGTGGATTCTTTACCGTCTGAAACACCAGGGAAGCCCTTAAGCAGATGGAGGAGAACATAAAAAAACTTTGTAAGATAATGTAAAAAAAAAAATGGGGGGGTTATTATTTTACATAAGAATTGCTTTTATGCCATATAACAGCAAGGAGACCTGAAAAGGCTAAGAACAGAAAAATAAACATCACCACGTTCTCAACTTCTGCACTTTGCCTGACACACCACTGGAACATCCCTGTGAGTGTGACAGTGAGAGACAGGACCAGGCCAACCTGCCCAGGAGTCAAAGCTAAATGAGGAAGAAGAGGAATAGAGTCAGTCTACTTCTCAATCCCTTACACAGTTTCTTTCATCACTTTACAAAGAAGACTCCTTTATTTTTATGATTTTTATTGGAGTATAGTTGATTTACAAAGCTGTGTTAGTTTCAGGTGTACAGTAAAGTGAATTAGCCAGATATATACATATAATCTGCTCTTTTTAAATTATTTTCCCATATATGTCATTACAGAGTATTAAATAGAATTCCTGTGCTATATAGTAGGTCGTTTTTAGTTATCTATTTTATTATAATAGTAGTGAGAAGACTCCTTTATAATATTTAAATCATTTGCATGAAACGAGAGTATCACTCATAATATTACTTCTGTTGTATGAGACAATAATATAGTAAAACACACACACACACACACACACACACACTATGAGGGACTTCCCTGGTGGTCCAATAGCTAAGACTCTGAACTCCTAATGCAGGGGGCCCAGGTTCTATCCCTGGTCAGTCAACGAGACTCCACATGCCACAACTAAGAGTTCACATGCTGCAACTAAAGTCCTGGGTGCCCCAACTAAGACCCAGTACAGCAAAATAAATAAGTAAATTTTAAAAAAATTATTATGAATTTAGAAAGAACTAACAAAGTTGTTGTTGTTCAGTCACTAAGTCATGTCTGACTCTGTGACACAATGGACTGTAGCATGCCAGGCTTCCCTGTCCTTTGTTATCTCCCAGAGTTTGCTCAAATTCATGTCCATTGAGTTCGTGATGCTATCTAACCATCTCATCCCCTACCACCTCATTCTCCTCCTGCCTTAAATCTTTCCCAGTGTCAAGGTCTTTTCTAATGAGTCAGCTCTTTGCATCAGGTGGTAAAAGTATTGGAATTTCAGCATCAGTTCTTCCAGTGAATATTCAGGGTTGATTTCCTTTAGGATTTCCTAATTTGATCTCCTTGCTGTCCAAGGGACGCTCAAGAGTTTTCTCCAACACCACAGCTTGAAAGCATCAATTCTTTGGCCCTCAGCCTTCTCAATGGCCCAACTTTTACATTTGTTGACAACTCTTACATGACTACTGGAAAAAACATAGCTTTCACTCTATGGACCTTTGTTGCCAAAGTGATGTCTCTGCTTTTTAATATTCTGTATAGATTTATCATAGCTTTCTTTCCAAGGAGCAAATGTCTTTTCATTCATGGCTGCAGTCACAGCTCACAGTGACTTTTGGAACCCAAGTAAATAAAATCCGTCACTGCATTCAACTTTTCCCCATCTATTTGCCATGAAGTGATGCGACCTGATGCCATGATCTTAGATGTTTGAACGCTGAGTTTTAAGCCAGCTTTTTTTTTTTTTTTTCACTCTGCTCTTTCACTTTCATCAAGAGGCTCTTCAGTTTCTCTTCACTTTCTGCCATTAGCGTGGTATCATCTGCACATCTGAAGTTATAGATATTTCTCCCAGCAATCCTGACTCCAGCTTGTGCTTCATCCAGCCTGGCATTTTGCATGAGGTATTCTGCACATAAGTTAAATGAACATAGTGACAACATATAGCCTTGCCATACTGCTTTCCCAGTTTTGAACCAGTCCATTGTTCCATGTACAGTCCTGTTTCTTCTTGACCTGCTTACAAGTTTCTCAGGAGACAGGTAAGATGGTCTGGTATTCCTATCTTTTCCATAATTTTCCACAGTTTATTGTGATCCTTGGAGTCAAAGCCTTTCATATAGTCTTTTCTAGAATTCCCTTGCTTTCTTTATGATTCAGTGAATGTTGGCAATTTGATCTCTGGTTCCTCTGCCTTTTCTAAACCCAGCTTGTACAGTTGGAAGTTCCCAGTTCACATATTGTTGAAATCTTGTTTGAAGGATTTTGAGTATAACCTTACAAGCATGTAAAATTAGTGCAATTGTATGACAGTTTGAACATTCTTTGGCATTGCATTTCTTTGGGATTGGAATGAAAACTGACGTTTTTCAGTCCGTGGCCACTATTAACTTTTCCAAATTTGCTGGCATATTACATGAACAGCACCATCTTTTAGGATTTGAAATAGCTAGGCTGGAATTCCATTACCTCCACTAACATTGTTCATAGCAATGCTTCCTAAGGTCCATTTGGCTTCATCCTCCAGGATGTCTGGCTCAAGATGAGTGACCACACCATCGTGGTTATCCAGATCATTAAGATCTTTTTGGTACAGTTTTTCTGTGTATTCTTGCCACCTCTTCCTAATCTTATATGCTTCTCTTAGATTCTTACCATTTTTGTCCTTTATGCATATTAGTCCTACCTGGATTGAGATACACTTGACAGTATAATATAGTTGAGGATGCCATTGTTCAGATTTTTGACCTTATGCTTCAATTATCATTATGTAATTTCACTCTCTACAACCAATGAAGCCGCAGTTGAAATCACAAAAACAAGGCAATGGGTTCTAAGAGCCAGTGCTTTTAAATCTAAAATATTACTCTCATTTTTCCACTATTAAAGACTGTGATTCTGGGTATTTCTATGGAATTGTGAGGGATGGTGAATTCATGCCACACATTCCAACAGCTGCTCATCTGGGACCCACACAGCAGTGAGTATACTGTTTTTGCTATAGAGAATCTTTCTCAGACCCTTACAACAAAGGGATCCAAGTAGCCCTAAAGCTAAAACCTAAAACCTAATCTGTACTAAAAGCCTAACAGTAAACCTGGTTCTCTCCATCCAGCTATAGGACACTACCTGGGATGTTCAGAAGGTCATCTTGCTATAGTTATGTAGACCTCAACCCATTCAAAGAAAGATAAAAAGGTGAAGGCTCTCAATGAAGACCTACTATAAACAAACAAACAAGAAAACTACTCAAAAGCATTCTACAGATTCAGGGCAATCCCTATCAAATTGCCAATGACATTTTTCATAGAATTAGAACAAACAAGTTTACATTTTTGTATGGAAACACAAAATACCATGAATAGCCAATGTAATCTTGAGAAAAAGAAGAAAAATGAAGCTAGAAGGAATCATGCTCCCTGTCTTCAGACTATACGATGAAGCTACAGTAATTGAGACAGTAGACCACTAGCACCAAAGACAGAAATATAGATCAATGGAACAGGACAGAAAGCCCAGCAATAAACCCATGCACCTGTGTCACCTATGGTCACCTATGAGAAAGGAAGCAAGGATATACAATGGAGAAAAGACAGTCTCTTCAATAAGTGGTGCTGGGAAAACTGGACAGCTACATGTAAAAGAATAAAATCAGAACACTCCCTAAGACCATAAACAAAAATAAACTCAAAATAGATTACAGACATAAATGTAAGACCAGACACTAGAAGACTCTTAGATGAAAACATAGGGAGAACTCTGACCTAAACTGCAGCAAACTTTTTTACCCACCTCCTAGAGTAACGAAAATAAGTGAAACACAAATAAACGGGACCCAATTAAGCTTAAAAACTTTTGAACTGCAAGAAAAAAAACATAAAAAAATACCAACACAACCTGCAGAATGGGGAAAGTATTTGCAAATGAAGTTACTGACAAGGGATTACTCTCCAAAATATACAAGCAGTTCATGCAGTTCAATATCAAAAATAAACAAACAACCCAATCAAAAAATGGGCAGAAGATTAAAACATTCTCCAAAGAAGACATACAGATGGCCACTTGAAAAGAGGGTCAAAATCTATAATTATTAGAGAAATGCATATCAAAACTACAGTGGAAAAAAATGAAAAAAAAAAACCAGCAAAAAACTACAGTGAGGTTTCACCTCATACCAGTCAGAATGACCATCATCAAAAAGTCTACAAACAATAAATACTGAAGAGGATGTGGAGAAAAGGGAACCCTCCTACACTGTTGGTGGGAATGTAAACTGGTATAGCCACTATGGAGAACAATATGGAAGTCCTTTAAAAACTAAAAGTAGAGCTACCCTATGATCCAGCAATCTCACTCCAGGGCATATATCCAGAGAAAACCATAATTCCTAAGGATACATGCACCCTAATATTTATTGCAGCACTATTTACAACAGCCAGGACATGGAAGCAACCTAAATGCTTGTCAACAGAGCAATGGACAAGGAAGATGTGGTGCCAGACATACAATGGAATGTTACCCAGCCATAAAAAAGGGCGAAATAATGCCATTTGCAGTAACACGGCTGGACCTAGAGATTTTCATACTGAGTGAAGTAAGTCAGAGAAAAATAGAATATGATATTGCTTCCATATGGAATATAACAAAAGGCTACAAATGAACTTATCTACAAAGCAGAAGTAGAGTAACAGATATAGAAAATAAACTTATGGTTACCAGGGGATAAGGGGGGGAGGGATAAATTGGAAGACTGGGATTGACACATACATACTACTATATATAAAATATTAAAATAGATAACTAATAAGAAACTACTGTAAAGTACAGAGACCTCTGTAATGATCTATATGGGAAAAGAATCTAAAAAAGAGTGGATATATGTATATGCATAGCAGATTGACTTTGCTATACATCGGAAACTAAGACAACAGTGTAAATGAACTATACCCAAATAAAACTTAAAATAAAAATGAAAGAATGGCCTGAGCAAGCCAAAGCAGGGGCCTAAGGCACCACAGGTCTGCTGGAGCAGGCATGCTCATACCTGGTCTTTGCTCCTAAAGATTCCGAAAGTGAAAAACAGAAATTCTTTTCTAAAGGACAATTCATTAGAAGTATTAATCCAAATGCAAATTACTAAAAAAAATATACATGCACCCCAATGTTCATGGGGTATGGAAAAAGAATCTTTTAAAAAGTGGATATATGTATAACAGATTCACTTTGCTATACACCTGAAGTTAACACAAGATCATAAATCAACCATACGCCAATCAAAACAATTTTTTAAATGGCTCAACAAGGACCTACTATAAATAAATAAGTAAATGGAAAAAAAGATAAAAGTTCTCATCAAGACACAAATGACTTCACATGGACACACTGTGGAGTCACATGCTGCAGACACTTTAATACAACTCATTAGAACCAACGAGTGTATATTAGATACGGTGACAAGAGTTTAATAACTACAAACAAAGGTATAAACTGTAAACATACCACAAATATTCACATCTGTACTTACTTCCTGCCAGAATCAGGGTTCCAAAGGCAACAACAGTGACAAAGATGGCACAGATGACATCCAGATACACAGTGAGCCATCGGGACATCATCAAAAGCAGGAACCAAGCCTCTGGATTTGTGAACCATAATAAGTGTAATACATAAACAGAAAAACCATGTTATCTGCTTCTCATGAGGGAGAACATTTTCTCAGTTGAGCTACAGAAGATTTTACACAAGGTAGGACAGCAAAGTTACACACCTGTAACTTCAAAAGAACCTGAAGATTCCAGAAAACTATGTTCAACATGAAACAACATATGTGACACACAGGAATCAGTCCAGGAAGCAAGCTTTGAAAACTTTAACCCACAGGTTATCAAGAGAAATACCATCACAAGAAAGAAGATGGAAAAACCTCTTATTGGTGTGTTTCCTGCAGTGCTGGGCCTGAATGTAAAGATCCTCCTCTCAAAGAGTCGACTGTTCCCAGCTCTGACAGCAGAGAGCACAGTTCACACTGTTTCCAGCACCTTCTGCCCTCTCTACAGGGCCTGAGGTGTTTATTCTTAGGAGCCAGTGTCTATATGACCATCAGCTAACAGGATCTGTATGTGGCTTTCAAAATGCCATGTTATCTTCAAAATACATTAATGATTGGAAAGTTTGGCCAGGATTTTATAGACTTAGAGGAAATTCTGAATTTTTTACCTAGGCGGGGGGAAAAAAAGAAAAAAGCCTTCACTGATACAAAGCATAATCAAGTAGGTAGCAAATCTGGAAATTATTTTCCTCAACATGTCTGCTACTCTCCATGTCTGCTCTGAAAAGAGTTGGCAAACCACACCCTGAGGGGCAAGAACAGACACAAACTTGTTCTGAAAATAAAATTTTATTGGAAAACAGTCATTGACTGATGTATGATCTTTGCCTGTGTTTCTGCTACAACAGCAAACGTGAGTAGTTGCAACACAGACAGCACACAAAGCCTATAATATTTTCTATCTGAGCCTTTGGAAAAAAGAAAAGTTTACTGACTCCTGCCTTAAAGAGACAGAAGTCCACAGGGCATAGTGATGGAAGGACAATGCAGGCCAGTCAGGGGAGATAAGCAGGGCTGTGAGGGGATGAGAGGGGAGCACAGAGGGGATGCTGAGAGGAAGGGGTGAGGGAGGCAGGTGTGCAGAGGACAACGTGTGCTGACACACAGAGAGCTGCTGGCCAGCCAGGCCACCCGAGAGGGAGTCAGCCTCAGAAGGCAGCACATCCCATCCTTAGAAAGCATCTCCAGAAACTTACAGACCTGAGTGCAAATCCTGGTGTGCATCAAACAGCTCCTGAAACCTCTGTTCAGCTTTGTATGCCCGGATGGTCCAGAGTCCCCGGAGAGAAGTTGCTAAGTGGGAAAACACCGGGCTCCGTGCTGGGGAAGCAGAGACAGACATACGACAACGACAGAGAAAGTCAGGGAGGCTGGAGGCGAGGAAACCACTGCCTCCTGGGCTCTGTGGTCACACGTCCTGCCAAAGGGAATCCTCCATGTGACCCTAAACTCCTGGTCACAAACGCTTCACTTTAATGACCTCGGAATGAGAGATTCTCTTTGAAACTATCTTTGATCAAATTTGAATCACAGCTAGATTTAGATAAAGAAATTCTTATCCGGTTCATCAAGGTTTTCTCAAACGTGCCTCCTTCCAAATTCTTCTGGCACCTTTCTAGGTGGAAGTTGCTCACAATTTTTTAAAAGCATATTGAAGTATAGTTGATTTACAATAATGTGCTAGTTTCAGGTATGTAGTATAGTCATTCACTTCTTTTTTTTCTGATTATATTCCATTACAGGATATTACAAGATACTGAATAAAATTCTCTGTGCTTTACACTAAATCCTTGTTATCTATTGACATATTAATACTAGTGTGACTATTAATCCCATACTTCTAATTTGTTCCTTCCTCCCTCTCAATCCCCTTTGGTAACCACAAGTTTGGTTTCTATCCCTCTGAGTCTATTTCTAGTTTGTGTACAGATTCACTTGTATTATTTTCAGATTCCATGTATAAGTGATATCATATGTGTCTTTCTCTGACTTTACTAAGAATAATACTCTCTAGATCCATCCATGTTGCTGCAAATGGCAATATTTCATTCTTTTCCATGGGTGAGTAATTACTGTTTACTAATTTTTTAATCAGTAGCATTTTAAAATTTAATTCCTCACCACACTGAATTTTGATGAGCTCCCTGTGTGCTGTCTCCACCTCAGATGAGTAACCTAGGGGCTGGGATAGAGTCAGTACACCCCCACCCTGGACCAGAGCCAGACCCAGGACAGGGTGAGATGAGTAAGGGGAGCGGACACTCTGCCGTCTCCCCCGTCTGGGGCTCTCCCCACACCTGTGCCAGGAGCCTCTGTGCGGGTCACGGAGCACCTGCTGCTGCACCGCCCTTGTGCCCACAGGACCCGGCAGATGAGAAGTCTTTGAATAGTCTTGACTTCTGCTCCAAAAACCTGATGGATGTTTTTATATCTGCCTGCTGGACACCTGTCCTGGTGTTTGGAGGGCACTGTGGCATGTGACACTCACATCACCCTTTTAGAATCTGACAGCAGCCTCAGTGTCCATCTTTTGAGTAACTTCCTGTGGTTGGGGGCCTGATGTCACATGACGGCCCATTCATTGCCTGCCATCTTCTCTAAGAGCACACTGACCACAAGCACCAGGGTCAGGCTCTTGCCTGTCAGGGAAAAGGTGGGCTGCAGGCTGCCGGGCAGGGAGGACCCCTTATGGTTCTTATTCCCCACTGTGAATGAGGTGGTAACTTTCTGTTGTCAGGGGCATGTGTAAGCCTGTGACCTCTGTCTGGGATGAGCGATAACTTGTGCTGTATCAGTAGGAAATGCCGACATCACCTTGTTACCAGTGCGTTTCCTAGAGAAGACCTGTTAGTGCAACTAGGTTGTTTACGGGAAGTTAGTAATGCATCTTACAGGAGGCTATAGACATTTTATAAAATGATGGGGGAAAAAGTCCAAGGGAAATTCCACAGTTTTCAGGTCCTCACTCCTTAGTCCGGTATCTGAATGCCTGTCTGGTGACAGTTCAGTCAGTACCGACGTACACCCAGGCACTGCCCGTTTGGAGGGGTTGAGGTACAAACAGGTAAAGACACAGAACCTCCTGTGGTTAGTGTCCCCAGTTTGATAAGGAAGGAAGGAGCAGGCTTCCTCCTGTGAGACAGTGGGGCTCGGAGAGGGTGGAAAGCCCTGGGCTGGGGGAGGACAGCCTGAGCTGCGGGCCAGGTGACCATCCACTCAGCCCTGGGTGGGACTCTTTTCTGCCTGGGACATCTGACCAGGAACATTGACTGTTAGGCACCTCAGCTGTAATATTGCTTTAAGGAAAAACCCTTCTCTGAATGGTGACATGATCTAACATTTCCCCTTTTTACTTCATTTAGGCACAGAGTTGAAAGGTATTCAGTGGTGCTTTTGATCATCCAGTTGTGTACCTGTGTTCTCATTCCAGTTTCCACAATGCTCTCTCTCTTCACTCTATTGAGTAACTTTTTAGCTGCCTGTAACTTTGTGTTATAAGAGCAACATAAACTCAGACTTAGCTCAGACTTCAAACAAGAAAGTCTGGGAGTTGGTTCAGGTCTTTTCTGCAGCCCTACCAGATGTCCCAACCACTCCCAGAACTCAATAGTCTGCACACCAGGTGCTCACAGGGATGATATAGGTGAATTCTGGGGCCCATCACCCTGTCAGGAGGATTAGAAAACCCAGCTCCAGAGAGAAGAGAAAACTCACTAGAACCAGGCTCTCATTTCTACTCCACAGAGAGTGACATCAACAGTATTCATCACAGACAGGGCTTCTGAGCAGGAGGCAGAAGCCTTGGAACAGCCAGGAACGTGGCTGTTCCCCCAGGGAGATCCTGGAGTGAACTCTCCAGCCTGGCCTTCCTCACCTGCTTCCCTGTCAGGAGATCAAAGCGCAGCTGATTCTCTTCAGCAGGGATGTAGGGTGGGGTGGACTTTAGAAACCAGGTGTCATCTCAGCCTTGAAAACCAAGGAATCAAACATCCCACCACCTAACTCACCTCATGCCCAAGAGTTATAGGCCAGGGGAATCAGGACCCATGAAAATCTATCCTGTTTTTTTCAAACCCCACTTAGGGCTAAGCAGAATGCCAGGATGCGTGAACTGGAAGATCTGCCAAAAAAATTAAGTAGTACAGGGGAAGAGGGGATGTCAAGGCTCTGTTTCTATGTTGCCCAAAGTAGCATCTTTTTGCCACAAGCACTGAGCTCGCTGTCCTGAAGCAGACTATGTCACAGCCATAGCGTCAGCCCTCAGTCACAGATGTGTAAACCTACAGTTCACAGGACTGACAGTTGTTTTTCCCGTAACCCTGAGGACACTTGAGGACACACCCCACAAGTGTGGGGTGCAGATCTTCCTTGGCAGGGGGACCCCCAGGCTGATAGCCGTGCTGCAGGTTATTGTTCAAGCTATGTGAGACCTGCAAGTTGTGAATAAGTTCTTAATTGCCTTTTGTTCAAGGTTCTAGTGCCTTTGGTAGTGGCCAGCAGGCACTTTACAAGAATCAATTCAAGAAATCCTCATGAGACCCCCAGAGACCTAAGGGATTCAGAGCACTGACTGCTCAGGACTAACTATATTAACCCACCTAAGTGATAGACCTGGGTATGAGACCCACACTATCTTATTCCCAAGGTTGTGCTTTTAATCACAGCTGCAGTGTCTCAGAGGGAGAATAACTGGAGTTAAGGATGCCCGTGGGTGACGATGAGCAATTTTTCAACAGACTTTAGTATTTATGTTCAGAAAACCCCCAGATCTTACTCAGTTAACACCCAACAGCCTTAGCCACTACTGCACATCTTATTAATCACTTTGTGCTCAGTCACTTCAGTCGTGTCTGACTCTTTGTGATCCCATGGACTGCAGCCCGCCAGGCTCCTCTGTCCATGGAATTCTCCATGCAAGAATACTGAAATGGGTTGCCATGCCCTCATCCAGGAGATCTTTCTGACCCAGGGATCGAACCCACATCTCTTACATCCTCTGCATTGGCAGGCACATTCTTTACTGCTAGCACCACCTGGGAAGCCCCATTAATCACCTTCCATTGAACAAAGTCCCTGGGAATCCAGCATGAGAACCCCTTACAACAGCAGACTTGATGATCCAAGGTCCTAATACACCTGACACATGTGCTAACCCTCCCCTAACAATGACCATGGAAGACATCGCTAGTTGATCCCAGCACCATTCAGACAGAATTTGTATATGAATTCATCATTCAGGCACTGTCAAATGCTAAAAGCTGGCTAGAGAAGCTAGAGAAAGGCAAGCAGATGCCATCCTGGTTTTATGTACTTGTCCATTGCTATGATCACTTTTGCAAAAATGTGACCCCAAAGCTGTTAAAATCAGCCACCAATATGTCATCAGATAAAAATGTCAGCATACTCCCCAGGGGCAGTTAGGCCATAGGGCCTGAAAATAAATGCCAGGATTCAGTGGTCCTTCAGAGCACAAGGATGAACCAGGCTTATGCCTTCTGGACACAGCAGTCAGGTGGTGTTCTTTTTGCTGTTGGCTCCAGCAGTGACCTTTAAGATATGCTCTCGCTTGCTCAGTTGTTCAATCATGTCTGACTCCTTGTGACCCCATGGACTGTAGCCTGCCACACTCCTCTGTCCATTGGATTATCCAGGCAAGAATACTGGAGTGGGTTGCCATGTCCTCCTCCAAGGGATCTTCTCAACCCAGGGACTGAACCTGTGTATCCTGCATCTCCTGCATTGGCAGGCAGATTCTTTACCAGTGAGTCACCTGGGAAGCCCTAAGGTGTACTATCAGTTGCTATTTAGAGGAAGCAGCAGTGTCATTATTTATGTCACAGACCCACCTCCCCAGGTCAGTAAGTGCCCAATATACTACTGGAGAAGAGCAGAGAAATAGCTACAGAACAAATGAAGAGGCTGAGCCAAAGCAGAGACTTAGTTGTGGATGTGTCTGGTGGTGAAAATAAAGTCTGATGCTGGAAAGAACAATATTGCATAGGAACCTGGAATGCTAGGTCCATTAATCAAGGTAAATTGGAATGGTTCAAACAGGAGATAGCAAGAGTGAACATTGACATTTTAGGAAATCAGTGAGCTAAAACAGATGAGCATAAGCAAATTTAATTCAGATGATCATTATATCTACTACTGTGGGCAAGAATTCCTTAGAAGAAACGCAGTAGCCCTCACAGTCAACAAAGGAGTCCAAAATGCAGTACGTGGATACAATCTCAAACACAATAAAATCATTTCCATTCATTTCCAAGGCAAACTATTCAATATCACAGTAATCCATGTCCATGCCCCAACCAATAAGGCAGAAGAAATTGAGGTTGAATGGTTCTATGAAGACCTATAAGACCTTCTAGAACAAATACACACACACACACACACACACACAAAATGTCCTTTTCATTGTAGGGGACTGGAATGCAAAAGTAGGAAGGGAAGAGATAACTGGAATAACAGGTAAGTTTGACCTTGGAGTACAAAATGAAGCAGGGAAAAGGCTAACAGAGTTTTGCCAAGAAAACACACTGGTCATAGCAAACACTCTCTTCTAACAATAAAACTACGACTCTACACATGGGTATCACAAGATGGTCAATACCAAAATCAGATTGATTATATTCTCTTTTTTTTTATTATATTCTTTAGACCTGAAAATGGGGAAGCTCTACACAAGATAAGGAGCTGTGGCTCAGATCATGAACTCCCTACTGAACTATCAGAGTTAAATTGAAGAAAGTAGGGAAAACCACTAGGGCATTCAAGTCCGATCTAAATCATATCCCTTATGATTATACAGTGTAAGTGACAAATAGATTCAAGGGATTAGATCTGACAGACTGAATGCCTGATAAACTATGGACTGAGGTCCATAACATTGTACAGAAGGTAGTGATCCAAACCATTCCCCCCAAAAAAAAATTCAAAGAGGTGAAATGGTTGCTGGGGAGGCCTTACAAACAGCTGAGGAAAGAAGAGAAGTAAAAGGCAAAGGAGAAAAGGGAAAATATACGCATTTGCAGAGTTCAAAAAAATAGCAAACAGAGATAAGAAAACCTTCCTCAGTGATCAATGCAAAGAAATAGAGGAAAACAACAGAATGAGAAACACTAGAGATCTCCTCAAGAAAATCAGAGATACCAAGGGAACAGTTCATGCAAAGATGGGCACAATCAAGGACAGAAATGGGATGGAACTAACAAAAGCAAACAATATTAAGAAGAGGTGGCAACAATACCCAGAAAAACTATACAAAAAGATCTTAATGACTTGGATAACCACAATGGTGTGATCACTCACCTAGAGCCAGACATCTAAGAGTTCCAAGTCAAATGGTCTTAGGAAGCATGACTACGAACAAAGCAAGTGGAGGTGACATATTCAACTGAGCTATTTCAAATCCTAAAAGATGATGGCTGTTATAGTGCTGTACTCAATATGCCAACAAATAAGGAAAACTCAGCAGTGGCCACATGACTGGAAAAGGTCAGTTTTCATACCACTCCCAATGAAGGGCAAAGCCAAAAAGTGTTCGAACTACCATACAATTGCACTTATTTCATATGCTAACAAGGTAATGCTTATGGTTTTACTTACGGCTACAGTCCATGAAGTCACAAAGAGTCAGACACGACTAAGCGACTAACACACATCTCAATACATTTAGCAACTGCAACTTACTAGAACATGTGAAATAATGTATTTTTCAAATATATCATTTCTGACATATATTTCCTGCAGTCTCTTTTCCTTTTCCTAATCTTTTCCTTTCCTTATCATTTCTGGTAACTTTAGGAGAAGAAAAATTCTCTATTTTCCTTTTACATTAGTTCCAACATGATGAAATACTTGCAAGAATAGTATTAATAGAGTGGATACTCTGTGTTAGCAAGTATGTCGTGAATAAGACAGAAATGGTCCCTGTCCTCATGGTGCTCAC
Source organism: Axis porcinus (assembly GCA_003798545.1). Taxonomy (NCBI): domain Eukaryota; kingdom Metazoa; phylum Chordata; class Mammalia; order Artiodactyla; family Cervidae; genus Axis; species Axis porcinus. Next base: position 400,049 of record QQTR01076491.1, read on the forward strand.
AGCTGTCCTCCTTGGACTAAAATGCAAAGAGCAACTGACCTGCTGCCAGCTCCATTTGCCTTAAGGGCCAAACCTACTCTCAGGGGCCATAACTTTCAATCACCTAATGTTAATGGTGAGAAATTCCACAAGAAAGTCTGCAGAATTTCAGGAGTCTGGTTAATTGCAGTATAAATGGAAGACAGCCTGCACTGCCATCCCAACCTGAGAACCTCGGTACTCACTTGTACATTCCAGGCATTTCACATCTTGTGATGTTTCTAAGAAATATCGCCAAAGAAAAAAGAAACCGATACCAAGGGGAATCACAGGTATAGCAATCCAAGGAACTGCAGCCACCATCAGGCCCACCACACCAATCACAAGTAGAAATGCCTGAAATAGAGAAAATAGAGGCCTTTGTGTCAAGGATACTTTTCAAAGATAAACTTTGTTGATCTGTTAGGATTAAACTCCTTTCCTTGAAAAAACTTGTTGAAACAGCAGGGAATGCTTTCCCTTCCAAAGAAATAAAATTATAGGTGGTCTTCATGATGTTTATTGCATGCACCAAACACTCTGATATGAATTTTCTGAGCATCAGCTCTTATGATACTCTTAGTAGCCCTTTGAGACAGGCATTACTATTTTTAACAGATGAGAATATTTGAGGTTCAGAGAGTAGCATCTCAAACTATCAGGAGTCAGCAGGTGTTACTAGAGAGATGAGTGAGCATGTATCACAGTAGAGAAATCCAGACACCTCAGCTATACATGTAGGGATAAGGCAGTGGTTAATTACAAATTCAGTGTAATATATCTAGTATCAGTATTATCTAATTTTACAAATGGAGACAGTGAGGCACAGGGAGAGGAAAAGCAACTTAATGGAGACTGCAAAGCCTCTCACAAAGCTGGGAAGCCCATGTCATGAGCCATTATGACATATTTAAGCTTACTTCCAACATACAGCCACATTTGTATTATTACACTAAGTATTCAAAATACCCATTCCAAAGGTTAATGATTATTACAACACCAGATTCCATTTACAATGTGTGTACTGTATGTAAGGCCCTGTGCTGAGTTCCATGAACATTCTCTTAATCATCACATTATCCCTTGAGATGATTTACTCTTGGGAAATGATCTTGGTCTAAAAAGACACCAAGTAGAATAGAAAACAAAATCACTGGTTGGTGCTGATTTAAGCATCCATCTTTATCAGGAAAAATATGATACACTGGTGGACAATATCAGGCAATAAGAATGCAACCAAAATTTAGTGTCTGCCTTCTATGAAAGTGTGGTGGGGTGGTGGGGACTTGTAGATTCACCCAGTCTGGGCCAAGGCCTCTGCAGTTTATGATCTCAGGTGCATACAAATCCATGGTGATCTGCACAGGGCACAGGGTATTGGGGAAACACAATACCTGAATATTTTTTGACAATTCTGACTTATGATTGATTTTACAGGATTGTTTAACAAATAGAAAGAATGGCATGAATGATTTGCAGGCAGTAATCACAATTAATGGAAATTTTGACCTAAAGTGAGGTGGGATGAGAAGGTTGAGATGCTTGTCTGAGTTAACAGTGGTTGTTCTTTACAGCTAAGAAATATGAGGTTGGGTGAGTAAGTGGTTGTCTTAAAGTTTCCCAGGAAGTATTCCTTATCCTGGAGAAAGAGAGGAGCAGTTTGTATTCAGGGAATCCCAGAGTGACATTGCAGGCAGGAGGAACAAACAACCAGAACTGTGACTGTGGCCAGGAGCCCTTCGGAACCAAACTGCGTGATCTGGATGGAGACCCATGTGCTTTTCCTGTTTCTCTCCACCTCTGCTGTGGTATCAAAAGAAAACTCAGAGTGAAGAGTATGGAACTCTGAAGGAATAAATTCTAAGTGGAGAAAAATAGGGCTGTCTGACCTCCCTCCAATTAGACCTACAGAAAACAATTTCTTACAGCCACTGGCTTGACTGTGTATCCCACCACACTACAACCTTCATGTTCACGGGTCCTTCCAGCTCCTTCTATGTCTAGCCTTTGGTCACTTGGCTTGCTATTATTGTTTGTCAAAAAAAAAAAAAAAAAAACACCTACTAAAATGTCAATTATAAAAAATCTAAATTACTGCTTTTTAGAAGACTTGCATCATTTGATGGATAACATTCATCCATTTCAATAATCTGGCTCTCCTCAGGTGGCTTCCCTGGTGGATCAGTCATTAAAGAATCTGACTGCTATGCAGGAGACCCGGGTTTGATCCCTGGGTCAGGAAGTTCCCCTGGAGAGGAAATGGCAACTGACTCCAGTATTCTTGCCTGGAACATCCCATGGACAGAGGAACCTGGCAGGCTAAAGTCCATGGAGTCAAAACGGTCAAACAAGAATGAGTGACTAAACCACTCCAGGTGAGGGCCTTTTATGACTAACCCAGCCCAGAAGGTAACCTGGGAAGCAGAGGTAAGATCAAAATGAAGGGCTCCATGGAAGCTGTGCCAGTGCTTTTTCATTAGGTAACCACTGAAGATCCATTGCTAATGCTCTCAGAACCTCTGGAGTTAGGTTCGGGCTTTCAGATTTCATGGCCCTAAATTCTAAAGCAATTCAAAAAGGATGTCTCTAAAGGTTTTATTATACACACACACACACACACAGCATATTGGTTTCCCTAGCGGTAAAGGGAAACGATCTTTCCTCAGATGGTAAAGAATCTGCCTGTAGTGCAGAAGACCTAGGTTTGATCCCTGGGTTTGGAAGATTCTCTTTGAGAAGGGACTGGAAACCCGCCCCAGTATTCTTGCCTAGAGAATTCCATGGACAGAGGAGCCTGGCAGGCTACGGTCCATGGGATCTGAAAGAGTTGGACATGACTGAGCACTTTTACTTTTATATATATATATACATTTGTGAATCTTTTATTGCTAGCCATCTCAAACCCTTTATAGAATTTTATAGAAGATGAAATAGTATCTTTAAAAAAATGTCAATATATGAAGAAGGAAGCAAAAGATCCTAGTGTACAACAAACATATAATAAATCCCTTCCTTGAAGCTGACCTCATTTCTTTCTTCTACATTCCCAGGAAATCGTAAAAGCCCAATTCAAGCTACACACAATTCCCCCCACTGGTTGGATTCCAGGCCCATCTGAAAGACCACATCACCATGGCCAGTGCTTCTGCACCTCTGTCACACTACGGAACAGAGACAACAACAGGTATACGGAAAGAAGCATACTGACCCAGAAGCAAGTGATCATGTCCTGATACCTCCCAAATAAGGAGAATTATTATTTTTATATATTTCCCATTTGGAGCACACCATTTGGGAAATTCTATTCAAAGTCTATGAATCCACATGGACAAATAAAAAAATTCTTAGATGAAATCTTCCACTTGAGAGAAAATGGTGATTTTTCACAATTCAGAAAAATTCTTCAGTTTGCAGAGAATGGCAATCTATACCTGGAGGAGAAATTCTATTAGCCCAATATTGTGCTGAGATAGGCCTACAATGTGGAAGACCTGGGTTTGATCCCTGAGTTGGAAAGATCCCCTGGAGGAGGGCATGGAAACCCTCTCCAGTATTCTTGCCTGGAGAATCCCCATGGACAGAGAAGCCTGGAGGGCTACAGTCCATGAGGTTGTAAAGAGTCAGACACAGCTGAGTGACTAAGTAAGTACACAAGTTTAACACTAACCGAGGGTCAGTGCTAAGTCTTCATGTAAGCAGATACAGTAGCTTGCACGTCTCAGGAAGTTTAGAGATCAGATATGATTCTCAAATCCCTCCTTCATTACCTCTGTCTCCTTTGATATAACCCAACTCATTTAGCTCTGCTAAATCAGGACATTATAAAACATTGGTGAGTCTTAGCTATATGGTGAGATCTATACAAACCCTGGACTCCCCTGTTGACTCAGATGGTAAAGAATCTGCCTGCAATGCAGGAAGACCAGGGTTCTATCCCTGGGTTGGGAAGATGCCCTGGAAAAGAGAATGGCACCCCACTCCATTATCCTTGCCTGGAGAATTCTATGGACAGAGGAGGCTGGCAGTCCACAGTCCACAAGATTGCAAAGAAACAGACACAACTGAGCAACTAACATGCACATACACACACACACGTACAAATCCTAAGACTAAGCTTTTCTAAACCTGTCCTTTGCTTGGGATACATTTATCATATTCTTCATCCCTCATTTGGCTGCCTTGGATCTTTTCACAACCATGAAAGCTCTAAGACATGGGTACCCTTCAATTTGCTCCCAACTGAGAGTCATGGCTAACTCCACTAAAGAGTGAATGGTGGGGTTTGGGTCACACTTTGTTAACTTTTGGGAAACATGTTGTACTTCTTATTTCAGGTTTAGTGTATCTCATTGAGCAATAGTTTCCTTTATACTTTTGTCAGGGATCAAGTTCATTACAAAACTTAAGTCTGGAGTCCACTTATGTGCTAATTTAACAAGGTATACCTTAAAAAGAAGAGCACTATAAGAGTATATCACAGGGAAATCTACTCAACATCCCATGGTAATCTATGAGAAAAGAATCTAAAAAAGAATGAATATATGTATATGTATAACAGAACCACTTTGCTGTACATCTGAAATAAACACAGTATTATAAATCAACTATATTCCAGTAAAATTAAATTTTTTTAAAAAAAGAAAAAAAGTCTTAAGAAAAAGCTTTTATTTCCAATATTCTGGGAGGTGGGTCATAGAGGATCCTGCTGTGATTTATGTCAGTGTTTTCCCTATGTTCTCCTCTAGGAGTTTTATAGTTTCTGGTCTTACATTTAGATCTTTAAACCATTTTGAGATTATTTTTGTGTATGGTGTTATAAAGTGTTCTAGTTTCATTCTTTTACAAGTGGTTGACCAGTTTTCCCAGCACCACTTGTTAAAGAGGTTGTCTTTTTTCCATTGTATATTCTTGCCTCCTTTGTTGAAGATAAGGTGTCCATAGGTTTATGAATTTATCTCTGGGCTTTCTATTCTGTTTCATTGATCTATATTTCTGTCTTTGTGCCAGTACCATACTGTCTTGATGACTGTGGCTTTGTAGTAGAGTCTGAAGTCAGGCANACGAAGCAACAGACAAAGGATTAATCTCAAAAATATACAAGCAACTCCTGAAGCTCAATTCCAGAAAAATAAATGACCCAATCAAAAAATGGGCCAAAGAACTAAACAGACATTTCTCCAAAGAAGACATACAGATGGCTAACAAACACATGAAAAGATGCTCAACATCACTCATTATCAGAGAAATGCAAATCAAAATCTCAATGAGGTACCATTACATGCCAGTCAGGATGGCTGCTATCCAAAAGTCTAAAAGCAATAAATGCTGGAGAGGGTGTGGAGAAAAGGGAACCCTCTTACACTGTTCGTGGGAATGCAAACTAGTACAGCCACTATGGAGAACAGTGTGGAGATTTCTTTAAAAATTGGAAATAGAACTGCCATATGACCCAGAAATCCCACTTCTGGGCATACACACTGAGGAAACCAGATCTGAAAGAGACACGTGCACCCCAATGTTCATTGCAGCACTGTTTATAATAGCCAGGACATGCAAGCAACGTAGATGTCCATCAGGAGACGAATGGATAAGGAAGCTGTGGTACATACACACCATGGAATATTACTCAGCCATTAAAAATAATTAATTTGAATCAGTTCTAATGAGATGGATGAAACTGGAGCCCATTATACAAAGTGAAGTAAGCCAGAAAGATAAAGACCAACACAGTATACCAACACATATATGTGGAATTTAGAAAGATGGTAACAATAACCCTATATTCAAAACAGAAAAAGAGACATAGATGTACAGAACAGACTTTTGGACTCTGTGGGAGAAGGCGAGGGTGGGACGTTTCGAGAGAACAGCATCAAAACATGTATATTATCAAGGGTGAAACAGACCACCAGCCCAGGTTGGATGCATGAGACAAGTGCTCGGGGCTGGTGCACTGGGAAGACCCAGAGGGATCGGGTGGAGAGGGAGGTGGGAGGGGGGATCGGGATGGGGAATACATGTAAATTCATGGCTGATTCATGTCAATGTATGGCAAAAACCACTACAATATTGTAAAGTAATTAGCCTCCAACTAATAAAAAATAAATGAAAAAAAAAACGCTAAAAGTCAAGGGTTTTGAGATTTATCTTATACATTTTTTAAAAAGGCATATTAAAGTAGGTAGAAGAAGGAAATAAGAAAAAAAATAGACTGTTGAGAGTCCCTGAGGAAGCAAGTAGTGCAAACCAGTCAGTCCCAAAGGAAGTCAATGCTGATTATTCATTGGAAAGACTGGATGCTGAAGCTGAAGCTCCAATACTTTGATCACCTGATTCAAAGAGCTGATTCATTGGAAAAGAGCCTGATGATGGGAAAGACTGATGGCAGGAGGAGAAGGGAGTGACTGAGGATGAGATGGTCGGTTAAGGACAGGCAAAACTGGCATGCTACAGTCCATGAGGTCACAAAAAGTCAGACACAACTGAGCAACTAAATGACAAAAGACTCAAATGAAAAGAAAACTACCTTCTAAGCAGGAAAATCAACAAACTTAAAGTGTGGTTCTTTGAAATCACCACAAAATGCAAAAGAAAAGAAAGGGGGAAAATTGCTATTAATATGAATTAAAAGAGGATAATACAAGCCATTGGGCTTCCCTGTGGCTCAGATGGTAAAGAATCTGCTTGTAACACAGGAGACCCAGGTTTGATCCCTGGGTTGAGAAGATCCCCTGGAAAAGGAAATGGCAACCAACCTACTCCAGTTTTCTTGCCTGGAGAATCCCATGGACAGAGTAGCCTGACAGGCTACACTCAATGGAGTTGCACAGAGTTGGACATGACTGAGCAACTAACACATTAGCTTGCACTTAAATACAAAATATATCATGACCATTACAAAGAGAATATAATAAACACTGTGCAGATAACCTTTTAAATTTTAATGTAATGAACTAATGTCTTTAAAATGACATAAAAAACAAACCTAATGACATAGAAAATCTGAATAATTGCATATTTATTTAAGAATTTGAATCCTTTATTTTATTTTCTCAGTTCTGTTCAGTCACTCAGTCATATCCAACTCTTTGCAACCCCATGGACTGCAGCACACCAGACTTCCCTGTCCATCACCAACTTCCAGAGCTTGCTTAAAGTCATGTCCATTGAGTCAGTGATGCCATCCAATCATCTCATCCTTTGTCATCCCCTTTTCCTCCTGCCTCAATCTTTCCCAGCATCAGGGCCTTTTCCAATGAGTCAGTTCTTCACATCAAGTGGCCCAAGTATTGGAGTTTCAGCTTCAGCATCAGTCCTTCCAAAGAACACTCAGAACTGATCTCCTTTAGGATGGACTGGTTGGACCTCCATGCAGTCCAAAGGACTCTCAAGAGTCTTCTCCAACACCACAGTTCAAAAGCATTAATCGCACTCAGCTTTCAACTCTCACATACATACATGACTACTGGAAAAACCATAGCCTTGACTAGAATGACCTTTGTTGCAAAGTGATGTCTCTGCTTTCTAATATGCTGTCTAGGTTGGTCATAGCTTTTCCTCCAAGGAGGAAGCGTCTTTTAATTTCATGGCTGCAGTCACCATCTGCAGTGTTTTTGGAGCCCCCCAAAATAAAATCTGCCACTGTTTGCATTGTTTCCCCACCTATATGCCATGAAGAGATGGGACCAGATGCCATGACCTTAGTTTTCTGAATGTTGAGTTTTAAGCCAAATTTTCCACTCTCCTCTTTCACTTTCATCAAGAGGCTCTTTAGTTCCTCTTCACTTTCTGCCACAAAGGTTGTGTCATCTGCATATCTGAGGTTATTGATATTTCTCCCAGCAATCATGATTCTAGTTTGTGCTTCATCCAGTCCAGCATTTCGCATGTTATACTCTGCATATAAGTTAAATAAGCAGCGTGACAATATACAACCTTGATGTACTCCTTTCCCTATTTGGAACCAGTCTGCTGTTCCATGTCCAGTTCTAACTGTTGCTTCTTGAACTGCATACAGATCTCAGGAGGCAGGTAAGGTGGTCTGGTATTCCCATCACTTTCAGAATTTTCCACAGTTTGTGGTGATCCACACAGTCAAAGGCTTTGATGTTGTCAGTAAAGCAGAAGTAGATGTTTTTCTGGAACTCTCTTGCTTTATCTGCATTCCAAAAGATGTTGGCAATTTGATCTCTGGTTCCTCTGCCTTTTCTAAATCCAGCTTGAACATCTGGCAGTTCACAGTTCACATACTATTGAAGCCTGGCTTGGAGAATTTTGAGCATTACTTTGCTAGCATGTGAGAAGAATGCAATTGTGTGGTAGGTTGAACATTCCTTGGCATTGCCTTTCTTTGGGATTGAAATGAAAACTGACCTTTTCCAATGGCCACTGCTGCATTTTCTAAATCTGTTGGCATATTGAGTGCAGCACTTTCACAGCATCATCTTCCAGGATTTGAAATAGCTCAACTGGAATTCAATTAGTTCCACTAGCTTTGTTTGTAGTGATGCTTCCTAAGGACCACTTGACTTCATATTCCAGGAAGTCTGGCTCTAAGTGAGTGATCACACCATTACTTTTATCTGGGTCATGAAGATCTTTTTTGTATAGTTCTTCTGTGTATGCGTCCACTTTTTAATATCTTCTGCTTCTGTTAGGTCCATACCATTTATGTCCTTTATTGTGCCCATCTTTGCATGAAATGTTCCCTTGGGATCACTAATTTTCTTCAAGAGATCGCTAGTATTTACCATTCTATTGCTTTCCTCTATTTCTTTGCATTGATCACTGAGCAAGGCTTTCTTCTCTCTCCTTGCTATCCTTTGGAACTCTGCATTCCAATGGATATTATATTTGCTTTTCTCCTTTGCCTTTAGCTTCTCTTCTTTTCACAGCTATTTGTAAGGCCTCCTCAGACAACCATTTTGCCTTTTTGCATTTCTTTTTCTTGGGGATGTTATTGATCAATGCCTCCTGTACAATGTCACGAACTTCTGTCCTTAGTTCTTTAGGCACACTGTCAGATCTAATCTTTTGAATCTATTTGTCACTTTCACTGTATAATCATAAAGGATTTAATTTAGGTCATACCTGAATGGTCTAGTGGTTTTCCCTACTTTCCTCAATTTAAGTCTGAATTTGGCAATAAGGAGTTCTGATCTGAGCCACAGTCAGCTCCCCATCTTGGTTTTACTGACTGTATAGAACTTCTCCATCTTTGGCTGCAAAGCATATAATCAATCTGATTTCAGTATTGACCATCTGGTGATGTCCATGTATACAGTCTTCTCTTGTGTTGTTGTGTTGTTTTATTTTACTTTATTTTATTGTTTTGGCCATACCATGAAGCTTGTGGGATCTTAGTTTTCCTACCAGCAATTGAACCCAGGCCCACAGCAGTGAAAGCACCAAGTCCTGACCACTGGACCACCAGAGAATTTCCTGAACATATAATTTTCAAATTTTCCACAGAAAAGACTTTAAGTCTAGAGGATTTCACAAAAATATTTTGCAGAAAAGTTTTACCAAACTTTTCCAGGGTACATGAGTCCAGCATTATCATGATATAAAAACCAGATAAAGACATTAAAAGAAGGAAAAATTACAAACTTAACTGTCTTGGGATAGTAAACAACATACCAATGAACTGAATCTAGCAATATAAAAAAGATAATACTCCACAATCTAACTTGACTGGGCAAGTCCAAAATGCTCAGGGTTGGCTGTTACACAGGACAGACTGGAACCCTTGGGCAGGAGCTGATGCTGTTCTCCACAAGCAGAATTTCTTTTTACTTCAGGGAAGGCTTAGTTCTTAAATCCTTACAACTGACTGAACTGTGCCCACTGGACTATGTAGGATAATTGTCCCTACTTAAAATCAGCTGATAATGGACTTCAATCACATCTATAAAATACCTACAGAGCAACATACAGATCACTTTTTGATTGAATAACTGAGGAATGTAGTCTGGTCAAGCTGACACATTAAACTGACCATTAAAAATGGAAATATTTCCCATGTATTTTCTTGAGGGTACATAATTCTGATACCAAAAGCTGACAAAATATTTTAAAAAGCTAATCATAGACCAATATCCTTCGTGAACAACAGATACAAAAATTCTTGACAAACTACATACAGCAATACATAAAAACAATGCTACATTACAACCAAGTAAACTCTATTCCAGGAATGTTAAGTTTAACTTTTTCAATGTGACAACAGATGCCTACCTAAAAAATTGGAATTAACGTTATTTGTAATAAAAAAAAAATATTAAAAGATTTTGCCCTAAGAATACAAGATTAACTGATCTAACCAATTCTCTTCAACACTAACTGGAAAATCTAGCCACAACAAGTCAAGAAAAGGAAATAAAAGTCATAAATATTGGAAATGAAGATACAAAACTGTCATTATTACAGCTGACATGACTGTATATGGACAAAATCCTACAGAACTAAAAAAAAAAAAAAACTTACTGCCATCAACTCCATGCAATGCAAAGTTAATTCACAAATAAATCAACTATATTTCTATAGACTAGCAACCAGCAAGTGAATAATGGTATCAGAAACAAGGCTTCTCTAGTCATCTAAGTGGTTAAGAATCCATCTGCCAATTCAGGAAACACGGGTTCGATCCCTGGGAAGAATCCACATGAGCAGAGCAGCTAAGCCCATGTGCCACAACTACTGAAGCCCATGCACCATAGAGCCCATGTTTCGCAACAGGAAAAGCCACCAGAATGAGAAGCCCACCTACAGCAACTAGTCACCCACTCTCCCCCCAACTAAAGAAAGCCCACGCATAGCAAAGAAGGCACAGTGCATCCAAAAATAAATAAATAATTTTAAAAAACAATCCAATATTCTGGGAGGTGGGTCATAGAGGATCTTGCTGTGATTTATGTCGGACCAGAGAAAAAGAGACACAGAAATACAGAACAGACTTTTGAACTCTGTGGGAGAAGGTGAGGGTGGGATGTTTCAAAAGAACAGCATGTATACTATCTATGGTGAAATAGATCACCAGCCCAGGTGGGATGCATGAGACAAGTGCTCAGGCCTGGTGCACTGGGAAGACCCAGAGGAATCGGGTGGAGAGGGAGGTGGGAGGGGGGGAACGGGATGGGGAATAAGTGTAAATCTATGGCTGATTCATATCAATGTATGACAAAACCCACTGGAAAAAAAAAAATAAAAAAAAAGAAAAAAAAAAAAAAAAAACAATCCAATAATACCATTAATAAATTTAACCAGAGAAGTGTAAGATGTCTATAGTAAAAATTACAAAATATTTATAAAATTAAAAAAGACCCAAATAAGCAGAGAAAGATACATATTCATAATTGAAGATCCAACATTGTTAAGACTCAGACTTCTCAAAAATCCTATAGATAAAAAGAAATATTGATAAAATTTTCAGCAGGCTTTTATTTAAAAGCAAATTGGAAGGCTTCTAAAATTTATACATGAAAGTAAAGAATCCAGAATGATCAAAGCAACCTTGACAAAGAAGTACAAAGTTAGACAATTTAAACTATGGGTTTCAACTCTTATTAAAATGAACAGTAATTAAGAATGCAGTAGTGGTAAAAGGATCTAAATATTGGTATAAACTGCAACTTTTGAGGAAGAAAATAAATTATACAGATGCAGATTTCCTTAATTCAAGGCATAAAAGTCTTTAACAAATGTGTCCAGAATAATTGGAAAAAATAAACTTCAACCACTAATTACTCTTTCACATACGAAAAATAGTGCAAGATGCATCAATATCTAAAAAGGTAGAACTTAGAAAAATATCTTCACACTCCTAAGGATGTGCAAATATTTCTTAGGATACAAAAACATCAACTACAAAAGAAAAGAAAAAAATGGTAAACATTAGATATCATCAAAATTAAACCTTGATCTCTACTAAGGATACAAATGGCAAGCCACTGACTGGAAGAAAATATCCACAAAGCATTAGTATTACATATATATTAATAATAAACAACCCTAAGTGGGATTTGAGGAAGGGATTGGGGAAGGGATCAACACACCATAGAATCTCAAAATAACAAAGTCATTGTTCAGTAGGAGAGGCTGGGATACTCTCTACACACTTTCCTTGACATCTCCACACAATGAAATGTAAGCATCAGTGGTGCTGAGACCAGTAAAGGCTGTAAAAGCACATGACCCATAATAACCTATTACACTGAGTCTCAGGCTTCGTTCTCAATATCCAGATGCACTGGTCTGTTCTTTTGCGCTCCCCTCTCTGGAAATAAATGACTGAGGATACCTCCTTCACATCTTCTTTTTCTTGAGCATTTTCACTTCATAAAACTGCAGTCAGTGCATTCTATGTGTGCTGAGGAGGGAATGACATGGTCCCTGGTGGTCTCACCACTGGTTGCTCAAGAGGCCTCAGAATAAGTCCTTTGCATCCACAAAAGGACGTGAAGAGTCAGTTGAGCTCTGCTAAGCTGCTGATTTTTTTTTTTTTTTCCCTGAATGAGGGGTGTGTGTGAAGTAAGCATTTTACAACATAGTTTTCCTCATAAATTACAGTATTTTGCTGAGAGCAGCTGTGTGCAAGTTCACACACTCAGAACAGTCTCTAACTTTTTTTGAAAATTAAAATGCCTAAATTTAAAATGCCTAGATTTAGGCATTTTAACTTCCACATCTCACCTTCAATTTCACTTGTTTAGCAATAGGAAGACACCTTGGAGATGATGATTTCAATGACAAGAATTGTAGATAATTGAGATCCTTAGTGCTATTTGGGACTTTGGCAAATTGTATGAAAATTACATTGCTCTGAAATAGTTAATGCTTAGTGGTCTATCTTGAAAACAACTGATTTTTATTCTGTGAGTCAACCGAAGAAAATGTCCATTAAAATCTTTAAGGATTACAAACTTAGAATCTCTGTGATACAAGCTCATGAGATGATATTTATGGGCCTGGAAACTGTCTCTGAAAATAACTTTTATGCAGCATAATGCCATTTTGCCAAAGGCAAAAGGAAAGAGGGCAGCAGAGAATGAGATGGCTGATGGTCACCAATTCAATGGGCATGAACTTGGGCAAACTACAGGAGATAGTGAGGGCCAGGAAGGTCTGGGGTGGGGTGCTGCAGCCTACGGGGTGGCAGAGGGTCAGACATGACTCAGCGACTGAACAACAACAAATGCCACTGTCATCAGACTATTTTTCTTACCTAAAACACACGTGGTATTTTTTAAATTAGGTATCCGTTACTTAGTGTTCAACATGCATTTAGATGTTATGTGAATAATAATATTAAAATGTCTTCATTTTTGTCTGCCCAACAAACCTTAGGAAGCAGGTATTATTTTCTCCATTTTACAGAAAGGAGAGTGTGGCTTTGTGGGGCAGAGATGGAAAGAGGGAGAACAGGGACGGAGGCTTGGAAAGGGAGGCTGCGGGGCTCTGCACTGCCACACTTTAAAGCTGTTGACATCATGAATGACTATCAGGTGCAATCACACCACATAAATTGATTTTTTATGCTGCTTTCCTTCATCCTTTGAAACAGCGAACAGCTCCAATTTTCCCAACAATTATAATGGGACTGAACAGGCAACCTATCTGGTAGCTATCAGTGTACAGGATGGTGCATGAACTCATGATCGTCCTCTGTTGGGAGGCTGTCTCTGAGTTACATCGTTTTAGTGGATGGATTGTCCTGCAGTGTGGACTGCTACTCAGAATCCAGGGTTTTCATTAGCCACACTTGGTATCACTATTACAAAATATTAAATAACTTATCTGAGATTCTATTTATGAAATCTCTCATTTATGAAATGAGAAGGAATTAGATGAAGAAAAGAAGTAATACATACTTTAGAAGTAAATACATACTTGAAGTAATAAAAATAAAAATGATCAAGAATTTTCCAAGGTTTATCAAATACACCAAGGATGAGCAGAACCATCAAAAATGAGTTTGAACACAGCTGGCTCTAAACAAAAGTGAACAACACCATTCGAAGCGTTTCCCTTCCCCCCTCTCAGCTGGTGACAGACAGAAAGACTGGTTCCCACACAGGAACTCTGCTTCCACCACCACGTCATGCCCCACCATCCACAGCAGCCTTTTCCCCTCATCTGGGATCAAAGGTCACCTCCTAGAATCTCCGGCTACCCCTGGGCTAGGTTCCCTAACTGCCTCCACTCCCCACATATAGTTTGCCTTCCAAGACTTCCTCCACAGAGCTCCCACAATTAGAATTCCAAAGTCATGAAGGGGTGAATCTCTGAATATCTTCCTTCCCTGGGGGATGGAAGAGACCCATGAGGGGAGGGCTTTATGCCTGACTCACCCCTGTACCTCAGGGCCTCAACTCTAATCCCTGTTTTTGAAGAGAAGGAGGGAAGAGAGGGAAAAAACCACCAACCATTGCTCATACTCCCCTCCCAGGAACTAAAATCTCAAACAACCAGCAACACCTCCTCAGACCCAACATCGAGATGGGCCTCTCTTCTGATTCAGTCAACTCCTTCCAGGAGTAGCCTGTCTTCACCTCAACTCCCTCGACGCCTCCTGGATTTGTAGCCCTTTGCTCACTAACTCCTTCCATCTGAAACCTGCTCCTCAGGTCACCAGACACCTCCTGATTCCAAATCAATCAACAATTTTCCGTGGACTCACCTTCTCCTTTGCACTAAACAGACCTGTCTTCCTCAGGTCTCCACTGTATCTCCTCCTCTCGTCCTCACTCTTCATTATGTGACTTCTGTACTTCCCTTCTCTCTCTGCTTCTCTCTGAATATCAAGCCTTCCCCTAAGCTTCTGATCTTGGCTCCTAAAATGTTTCCCTTTCTTTTGGCAATATTATCCATCTCCGGAGATTTAACTACTTGCTCAGTGAAGAATACACAAGCTCCAGGCTCATCCCATGTCTCTCTATCAAAGAGCAGACTCTTACTTCTAATGAACTACAGGATGCCTCCACCAAACTTCAAGATAGTTGAACTACAAGTGGTAGAGGAGGGAATGGAAATCACCTAGACTAGAATTTTCTCTCCTCTTTAATGAGAATATTTCCTACTGAAATCAGGCACATCTATCCCTGCCCTCTATATGCCATGCAAAAATATGTGACAAATTTTGATTATGAGGACTAACAAACCATGTGCTAAGCACACAGTGTAAACCCAATCTTGGGGTAGCTTACTGTCGCAAAGAAACAGAACCTTTCACAAAATCCTTTCAAAGTAATTCACAATCACTGCCAAAACATGACACTGTTTTCAGGGAAAAATTGTTTCTGGGGATAAATTATGTAGCTAAACCCAGCAGGGCACATTCATAAAATAAGTTTGCAAAAGAGAAGAAAACAATCAGACATCTTTGCAGGAAAAGTCCTCTGCCTCCGAGTCGCAGCCTAGTTCTCACTGGTAATAGTGAAAGCCTTCCCACAGGCTGCACTGTCTGTAGGACACTGTTGCACTGTTCATTGCTGCATTTCTGTGTGCAGCTTTGGACAAATGCATTTCATTTTCAAAATTAACACTTGGAAAGAAAAAGTAAATTCCCCACAGGCTTAATCACTGATAAGTAGGCAGAATAACAGGAAAAAAGTTAAAAAAAACCAAAACACTCCATAATAGCAACAATACTGAATGTGATGATGAGAGCTGAGATGACCTAACATCATTCGTTAGACTCTCAAGTTCACAGACAAACAGGCTGGATAGAAGGTATTCCTGTAAGTCTTTCCCTCTCTTTCTTTTTTAAGACACCTTAAGACAGAGCAATCAGCTTGTGAAAAGCAAAACTGCCTACAAAATAAAAAAACATTTTCTGAGATGACTTTGATCCTGTAATCAAATTACTGGCTTAAAGCCTTTGTATCTTCAATAAGTGCTCTCTATTGTCCTTTTCAGACTTCCCAGGTGGCTCAGTGGTAAGTATCTACCTGCAATGCAGGAGACGCCAGAGACACAAGCTTGATCTCTGGGTCAGGAATATCCCCTGGACAAGGAAATGGCAACCCACTCCAGTATCCTTGCCTGAGAAATCCCACGGATAGAGGAGACCAGCAAGCTGCACTCTATGCAGTCACAAAAGAGCCATACACAACTTAGTGACTAAACAACAACATTGTCCTTGTTAAAGTATTATTCTCACCTTATTTTTACCCAATCTTTGCTTTGTGAGTAACCACACCTGGCTTTATCCAAATTAAATGGTGCAGTAAATACGTGTCCTCTGTGGGAATACAATGCATAGTGCCTGTGCTCAGGTGTGTATGACTCTTGCAGCCCCATGGACTATAGCCTGCCAGGCCCTCTGTCTGTGGAATTTTCTAGTCAAGAATACTGACATGGGTCACCATTTCCTTCTCCAGGACATCTTCTTAATCCAGGGATCAAATCCATATCTCTTGCATCTCCGGCATTGGCAGGTGAATTCTTTATCACTGAGCCAGCTGGGAAGCCCAATACAAAGCATAATTTAGTTAATCTAGGTTATCTTTCCATGAGAGGTGATTATATCTATATTACAAAATGCACTCAAAGTAAAAGGAATCCACACCAGACACCTGGAAGGCAGAGGGAGAACCACTTTTCCAGCATGCTGCTGCTTCAGACCAACCTTGACGTGACTGTGTAGACACTCCTGCCCCAGGGGTTACTCATGTTAACTCGGCCTCTCCATCACAACTGCACCTTTCTCTCACAAACATGGCTTTTACTAAAGATAACAGGACACAATGCCAGGCTGAAAGACCATCCTTAACCCCTGTGAGAAGGCCTTGAGAAACAGGCACTCTGCTATTCCCAGTGAAAACTCTGACAGGACTGTTATGTTACCTGGATGAAATCTTGAAATATCAGAGGCAGTAAGTTAACCACATGCCCAATGTCTTTGGAGAAATGATTTAAAAATCTTCCTGCAAGAACAGGATATGAGAAATAGCTCATTTCCTCAGATAGAAGCTTTAAGAGAAACAATTCATGAACAAATCAAAACAATAATTTTGAAGAATATATATTTAGGGACTTCCTTGGTGGTACAGTGTCCCCAGTGCAGGAGACATGTGTTTAATCCCGGGCCTGGGAAGATTCCACGTGCCGCAGAGTAATTAAGCCTGTGCACCACAACTACTGAAGCCCATGTGCCTAGAGCCTGAGCTCTGCAACAGAAAAAGCCACCATAAAGTGAAGCCCACGCACTGCAATGAGGAGTAACCCTTGCTTGCTGTAACTAGAGAAGGCCCACATGCAGCAACAAAGACCCAATGCAACTAAAAATAAATAAATAAATCTTTTAAAAAATAAAGTACATGTATTAAATACTTTGTGGAGAAGGAAACGGCAACCCACTCCAGTTTTCTTGCCTGGAGAATTCCCATGGACAGCAGAGCTGGTGAGCCACAGTCCATGGGGTCACGAAGAGTTGGACATGACTGAGTGACTAAGCACCATTAACTATTTAATGTATTGGGCTTCCCTGGGGGCTCAGTGCTAAAGAACCCGCCCACCAATGCAGGAGATATGAGACAGGGGTTCAATCCCTGGGTCAGGAAGATCCCCTGGAGGAGGAAATAGCAACCCACTCCAGTATTCTTTCCTGGGAAATCCCATGGACAGAGGAGCCTGGCAGGCTACAGTTCATGGAACTACAAAAGAGTCAGACACGACTTAGTGGTAAAACAAGAACAAATTTAATATATTACAAATTCATATGAAATAAGCCAATGTCAGTGGTAAAAAGAAAGACAAAATAGGATGATACCTAAAGAGAAACAAAAATACCACCAAATGGCAGTGGGTGGGGAATTGAAATTGAGCCCTGATTTTTAAAAGAATGGGGGAATCTTGTGGCAGTATCAGGAAGGGTTGGTGGATTTGAGAATTTTGCTCCCTTTAGATCCATCCCATCTAAGACTCATTCCAAGAGCTAAATTGATAAACAAACAGTTGCAAAATACCTATGTTAATCCTAATTGTCCCATCAATTTGGCTTTAATTATCAAGATTAGTTTCCCCAAGTGATACTCTTTAAATCAACATAATTATAACCTCTCTGTAATTTTTTTCCTTCCAGATGGCTCATAGAACCTCACATTTTGGGAAATTTTGGATTGTGGCCATTTCCAAGTTGTGAGTTTACTAGTCGAGTATTAAGTCGTTATTTTCAGAGGAGGACCAGGTGTGAAAAGCACAGACTTGTGAGTAAGCATCTAAGAAGACCAAAGGGATGTAGACAGGAAAACAGAAATATTACTAAATGGCTAAGATTGATTTTATTTCCCTTCTCAGAATCTACAATAATAGTATATCCTTAAGGCTGCAGGATAGAATATGGGAATTTCTGGTAAATACCTGTTGTAAACTAAAAATTTCACTTGTCACATCAGTAAACAAAGGATGCTGCAGCCACCAAGACTCTGCAGCCACCCCTGAAAGGGTGGTGCACCCTGAGGGGACTCAGGATGAGAAAGAACAGGACAATGGTCCCAGAGAGGAGAGGTGCACATCAAAGGAACTGTAACAGGGAGGAGCCAATTTTGACTCCATGCTGGATCTGTTTCTTTGACCATTGCTGTTCATTGCTTTTGTCAAGGAACCCTGCCCCTCTGCATGAATATTAAAGTGGCTTATTTTCAGCTCACAGGGAGACAATCTGACCCTCACCAACTGTGAATGGATGCAGAAAAGAAAAAATGAACAAATACCCTCTTATTGTACAAGATAAATGTCCTTTTGACATTATTTCCTTGCCTCCTCCCTTCTCTGCTCTATAAAAGAACCAGCCATCCAGACACCAATATGATGGTTATTTTGACACATTAGTCTACCATCTTCTCAGTCTGCCAGGTTTCCAAATAAAGTCATTATTCTTTGCCTTAACACATTGTCTGTAAGACTTACCAGCCTTGTGAGGTGAGCAGTGTGAGCTTAAACTTGGTAATAAGCAATACCATTCTGTGTGGTTTTCTCTTCATGCCATCGTATATCACAAATGAAGTCCACAATAAACAATCTATTACAAATTTTACTTTTGAAAATAAACACAGGGAACAGTTCAATATAATACACTACTAAAAGAGTAAATAACTGATGCGCCTAAACTTTTGGCCCTATCTTTGCAGTACTTATTTGGGCTTCTATTTTCTTAAAGCAATGAAGTTCTGATAATAGACACAAGAGGGGAAGACAAGATACACACTGTGTATGCCTGCTGCTCTAGAATTAGTGACCTTAAAGATTTAAACTTGGTTCCAAATCCTTGAATAATAAATCAGCATCTGGAGATGTATATAGGTCATCAAGAGCCTGGTTAACAATGGTCACATGCACTGGGATGACCCAGAGGGATGGGATGGGGAGGGAGGTGGGAGGGTGGTTCAGGATAGGGAAACACATGTAAATCCATGGCTGATTCATGTCAATGTATGGCAAAAATCACTACAACATTGTAAAGTAATTAGCCTCCAACTAATAAAAATAAAGGAAACAAAAATAAGCAAGGCCAAATTAATTTTCAGGAAAAACAAAACAAAACAAAAACAATGGTCACAAACTCAGTCCCACTCAGTGCTCCCAGAATTATGACTGTAGTTTTCATATTAACAGGAAAAGTAGAACAACATCATAGCCATAATGGCAAAGACTCTTCCAGTCACTTCCTCACTCCAGCTTCATAATAAAACAAAATCTGTGTGTGCCTCTGCAGTTTAACATCCTGTGCTCCTCATAATGCCTGAACTAAAGAACATGTGTTCAAAAAGTTGACTTAAAACTCAATTCAGAAAACTAAGATCATGATGTCTGGTCCCACCACTTCATGGCAAATAGATGGGGAAACAATGGAAACAGTGAGAGGCTACTTTTTTCGGCTCCAAAATCACTGCAGATCATGACTGCAGCCATGAAATTAAAAGATGCTTGCTCCTTGGAAGAAAAGCTATGACCAACCTAGTCAGCATATTAAAAAGCAGAGACATCACTTTCCCAACCAAGGTCCACCTAGTCAAAGCTATGGTTTTTCCAGTAGTCATGTATGGATATGAGAGTTGGACTATAAAGAAAGCTGAGTGCCGAAGAATTGATGGTTTTGAACTGTGGTGTTGGAGAAGACTCTTGAGAGTCCCTTGGACTGAAAGGAGATCTAACAAGTCCATCTTAAAGGAAATCAGTCCTGAATATTCATTGGAAAGACTGATGCTGAAGCTGAAACTCCAACAGTTTGGCCACCCGATACGAACTGACTCATTGGAAAAGACCCTGATGCTGGAAAAGACTGAAGGCGGGAGGAGAAGGGGATGAGAGAGTACGAGATGCATGGATGGCATCACCAACTCTATGGCCATGAATTTGAGTAAGCTCTGGGAGTTGTATGGGGAAGATGGACAGGAAAGCCTGGCACACTGCAGTCCATGGGGTCGCAAAGAGTCGGATACAACTGAGCGACAGAACTGAACTGTTGAATAAATCTGCACAAGATGCTGCCCTAAACAGTCTTATTTAATCCTCACAACAGTCTTGTGAAACAGGGAGGGCAGCGGTCATTCCCATTTCACAGGAGAGAAGTTCCCAGACACCACGTTGACATCCTCACTGAGGTTCATTAGGCACTGACCCTGTCCTAAGTGCTGTGAATGTATTAACCTGCTTAATGCCCATGACATCAAGATATTGGTAAGTGTGTGAATAGTATTCTCATTTTATAGGTAAGAAAATTGAGACAAAGAGAAATTAAATAACTAGCATGTAAGTATTAATATAACTATAATTGGCTATTACTATTAGTAAATAGCTCTAGGACTAAACCTAGGAAGTTGGCTCCAGAGTCCATACTTATACCCATGACAACATCCTGCCTGGAGATTTTTCTGCCCAGTAGCATCTACCTATTTGGCCTGGATCGCACAGCTAGTTGGTGGCCAGGCCAAGGCTACTGCTGTCCTTCCTCCAGTCACATCCCTGCCTCAACAGGTCCTGTCAATCATCACCTGCAAAAACAAAGCCACCCTGGGCCTCAGCACAAGTCTAGTCAACTGAACAGAGTGGGCATGTACTCTGATGAACTAATTCTTCATAGGAACCCAGGTCAGGAGGCTGCCTTCCAAACAAAGCAAGACATATCAAAGGCCTCAGGGTAGAGGAAGCAACCACTGGGAACCCTTCAGGGACACTCTTACTTAATAATGAAGATCCACCTGCTACATACCACAAGACATCTTTAATGTAACCACAAGACCATTGTAAAACTAGAGTTCATTTTATTGAAGAGGATGTTTACATTTCACTGATCTTATATTTTAATTAATTTTACATTACCATTTAGGTAAAACTCAAATATGAGCACATGTCAGAGCTCTGTGCCCAGAAATGGATGGTCTGTGAAAGAAAGAAACACACAGCCTGTCTTCTATAGAGAGGTTCCTCGGAAGGTCTTTCCTAGTTAGCATAATACTATGTAACAAAGCCAATGTTTCAACAACTAGTCAACAACATTTCAACATGCTTTCATCATCTGTTGGATGTTTCGTATGCCACATAACAAATGGACTCCTAAATCATCCTGTAAAGTAAACATTCATGTATTTTTACAGATATGAATAAACTGGAAGAAAAGCTTATCTGCTCCTATATTTGCATTTTCACTGGTAGGAAAAATTATTAGTGAAGCTTTTTATAGAAAATGAATAAACATACACAGTGATTTTCTTCCAAGCGTCTCTTCCATTTTCAAATATGAAAATGTAATCAGGCACTAAATGTGTTAACAAGACATATTCACTAAGAAACTTGAGTGTCTGACTTACCTATTGGATTTCTATGGAAGAACAATACCGGAGCTTTTAAAATGATCTCCAACATTTTGTTGTGCAAAGTTTGTGAAGAATTAACAAGGATGTAGAATATCAACAGAGAACTTGTGATGCCAAAAAGGACAGTAGACACAGTTAACCCTGAAATAAAGAAACATCACTCAGCACAATATCTCCATCTTATCCTCAATCATGCTAAAGCACAGCAGGCAGTTTAAAAAGATATTGTGTATTTCATTCTATAAATAAAATTTATATAGATATTTACATACATAGAATACAGAATAAAAAGCATATATATGTGTGTATGTATGTGTATATATATATATATATACATATATATATATATAAAGTAGATTCTGTAAGAGTTTAGTGCTTTCAAAAAATACATTTATAAAGAAAAATATAAAAATCACTGTTTTCCTCTCACTAAATAGAAACAACATGGAGGGAAAATCATGTGTAAACTGCAGTTTCATTCTAGGCTTGCCTAATTCAATTATAAGTTCTAATAAAACTTAAAAGAAAGAAAATTACACAAGTAGCTGATCTTCCTTTCTCCACATTTCAAATATCATTATTTACAACACGTCCCATAATCTCAAAGTAAGGTATGCTTTGGTGAAAGTGAACGTGTTAGTCACTCAGTCATGTCATATTCTTTGCAACCCCATGGACTGTAGACCCCAGGTTTCTCTATCCATAGAATTCTCCAGGCAATGCTCTATCCATGGAATTACCCAGGCAAGAATACTGGAGTGGGTTCACCATTCCCTTCTCCAATGCTTTGCTACCAGCACGTGAATTAACAGGAAAGGGAAGAAATGATCTATCATTTCCTTTTACTTTCACGTAAAGTAGCTTTTTAAGAACCTACTGTGTAGCACAGGGAATTCTACTTAATGCTCTGAGGCAACCTAAATGGGAAGGAAATACAAAGAGAAGATACATGTTCAACTAGTTTACTTGGCTGTACAACAGAAACTAACACAATATTGGAAAGTAGCTATAATAACAAATTAATAAAAATTAAAATATTAAAAATCAAGTAACTACTTCTATCCCAACTAGCTATAAAGAGTATGAAAAGACAATGTTAAGTTGCAAGTGGATAATCTCTTAAATAATTGAACTGCAAGAAACTACAAAATGTATTTTGACATGAGATAATCTAAACAAGATAATCTAATCTCTCACTATTTTATAGAACCCCAAACCATTTGTAAATAAATATAATCATTTAAATTTATGTCTTATCATGACATAAATGAATACTGTGCATATAAAAATTACAAGAGCCCTCCAAACATCTCTTCAACTCACAATGCTATATAGAGAGGGGATAACTTTGGCAATATATATTCCATCAATTATGTTTTTCCATTCAGCTGCCACATTAATTCAGCTCAGTTGCTCAGTCGTGTCTGATTCTTTGCGACCCCATGAATCGCAGCACACCAGGCCTCCCTGTCCATCACCAACTCCCAGCGTTTACTCAAACTCATGTCCATCGAGTCGCTGATGCTATCAACCCATGTCATCCTCTGTCATCCCCTTCTCCTCCTGCCCTCAAACCCTCCCAGCATTAGGGTCTTTTCCAATGAGTCAACCCTTCATATGAGGTGGCCAAAGTCTTGGAGTTTCAGCTTCAGCATCACTCCTTCCAAAGAACACCCATGACTGATGTCCTTTAGGATGGACTGGTTGGAACTCCTTGCACTCAAAGGGATTCTCAAGAGTCTTCTCCAACACCACAGTTCAAAAGCATCAATTTTTCAGTGCTCAGCTTTCTTCACAGTCCAACTCTCACATCCATACATGACCACTGGAAAAACCATAGCCTTGACCAGACGGACCTTTGTTGGCAAAGTAATGTCTCTGTTTTTAATGTGCTATCCAGGTTGGTCATAACTTTCCTTCCAAGTAGTAACCATCTTTTAATTTCATGGCTGCAGTCACCATCTGCAGTGATTTTGGAGCCCCAAAAAATAAAGTGTCACTGTTTCTACTGTCTCCCCATCTATTTCCCATGAGGTGATAGGACCAGATGCTATGATCTCAGTTTTCTGAATGTTAAGCTTTAAGCCAACTTTTTCACTCTCCTCTTTCACTTTCATCAAGAGGCTTTTAGTTGCTCTTCACTTTCTGCCATAAGGGTGGTGTCATCCACATATTTGAAGTTATTGATATTTCTCCCAGCAATCTTGATTCCAGCTTGTGCTTCCTCCAAGCCAGAGTTTCTCATGATGTACTCTACATATAAGTTAAATAAGCAGGGTGACAATATACAGCCTTGACGTACTCCATTTCCTAATTGGAACCAGTCTGCTGTTCCATGTCCAGTTCTAACTGTTGCTTCCTGACCTGCATACAGGTTTCTCAAGAGGCAGGTCAGGTGGTCTGGTATTCCCATCTCTTTCAGAATTTTCCACATTTATTGTGATGCACACAGTTGAAGGCTTTTGCATAGTCAATAAAGCAGAAATAGATGTTTTTCTGGAACTCTCTTGCTTTTTCGATGATCCAGAGGATATTGGCAATTTGATCTCTGGTTCCTCTGCCTTTTCTAAAACCAGCTTGAAAATCTGGAAGTTCTTGGTTCACGTATTGCTGAAGCCTGGCTTGGAGAATTTTGAGCATTACTTTACTAGCATGTGAGATGAGTACAATTGTGCGGTAGTTTGAGCATTCTTTGGGATTGGAATGAAAACTGATCTTTTCCAATCCTGTGGCCACTGCTGAGTTTTCCAAATTTGCTGGCATATTGAGTGCAGCACTTTTACAGCATCATCTTTAAGGATTTGAAATAGCTCAACTGAATTCTCTTTCCTCCACTAGCTTTGTTCGTAGTGATGCTTTCTAAGGCCCACTTGACTCCATATTCCAGGATGTCTGGCTCTAGGTGAGTGATCACACCCTTGTGATTATCTGGGTCATGAAGATCTTTTTTGTGCAGTTCTTCTGTGTATTCTTGCCACCTCTTCTTAATATCTTCTGCTTCTATTAGGTCCATACCATTTCTGTCCTTTATCGAACCCATCTTTGCATGAAATCTTCCCTTAGTATCTCTAACTTTCTTTAAGAGATCTCTAGTCTTTCCCACTCTATTGTTTTCCTCTATTTCTTTGCATTGGTCACTGAGGAAGGCTTTCTTCTTTCTCCTGGCTATTCTTTGGAACTCTGCATTCAAATGGGAATATCTTTTCTCCTTTGCTTTTCACTTCTCTTCTTTTCACAACTATTTGTAAGGCCTCTTCAGACAACCATTTTGCCTTTTTGCATGTCTTTTCCATGGGGATGGTCTTGATCCCTGTCTCCTGTACAGTGTCACTAACCTCTGTCCATAGATCACCAGGCACTCTATCAGATCTAGTCCCTTAAATCTATTTCTCACTTCCACTGTATAGTCATAAGGGATTTGATTTAGGTCATACCTGAATGGTCTAGTGGTTTTCCCTACTTTCTTCAAGTTTAAGTCTGAATTTGGCTATAAGGAGTTCATGATCTGAGCCACAGTCAGCTCCCAGTCTTGTTTTTGCTGACTGTATAGAACTTCTCCATCTTTGGTTGCAAAGAATATAAACAGTCTGATTTTGGTGTTGGCCATCTGGTGATGTCCATGTGTAGAGTCTTCTCTTGTGTTGTTGGAAAAGGGTGTTTGCTATGACCAGTGCGTTCTCTTGGCAAAACTCTATTAGTCTTTGCCCTACTTCACTCCATACTCCAAGGCCAGATTTGCCTGTTACTCCAGGTGTTTCTTGACTTCCTACTTTTGCATTCCAGTCCCCTATAATGAAAAGGACATCTTTTTTGGGTGTTAGTTCTAGAAGGTCTTGTAGGTCTTCATAGAACCATTCAACTTCAGCTTCTTCAGCGTTACTGGTTGGGACATAGGCTTGGATTACCATGATGTTAAATGGTTTGCCTTGCAAATGAACAGAGATAATTCTGTCATTTTTGAGATGGCATCGAAGTACTGCATTTTGGACTCTTTTGTTGACCATGATGGCTACTCCATTTCTTCTAAGGGATTCCTGCCCACACAAGTAGATATAATGGTCATCTGAGTTAAATTCACCCATTCCAGTCCATTTTCGTTCACTGATTCCTAGAATATCTACATTCACTCTTGCCATCTCCTGTTTGACCACTTCCAATTTGGCTTGATTCATGGACCTAACATTCCAGGTTCCTATGCAGTACTGCTCTTTACAGCATAGGACCTTGCTTCTATCACCAGTCACATCCACAACTGAGTATTGTTTTTGCTTTTGTCCATCCCTTCATTCTTTCTGGAGTTATTTCTCCACTGATCTCCAGTAGCATATTGGGCACCTACCATCCTGGGGAGTTCCTTTTTCAGTATCCTATCATTTTGCCTTTTCATACTGTTCATGGGGTTCTCAAGGCAAGAATACTGAAGTGGTTTGCCGTTCCCTTCTCCAGTGGATGACATTTTGTCAGAGCGCTCCCCCGTGACCCGTCTGTCTTGGGTGGTCCCACACAGCATGGCTTAGTTTCATTGAGTTAGACAAGACTGTGGTCCTGGATCAGACTGGCTAGTTTTCTGTGATTATGGTTTCAGTGTGTCTGCCTTCTGATGCCCTCTTGCAACACCTACCCTCTTACTTGGGTTTGTCTTACCTTGGACTTGCGGTATCTCTTTATTGCTGGTCGTTACCTTGGACGAGGGGTATCTACTCAAGGCCACCCCTCCTGACCTTGAACATGGAGTAGCTCCTCATGGCCCTCCTGTGCCTGCGCAGCTGCCAGTGCTTGGACATGGGGTAGCTCCTCTCGGCCGCCGCCCTTGACCTCAGGCACGGGCTAGCTCGTCTCGGCCACGGTCCCTGACCTCGGACGTGGGGTAGCTCCTCTTGTCCATTCCTGTGCCGTCACAGCCTGGTGCTCTTGGTCACCGACCCTGACCTTGGCGAAGGGTAGCTCCTCACGGCCGTGGCTTCTGCACGGTCCGTTGCAGCCATAGCACATCAATATTATTTAAATTCTGCTTAAATTCCTGAATTCCATCAACAGGCCTTTGCCTTAGCCCACCATCCTATAAATGTGTAACAGAATCACTTTCTTCTTCTTTAAGTCTTCATTGCCCACCAATTCAGAAGGTTAGCAGCTGACAGATTCAAGTTTCTTATCAAGTGATTGATAAATACCAATCACTTTCAGTGAGAGGTTTTTATATAACTTACTCATTGTAGAAAGCGTGTACAAGCATTTCCTTTGAGGATATTTAAATTTTTTACTTAATTAAAAAAATTATTGGGGTATAGTTGCTTTACAATGTTGTGTTAGTTTCTGCTGTTCAAAAGCAGAATCAGCTATATGTATACATATATCCCTTCCCTCTTGGACCTCCCTTCCCCCCATCCCTCCCCTCTAGGTCATCGCAGAGCACTGAGCTGAGCACCTTGTGTTATATAGCAGCTTCCCACTAGCTGTCTGTTTTACACATGGTAGTGTACATATGTCAAGCCTAATCTCCCAATTCATCTCCCTAACTACTCCACTCGCACTCTGTGTCCAAACATCTATTCTCTATATCTATGACTCTATTTGTCCCTGAAAAGAGGTTCATCTGTACCATTTTTCTAGATACCATGTTGTTGTTGTTCAGTCGCCAAGTTGTGTCCAACTCTTTGCAACCCCATGGACTGCAGCATGTCAGGCTTCCCTGTCCCTCATCATCTCCCCGAGTTTGCCCAAGTTGATAAATTAGTGGTGCCATCCAATCATCTCATCCTCTGTCACCCTCTTGTCCTTCTGCCTTCAACCTTTCCCAGCATCAGGGTCTTTTCCAGTGAGTCAGCTCTTTGCATCAGGAGGCCAAATTATTGGAGCTTCAGCTTCAGCATCAGTCTTTCCAATGAGTATTCAGGGTTGATTTCCTTTAAGACTGGCTGGTTTGATCTCCCTACTGTCCGAGGGACTCTCAAGATTCTTCTCCAGCACCACAGTTTGAAAGCATCAATTCTTTCATGCTCAGGTTTCTTTATAGCCCAGCTCTCACATCCTTACATGACTACTGGAAAGACCATAGCCTTGAGTATATGGACTTTTGTCGGCAAAGTGGTGTCTCTGCCTTTTAGCACACCATTTAGGTTTGTCATAATTTTCCTGCCAAGAGGCAATCATCTTCTAATTTCATGGCTGCAGTCACCATCCGCAGTGATTTTAGAGCCCAGGAAGAGGAAATCTATCGCTGCTCCCAGGTTTTCCCCTTCTGTTCACTATGAAGTGATGGGACTGGATGCCATGATCTTAGTTTCTTTAATATTCAGTTTTAAGTTGGCTTTTTCACTCTCCTTCTTCACCCTCATCAAAAAGATCTTTAGTTCTTTTTGCTTTCTGCCATTCGAGTGGTATCATCCATATATCTGATAATGATACTCTCTAGCAATCTTGACTCCAGCTTGTAACCCATCCCGCCCAGCATTTCACATAATGTGCTCTGTGTATAAGTTAAATAAACGGGGTGACAATAAACAGCCTTGTCATATGCTTTTCTCAATTCTGAACCAATCAGTTGTCCCATACAGGGTTCAAACTTGACCTGCATACAGGTTTCTCCGGAGACAGGTAAGATGATCTGGTATTCCCATCTCTTTAAGAGTTTTCCACAGTTTGTTATGATCCACACAGTCAAAGGCTTTACTTTAGCCAATGAAAAAGAGGTAGATGTTGTTCTGGAATTCCCTTGCTTTCTCTATGATCCAGAAAATGTTGATAATTTGATCTCTGGCTCCTCTGCCTTTTCTAAATGCAGGCTGAAGATCTGGAAGTTCTCAGTTCACATGATGCTGAAAACTAGCTTGAATGATTTTGAGCATAACGCTAGTAGCATGGGAGATGAGTGCAACTGTCTGGTGGACTGCACATTCTTTAGTACTGCTCTTCTTGGGAACTGGGATAAGGATTGACCTTTTCCAGTTCTGTGGCCACTGCTGGTTTTCCCAATTTGCTGACATATTGAGTGTAGCACTTTAATAGCACTTTAAATATTTTAGAATTTTAAATAGCTATGCTGGAATTCCATCACCTCCACTAGCTTTATAGGCAGCAGTGCTTCCTAAGACTCACCTGACAACACACTCCAGAATGTCTGGCTCTGAGTGTTAGGCTACATCATCATGGTTATCCATATCATTAAGATCTTTATTGTATAGTTATGTGTATTCTTTCCATCTCTTCTTGGTCTCTTCTGCTTTAATTAGGTCTTTACCATTCCTGTCTTAGATTGTGCCCATCTTTGGAAGAAATGTTCCTTTGATAGTTCCAATTTTCTTGAAGAGATCTCTAGCCTTACCCTTTCTGTTGTTTTCCTCTATTTCTTTGTATTGTCCATTGATGAAGGCCTTCTGGTCTCTCCTTGCTATTCTCTGAAACTCTGCATTTAGTTCTAGGAAGTCTTCTAGGTTTCAAGGAACTGGTAAACTTCAGTTTCTTTGGCATCAGTGGTTGGGACATAGACTTGGATTACTGAGATGATGAATGGTTTGCCTTGCAAATGAACCAAGATCATTCTGTTATTTTTAAGGTTGCACCCAAGAACTGCATGTTGGACTCTTGTTGATTATGAGGGCTATTCCATTACTTCTAAGCAATTCTTGCCCACAGTAGTGGATACAATGGTCATCTGAATTAAATCACCCATTTCCATCCATTTTAGTTCACTGATTCCTAAGATATTGATGTTTACTCTTACCGTCTCCTGGTTGACCACATCCACTTTACTTTGATTCATGGACCTAACATTCCAGGTTCCTATGCAATACTGTTTTTTACAGCATCAGATTTTACTTTCACCACTAGACACATCCACAACTGAACGTGTTTCCACTTTGGCCCAGCAACTTCATTCTGTCTGGAGCTAATAGTAGTTGTCTTCTGCTCTTAACCAGTAGCATATTGGACACCTTCTGACCTTGGTAGCTAATCTTTTGGTGTCATATCTTTTTGTTTTTTTATGCAGTTCCTGGGTTTTTCTCATGGCTAGTACACTGGGGTTGCCATTCCCTCCTCCACTGGATTGCATTTTGTCAGAACTCTCCATTATGACCCGTTGGTCATAGGTGGCCCTACATGGCACAGATCATAGCTCCACTGAGTTATACAAGCCCCTTCACCATGATAAGGCAGTGATCTGTGAAGAGGCTAGATTCCATATATATGCACTAATACAACTATTTTTTCTGTGTTTCTCTTTCTGACTTACTTTACTTTGTATGACAGACTCTAGGTCCATCCACATCTCGACAAATGATCCTATTTCATTCCTTTCTATGGATGAGTAATATTCCAGTGTATATGTGTGTTAGTTGCTCAGTCATGTCTGACTCTTTGCAACCCCACAGACTATAGCCTGCCAGGATCCTCTGTCCATGGAATTTTCCAAGCATGGATACTGTAGTGGGTTACCATGACCTTATCCAGGGGTTCTTCCCAACCCAGAGATTAAACCCAGGTCTCCCATATTGCAGGCAGATTCTTTACCATTTGAGCTACCCAGGAAGCCCCCCTCCCCCAACCCAGTGTACATATGTACCATAAATGAGATGAAAAGACAGCCCTGAGAATGGGAGAAAATAATTATAAAATAAGTAACTGACCAGGGATTAATCTTCACAATATACAAATGGCTCATGCATCTTAATATATATATTAAAAAAAAGCCCAATCAAAGAATGGGCAGAAGACCTATATAGACCTTTCTTGAAAGAAGACATACAGATGGCCAAGAGGCACATGAAAAGATGCTCAATATCATTATTAGAGAAATGCAGATCAAAACTACCAGTCAGAATGGCCATCATCAAAAACTATACAAACAATAAATGCTAGAGAAAGTGTGGAGAAAAGGGAACCTTCTTGAACTATTAGTAGGGATGTAAATTGATATAGTCACTATGGAGAACAGTTTGGAGGTTCCTTAAAAAATTGAAAATAGAACTACCATATGACTCAGCAATCCCATTACTGTGCATATACACTGAGAAAACCATAATTTAAAAAGGCACATGCACCCCAGTGATCACAGCAACACTATTTGCAAAAGCTAGGACATAGAAGCAACCTAAATGTCTATCAACAGATGAATGGATAAAGAAGACATTTAAAATTTTTGTTAACAACATCCTTTAAATACTATATAATGCTATGCTATATATATTATAAATACTTTTGTCAATAGAGAGAATCATGTTAATATTAGTCTGGCAAGCCAAATTTTAAATCAATCCCACAGTTTGGAAGGAGGTAACACTGTGATCTCAGGATAAAAAATTGAAAGAATCCTAATTCCAGACACTGGATTACCCTGCTTAGCTTTTCAAGGTATTAGTGAGGCTCAGGAGATGTGTAGTTTGGTAAAGGGGAGCTTTGAGTACCTGGGAGGGAATAATGCCTTTATTTGTGGCTCATGCTGACAAAGCATTTCATCCAAGATCAATAAAAGCCAGGGTTTATTCAGTCAGAGTTGGAATAACTGAACCACAGGGTGGGGATACATTTCTAATCCCCTTGGCCATTCTTACAAGGAAATAGGATTTAGCAAAAGCAACTATTAGAATAGACAATAGCTACATATTTCTAGCGGCTGATTTTCTCAATATGCAATCCTGGTTTAACTACCAAAATCCAGTATGGAGCAAATTAAGAGTCTTCATTCAACCTCTTTTCTTTTGGTAGATCTTTAAAATAATTATTCTAATTAATTCACGGAGTAAATGTGATTCAGACACTTAATTTGTTAAGACATTCCTGAATTACTCTGGAAGCCCTCATTGCTCACAGACACTGATTATAATACACATCTTAAACCCTGGTATAAGAGAGCAGGTGACTCAATTTTACCTGAATAAATTCTTAAGTGCCAGTTCAGAACGAACACTACAGCTTCATCTTCTTTTACTAATGCCCCATAATACAGGTCACTTTGTAGATTTGCCCTATGGAACAGAAAGTAAAAAATATTACACTATAGATATACATAGAGTTTACACAAATATCACAAAAAATTACCTCCATTCAAGAAATGTATTTTATGCTGGAAAGTGTTTCCCAGCCCACAAGGCCCTGTGTATGTCTCCCTCTAAAAATTTTAATCACAATTTTCAGTTTTCAAAATTATCTGTGAAGACAGACTTAGAAAACAAACTTTTGGTTGCCGAGGGGAAGGAGTGTTACAGAGTTTGGATGGTCATGCACACACTGCTATATTTAAAACAGGTAACCAACAAGGATTTACAGTACAGCACATGGAACTCTGCCCAGTGTTATGTGGCAGCCTGGATGGGAGGGAAGTTTGGGGGAGAATGGATACTTGTATATGTATGACTGCATCCCTTCACTGCTCAAATGAAACTATCACAATATTGTTGACTTGCCATAGTCCAGTGCAATATTAAAAGTTCCAAAAAAGAAAAAAAAAATCGTCTGTGAAGAAGCTGCTAGAGGGAGGGACATGGGGAGAGACCACGAAGGGATCACACACCACCCACAGGAACTTTCATCTTTCTTCAGAGAACCTACGTGAGGGTCAGAAGAGGAGGCTGATTTAGCCCCACCTCTCCCCCTGAGTGTGGGAAAGTGAGGCTTCGTGTAGCTTTCACAGCACTTCGGGTCAGACCAGGAATCACTCACCAGAATGCAAGCCACCAGTCCTGCAGGGCGTAGGCGACCTGGAGCAGGAAACACAGTCACTCAGACACTGACGTCACTGAGCCTCACCCCGCTCACAGGATGGGGGAGGGGAAGGCTCCAGGACACAGACGTGGTCCTTCCGGCTCAGGTCTGTGCCAAGCCCCTCACCCCGATGACCACAGGTCAGGGGAGGGCATCTTACATGTTACTATCTTTAAAAGAAATCCCCTCTTCCCTAGAAGACTTTGCTCTCCAAATATAATGTACTTCAATGCAAATCCAAGTGGACTGCAAAAGGCAGTAATGACAATACAAATGTCAGGATTTTTCAAAGCAAAAGCTTGACAGGTACAGTGATGGTCAGTCCTGAGTGTCAGCTTGGCTGGGCCAGTCTCCAGTGATTCAACCAAACACCCATCCAGATGTTGCCATGAAGGTATTTTGTGGATGATGTTTCATCCATCATCAGAACTTCAGTAGAGATCACCCTCAATACTGCAGTGGCCTCATCCAGTCAGATAAAGGCCTGAAGAGCAAAACCTGAGGCTTCCTGGAGGAGGAAGAAATTCTGCCTCAAGAGAGCAGGGTCAGCTCCTGACTGAGGTTCCAGCCTGCAGGCCTGCCTTGCTGATTTCACATTCACCAATCTAGATCCCACAATTGCATGAGCCAAGTTTCTGAGATAAATCTCTTAAGACACATATTTAAAAATAATTCTAAAATACAGTATAAGTAGTATGTAAATATAAAACTGAGTGCACAAACCAAAATAAACACCCTTAGGTACCTGAGCTGCGATGTTTACTAGAATAAGGAAGATGATGACAGACCAGTTAGCACCAGCTGTGAAGTAATTCTTATAGGTCTTAAAACCAACTTTTCCTTCCAAGTGGTCCTCTAGAGGTAGTGTAACCTGTATATTCTCAGACTGGAAGGGGAAAAATGGCAGTGAGAGAAGAAATTTTAAATAATGAACCCAAAATTTCAAGAGTTCAACAATGCCCTCCACTGTGAAGCTTTGGGAAACAGACACATCTCATATACTGTTATGAGGGCAGGATGGTCCATCTCCCGTGGAGAAGGGTGTCGGAATATCTGGCCAAACCACATACACTTTCACCCCTGGACCCAGCCATCCTACTTCTAGGAATCTATGAGCAACAAGGAAACATCATTCACATGAGGTTATTAATGGTTGGGTAACTTTGCTTAAAATAGATCATGACTCTGACACACAACAAAATCAATTAATGTATAAATGCAGAAGCTTGCTCTAAAATAACACACAAAATGATATGGAGATAATGTACCCATCCAGATGACTGTGTCATTCAATGATAGAAACATAAAACATACTTGGGGTTCAAAATACTAGCCAAATTCAGTAAACTGAGTTCACAGACAGAGCTGGAGTAATATGAGTTTGGATAGCATGTTGCAAGCATACAATCTGAACCTATTTGGTTACTAAGTTTCAGAGATTGATTCCTGAGTTTAGGAAGTGAACAGCTAATCTGAATACTTATCAGAATCATTCCAGGCTCCTGGGTTTGGATACTGAGGGTTTGGTTATCAAGGGAATATCTGCGTATGTTTTTAAGGGAGATCTAGTGCATTTCAGCATTTCTGTCTGGAGGACTTAGAATGCATTGTAGAGTCACAGGAGGCTAGGATGTCCTCGGCTCTACCCTGGTCACTGGGATTCAAGGTTGATAAGATGTGGTTCTCAGTCTTGAAGGGTAAAAAAGGAAGATGGGAACTAGCACTGAAGTGTCTACCATGTGTCAGGTCCTTTGCACACGTTACCTCTGGCCTATCACAAACCATCTGACACCGAGGCAAAATAATACCATCAGTCACATGCAGTGCTAGAGTATTCCAACATATAGGAAAAGTAGCTGCTTTAATGTGGCAACAGCAGGACTCAGTCTAAGGGGGTCTTGACATTAAGCCTCTAGATGGGAAGCTGGGGGCCACCAGCATGAGTAGGATGTAACTACAGTAAACTGAAGAGTTCTCCATCAGTGTGAGCCACATAAACCCAGAGATTCATAGCAGTGCACCCACTCCTGGTCTCCATAAGATCCTCCATTCTACACCCAAAGGGGAACCCTAAGCAGGCTTGCTCCTCTCATGCTCTTCTAACTCTACCAATTCCATGGAACAAGACTTTGGGAACCTTAGGGTCTACTTAAGGAGAAATGAAGAAGTCATGAGCAGAGCAGACTGAAGGTCCGCGAGACCACCAAGAGCAGACAGACCCGGGCACACTGCAGGATGAGAAACTCACTTCTTGGTCTTCTGGAGCCGCATCTTTCAACGTGGGTCTGGGAGACTGGAGAGACTGAACCAAAGACTCAGAGATCATAGTGGGAGGTCCTGGAACTGGAGATGATTCAGACTGCTCATTCCCCTTCTCAAAAAGGGAAAAAATATCTACCCCAGATTTTAGGAACTCAGAGTAATTTCCTCTTTTCACCATTTTGCCCTAAAATTAAAAAGTTGAGAGGAATTAATTTATATTTGATAATATTAAACCAACCTAAATACTAATCAAGAAAAGTTATCTGGTTTTAAATTAAGATTTTTGAAAAAAAAAAAAAAAAATGATCCCAGGATCTAGAATTCTTGTTGAGAAATCTAGTTCAGTCAACTCAGTACAGAACTGAGCATTGTGTTCTCTGCGAAACCCTGTCCTTGTGTCAGGTGCTGGGGGATATGAAAGCAACATGTGTTCACATGTTAAAAATGGAAGCCATTGACATGACTACCCTGGGCACTTAGGGAAGCAATAAGTACAGAAGTTGATGGGAGAATCAGCACCGTCTTTTTAGACAACATGGAAATTGACAGAAGCCTCATGTGGCAATTCCAGGAAAGAAATTTAAACTTAACCCAGAGGTGGGGACCAGCACATCTGCATATAGATAAGAGTCACTCATTAAATCTTCAGTGATCACTGTCACTGTCATACTATCATGTGCCCGGCTGGGATAATAGGAACCAGCCCTGGACAGAAAACCCATGAGAGGCCTCTCCTTGGTCTACAACTGTCCCCACACACAGCAAGTTCCCAACTGAAAATTCAATATTCCACCTGATAAAGTAATTAAACAGGAGGCCATGGGACTGGGGTGGCTCTAAAGCCTTGGCAGTCTGTTCCCACAAACCAAAACCTAAGCTAGAATCAATGCACTCAGATCCAAGAAAAAACTTAAGAACAACCAACCACAAGCAGCCAACCAGGCTTCCCCAAATCAGGCAACTGCTTAAGCTACAGTCAATCAAATCACTTTCTTTGAACACATGTGACACATCCTTTTGAGGTTTCCCTCCCTTACAAAATCACATAAAATAATGTGTAGATGTTTCACTATCTTCTGACCCCACGAAACCAGAGGCAGCTGATTCAATCAGTAGCAAATAAAACATCAGGGAAAAAAAAAATCTCAGGATGCAAAACACATCAAATGAGAGCAGCTGTGGTTAAGGCAGCTCAGGTGGAGGGAGATGAACCAGGACCCTCGCTGGGACCCCTCTCACCCTCTCCCCTGAGATGGTCTGCTGGGAGAAGCCCAGTGGAGCATCTGGGTACCATCAGATACTGCAGAACTAGAAAATTATGCAGGATATATTGTGTCTTTTTCCACTTGGGAGGCAAAATTCATACACCTCTTTAGTGAAATCACTATTCACCACATCAAATCTGTAATATGTACAATGAAATGACTGGTGGTCAAAGACAGCAATTTCACTCAACAATCAAGCACTGACAATTCCACGGGAATGAAGGGATAGCCATCTGCTCTGAGGAGAGGGACCCAACAGTGAGGATGGACTCCAACTCAGGCAGGGGTGCTCACCAGTGGACAAATAGTTGTTTTCTGAGTACTAAAATTTGTGGTAGTGTCCTCAAAGGAAACAATAAAGGGACCCCAAAACATCTAGAGATGGATAAAATAGGTTATACTCCTGCCCACTGATCCCTGTGCTCATAACACTATCAACATTGGAGTTTACACACTAGAATTGCCCTCTCTGCACATGAAATCAACTGCTCTCGAGCTTGAGGAACCTTAGCCTCTCCCCATTCCTAGAGGAGTGAAGAAGGGCTGACACATGGAACTGCTTCTAGAGAGGCAGGGGATCTGCATCTTAATAATCTAAGAGCAGACATTCTTTTCAGAAGCAGGGATCTGACCAAGGACCTGTGGAGCAGTCAGAGGTTAACAACAAAGGTGCTGAAAACCAGAGGTAAACAAGCCAAGGAGTGAAGTATCAAACGACCTCTAAGTCTGAACACTTCTCACTACTCTCCACCCCACCACAAACTATGCTAGGAGTTGTGGGTTGGATGGTGCCCCCTCCTCAAAATGATGTGCTCAAACATGACACCTGTGAATGTGACCTTATTTGGATACAGAGTCTTTGCAGATGTAATCAAGTTAAGATGAGGTCACAGTGGAGCAATGTGATCCTAAAGTCTGTAAGACCAATGTCATTATGAGAGTAGAAGAGACCCAGACTGACACGGGGACAATGGCCATGTGACATCAGAGGCAGAGACCACAGTGCTGCAGCTGGAAGCCAAGGAACACCAAGGAAGGCCAGTGATATAGGCTGGAGGGAAGGATTCTCCCCTGGAGCCTTCAGGGAGAGCACGGCCCTGCCAGCATCTGGATTTGGGACTTGCAGCCTCCAGAACACAGAGACAATAAACTTCTGCTGTTTTAAGTCACCCAGCTTGCAGTGCTGTGTTTATGGCAGCTCTAGAAACTGATACTCTAGCCTGAGCCCACGCTTCTGTCTTCTCAGCTTTACTAAGACTCCTGACTGCTTCTGCTGTCATCCCTCCAGTGACCATCAGAGGATCTCTTAGCTTCCACATCAGACCACATCCTTCCTCTAATCTAGACCATCCAAGATTTCCGTATCACTTCCGGGCTTGCTACCCACTGCTCGGACACCAGCTCCCTCCTGTCCCCCTGCTCACTCTCCTCAGACATGCTGGTCTTCCTGCCATTCCTCCAACCTGCCAGTTCAGGTCCTTCTTTAGGACTCCCTGCTCAGACCCCCTCCCCTAGGTGACTGTGTGGCCCCCACCATTCTGTCATTCAGACCCCATGAGGCAGCAGCTCCTCAAATAGGCCAGGATGTCACCTTCTCTGTCACATCCTTCCCATAAGAACAGGAGCCCTGTGAAGGCAGGGCCTTGTCCTCCTGCCGCACAGGCTCCCCCACGTATCGGGCATGTAGAGACCTGGGCAGGGAGACCAGCAACTGGAGACACCAGCAGAGAGGACGTCTCTGACCCAGGTGCTGGGATACCCAACCTCACTTCTGGTGTTAATGGAAGATGCTCTTTTGACAAACTATGTATGACAATCACCTGGATACCAACAGATCTTAGAATCTCTAATTTCTAAGTGATACACTTTGACTTAAGTCATGGAAAAGGAAAGTAAAAAGTTCTAAATAAAACTGCAACATTACCCTTAACAAATTTCATTAGAATAGTGATGATTCAATAACCCTGTGGTTGCCCTTTTACACACTTGAGGATTTATATGGCTTAGAGTGTAATAGTGACATTTCTACAGGGCTTTAGGTTCATCCTCCAAGGCATGAACACCAGCTCCAAGAAGAAGGGGGCAAAAAGTGGAGGGAGAAGAGGGCGTTTACCGTGAACCAAAGGAGAGTGACCTGCAGGGAGGTCTGTCCTTCAACACACCTGAGTGCTTGCTATTCCACGGATTTCTAGAAATTACTTACATTTTTCAATATCAGAATCTGACTTGTATCTTTTAGGTACTGCAACTGATGAGTGACTAAGATTGTGATCTTCTCCTTCAAGGCCTGACGAACACACCTAC
Organism: Axis porcinus; assembly: GCA_003798545.1. Classification (NCBI taxonomy): domain Eukaryota; kingdom Metazoa; phylum Chordata; class Mammalia; order Artiodactyla; family Cervidae; genus Axis; species Axis porcinus. The sequence continues at coordinate 438,411 of QQTR01076491.1, forward strand.
AAATGTAAAAGGTACAGAATGCAAAAGCACATGAATGGAATGCTTCAAACTGAAAACCTATATTTTGAAAACAGTGAGACAAAGACCACACAGCAGTGAAAGATCTTTAGTTTAAATTCCAAATCAATAATAAAAATTAGATAAACATAAATCAGTTAATCCAACTAGGTTCTTAAATTTATCAGCATCAAATTTGAATCTAGTGCTATAAAAAATTCTTAAAACCAGTCTAGTGAAGGAGGCAAAAAGAGCTAAGTTTTTTCCTCTAAAACTCAGTTTAACAATTATTTACATGTTTCATAAAGGAAAACAACTGAGTAATACTGAGATTTCAAAACTTGACTAAACTAAAGCACTATTTTATTACTATTTAGGAATGGGAGAAGAGGGATCCATGTCATTTAAAAATGTGTACATTTGCCGTGGTCTAGCCCCAGCAGGACCAGGAATACCCAAGGGAGGAGTGGCGTCGGCGAGGAAGAAGACAGACACACACACACACACAGACGTTGAGTAGAAGAGGTAGCTTTTTTTTTTTATTTTTAGGATAGCTCAGTTTTTATAGAATAAATGTTACCTCCCCCTTAAGTCACCAAATATTACATCAGATATTGGTGTGTGCTTCCGTCAATATTTTTTCCCCATGTTTTTCCCCTAAGCATTCATCTAGAACGTTTCCGATTACAGGGTTTATACTTAAATATCCCGTACATAATCTTCTTGCTTCAATGGCCTAACATTCTCACTCTAACAAAAACAATGTTTCACAAATCTCAGGTATAGTGTAAATTCTTTGGACAATAAAACAATACATGGGAAGGGTCACAGTAACATGTTTGACATTTCTGAAAATAGTACCATGAGAAAAACCTGATATTTTTCTTTACCTGAAATCACAAAATCTGAATTTACAACGATTAACTATTAAACAGCAAAAACACCTCTAAAGCAGCAAAACACCTCTATTAATAATAAGATAATGGCAGTAAAGCTGGTTAATATAAGTCTTCTATTAAAATCCTATATACCCCATTTTCTAATTTTACAAAAATACCCATAATATCCCATGTTGTTTAAAGAAAGGGAAACAATGAACAAATAGCAGCAAGGAAATAGCAATAGTGAAAACCCTTTCAACCAAGGAGCAAGTAAACTAAAGCAGTATATCTACTTCTAAATCTAAACACCTCTACTCTTTTCTAGTCTAGAACATTATAATCTTTTCAGCAAGCAGCCAAACTATACCTATGGCCTTTTCTTTTATGACTTGATGTTTATGGTCGTGTCCTGAGCCAGAACAATCTTGAGCATTTCCAAAAAGACTTGGACTTTTCCAGCGAGGCCTTATTACTATATATTATCATTTCAAAAAATTAATAGAAAGTCCAACAACAGTAAGACAGAAGGAAGAAAGGGACATACCAGGCCCCTGGGACAACCTCGAGGGGAAGAGCTGCCTTGCAGGTTCCTTTCTTGTCCTGCTGGCTCCAGAGGGGACATATTGGGCCCCCGGGGCAGTCCCATGCGAAAAAGAGCTGCCTTGCAGGTTCCTCTCTTGTCCCATGACCTTGTCACGGACTGGGTGCATCCCGGCGGCTCCCAACATACATTCTTAGACAGTTTTCTAGGTAATTATTTATAATTAATAATGCAAATATTCACAAGAAAAAATTAATAGGTTCTTGGTAATCTTTGCCAGAGTGCATTTGCTAGACACTTGTTCCCAAAGAACGTTCGATAGAAAATGAATGTCAGAATGGCCTCCATCAGTTTCTACAACATTCCCAGTTCCATGCAGGAAGAAGTCTTCTTTCATTTGGAGTGAATACCTTCCAAACGTGAAAGGAAATAAACAGAATCCAAATGGCCCAAATCACGGCGGAAATCTCCCAATGGCTAAGAGTACCCACCAGTTCTCTTAGTCAAGGCACCCCTCACTGCTGCTGCTGCTAAGTCACTTCAGTCATGTCCGACTCTGTGCGACCCCATAGACGGCAGCCCACCAGGCTCCCCCATCCCTGGGATTCTCCAGGCAAGAACACTGGAGTGGGTTGCCATTTCCTTCTCCAATGCATGAAAGTGAAAAGTGAAAGTGAAGTCGATCAGTCCTGTCTGACTACGAGTGACCCCATGGACTGCAGCCTACCAGGCTCCTCCGTCCATGGGATTTTCCAGGCAAGTACTAGAGTGGGCTACCATTGCTTTCTCCAAGTCTCCTAAGGCAATAGACATATAAGCAAAAATACACAAATGGGGCTTCCCTGGTGGCTCAGTGGCAAAGAATCCACCTGCCAGTGCAGGAGACACGGAATCCCTCCCTGGTCCAGGAAGATCCACAGGCGCAAAGCACCTCAGCCCCTGCAGCACAACTACTGCGCCTGCGCTCTGGAGCCCAGGAACCGCAGCTACTGAGCCCGCGGGCCACAGAGCCAGGCTCTGCAACCAGAGGAGCCGTCGCCGTGAGAAGCCCACGCGCCACAATAGAGAGCAGCCCCTGCTTGCTGCAACTAGAGAAAACCCCGGCCGTGTGTGGACACAGCGAGGGCGATGTGGTCAGAAGCCAAGGAGAGAGGTCTCAGGAGAAACCGAACCACCCACACCCTGAACCTGTAGCCTCAAGAACGGTGAGAAATTTAATTTCTATTCTTTGAGCACCCCCATCTGTGACAAGTTGCTATAGTCTGAATGTATTTCTCCTCAAAAGTCATACATTGAGACCTAATCCCCACTGCGTTGGTATAAAGAGGTGTGGCCATCGAGAGGGACCAGGTCATGAGGATGGGGCCTGCATGAATGTCCTTATAGAAGGGACCCACAGGGCTCCCTCACCCCTGCCACCACATGAGGCCACAGGAATCGGACCCTGACCAGACCTAATCTTTCAGCACCCTGACTTGGACTTTCCGCCTCCAAAACCATGAGAGGAAAACTTCTGTTATTTCTAAGCCACTCAGCGCTGGTGTCCTGTGAGAGCAGCCTGGATGGACACAATCCTCGAAACTAACACAGGACTTGACAGTGAGAATTTCCAAACAGCTTTTCTCTGCCACACACCCTGCCTCCTCCAGGCGAGGACGAGCCTGCTGTTCTCACAACCCTGCTTCCTCCTCCCTCCACACCTGATTTTCTACTCTTGCTTCAGCAAAGGACTGGGTTCTCTTCTCAGCCTCCACGCACCTGCCCAGCCTGCAGGCCCCCAGGGCACTGCCAGCCCAGCCCCGGGCACAGGGAGCTTTCTGACTTCAGTGAAAGCCTCCAGCTGACACTTCCACTTTACATTCAGCACTTACTGCCCTGTTTTAAAACACTCTAAACCCTGACTCTGCTGAGCTTTCCCCAAGGCATCTGTCTTAACAAGCTCCATGTAGAGACAGGTTCCTCAGAGGCAAGAATGAGAGCTGGGCATCCTAGTCTCCCTTATTCTGCCCAGTGTGGGTCCTTCCCCTCTCCTGGCTCACTGTCCTCCTTATAAAATAAGCAGTTTTGTGCAGCAAGGCATTGATCTCAGTGCACACGGTAGGGTGTTTATAAGTGCAGGGTGTTTATGAGTGCAGCTGGAAGACTCATTGGCTTTAACAAAGTGAACAACAGATAGTGACTTGACCGTGGAGGAGATGTGAAGGCTGTTTTAGGGAAAAAAACAAGTTCGTAAGGCTTTCAGAAAGGCCAGACTAGACTCCATAAGAGGCCTCAATCAGTGTGTGTTAGGACACATTATACACAGAAAAGCATCAGAATTGTTCTACTTTAGTCATTGTATAGCCAAGCAGGAGCCACTGACAAGTTCTACATTTTAGAAACAGGAATGAGAGTCAAGACTTAGGCCAGATTATAGGTGACACTACATTGTCAGTCTAAGTATTAATTCTACTAAGCATCCATGAGATAACATGAAATGATTGATATCATACTTAGATGTAGAATAAATGATTCTCAAATTCTAGACTTTATTAAGTCTAGACTTAATAAAGACTTTATTTCCAAAGTGATAGAATTACAAGCATAAACCAACAGGGTCTTTCCATGGAAGCCCTATGTCAGTACTGAAAACTTCACTTCTGAGTGCCTTAAGCAAATGATGGAGGAAAAAAATCTGGCAGCCAAGTACCAGGTTAAAGTCTCACTCTCTGATTTAAAAATCCTACATCATCTTTCTTATTCCTGGGGTCTGGATTCACCCAGAGTGTCTGGTAATCAACTGCAAGTAGCAGGAGGAAAACTGCCATCTATCTGTCACTCCCTAAAGCATGGACCCCACTGCCCGCACCCCCTCCCCCCCATCATACTGGAAGCACCTGCTGTATTTTCCTTTCCTGATCTCATCATGAGGAAAAATTTCTCTATAATGGATCTTTTGTGGAGGGAAGGAAGGGAAGGGTGGGGAGGGAGGGACACCAGCCCAGAGGGAGCTGAGTCTCCTGAAGCACAAAGAACTTCCTGAGCTCTCTTCCTTCATCTCTACAGGGCTCTTGGAAAGAAGAAATGATAGAAAGTAGGAGCAAACTCACTGTTCAAACAAGTGCTTGCTGACTATTGCATCCACTGCGCTGAGCGGATCGTCCAGGAGGTAGATGTCTGCATCCTGATACACGGCTCTAGAAAACGTAGAGAGACGTCAGGAGAGGATACTACACACTCCCTGGGTCTCAACTCTGAATCATGATAGTGTCCAACAACTTCATGTTCCTTCTACAAGCCCAGGGAGAGGGCAAAGACCATGCTTCATACAGGCCACCCAGTGAGCTGGGTCTGCGTGCTCATGTCCCCTAGGAGCCACGGAGGAGGAGGGGCAGGATGGCAACTGAAACCCCATTTACCTGGCGAGGCTGACCCGGGCTTTCTGTCCTTCACTCAGCGGGGTTCCTCTCTCTCCTATCTCAGTTAGATCTCCTTCCTTCAAAAGCTGTAAATCCTACACAGATAGAAAAGAGGAAAAAGAAAAAGATATAAATTGTGTTCTACTACCATCTTACACTTTTATCATTAGTTCTTCATACAAGTATTTGATTAACGTGCATACATGCTCAGCTGCTAAGTCGTATTCAACTCTTTGTAACCCCATAGACTAGGGCTTGTCAGGCTCCTCTGTCCATGGGATTCCCCAGGCAACAACACTGGAATGGTTTGCTACTTCCTCCTGCAGGGGATCTTCCTGACCCAGGGATCAAATCTGTGTCTCCTGTGTCTCCTGCACTGGCAGGTGGATTCTTCCCCACCGAGCCACCTGGGAAGCCAGAGCAGTGGGTATAAGTCAGAGTAACTAAACTGTGACCTTGAACATTAAAAAACAAAAACAAAAACACCTCTCAGTGTTTTTTATTTATTTTCATTCTGTAGTATTGCACAGCATCTACACATTTAACCATTTTAACAGATATTTACTGAGGACCTACTGTATGACAGGCATTGCTCTGGGCACAATGAACTCAGCTCTGAAGAAACAAAGCTCCTAGGGTTTCTTTCCATGATGCAAGATGGACGATATGGAAAATTAACCTGAGCACAAGGACTGAGGACAGGAAGGAAAAGCAAGCCGACTCAGGGGGTTGGAGAGTGAAGGAGGGAAGTGAGTCCACACTGGGGTGTGAGGGCTCTGCTCAGAGAGGGTGTGAGCAGATCTGGGGTGGGGAGGGGCTCAGGCAGACCTGGAGAGGCTGCTCCTCACAGAGGGAGGGGCGGGTGCAGGGGCCCTGGGGAGATGCCCAAGGAGTTCAGGACAAGGAGGCAGGAGAGCAGAGTGAGAATGAGGGGAGTGAGGGTGGAGACAGAGCAGGAGGAGCGTGGGGTCACTCCAGTAATAGGAGGAGGGAGAGGACAGACCTGTTTGAGGTTTTAAGGAATCACTCCTGTGCTTTACAGAAAAAGACAATAAGTGGGGAAGGGTGAGGGTGAATACAAATGAGGAGATTACTAGAATAATCGATGTGAGAGATGACAGTGGTCAGGACCAGAATGAAGGCAGTGGGAATGGAGAGATGGGGTTACACTCCAGGCACATGTTGAAGGTGGAGTCCAAAAGACCTGCTGATGGGATGGGTGTGGCTGTAAAAGAAGAGGAGACTGTGGTGTTTGGGGTGAGGAAGGGGAAGAACAAGGTCTCCATTTACTGGGTTGGGAAAGATGGTGGACGCATATTTAGGAGACTTTGCTTGTGGACAAGCTGAGATGACCTCTTAGTGATGTCACAGTGCAGCTGGACAGGCAGATGTGAAGGTCTGTGCTAGAGACACAGATGTGAGAGCTGGTGGCCAAGGCTGGCAAAGGCATGGACTTGTTTTTATCAAGGAATGAATGTCTCTTAAAAAGACATTTTGCTGATCTCTAGCTCAGCTTCCCACTTTCAGAAAAGGAATAACACTTGGCCCAAGTCTTCACAGTGACACTTAAAGTGAGTGATAAACAAGGTCTGTACAAGAAATGGGAGCAGAAAGAGCAAGCTGGGCAGGAAAACAGAAAGGAAAGAAACAGTGTGCTCAAAGGACACCCAGCAGATCAGCTGGACTAAGGAGATGCTTGTCTGTGAAAGCAGGAAAAACTCAAAACTAAGAAGGAAATAAAGTTGTAACTTGAGGATCTGGGAATCAATCAAAAGTTATATTTGAATATTATTTAAGAAGCAAATAGACAAATCAGCCTATTTTCCCCAGAGTACCATGGGGGAAAAAAGAAGAGATGACAAGAACATTCCCAAAATGACAAGATAATCAGGCTTAAGTAGTTGTTCAGTCACTCAGATGTGTCTGACTCTTTGTGACCCCATGGAATGCAGCACTCCAGCCTTCTTTGTCCTTTTCCATCTCGTGGAGCTTGTTCAAACTCATGCCCACTGAGTCGGGGATGCCATCCAACCATCTCATCCCCTGTCATCCCCTTCTCCTCCTGCCTTCAATCTTTTTCAGCATCAGGGTCTTTTCTAATGAGTCGGTTCTTCCCATCAGGTGGTCAAAGTATTGGAGCTTCAGCATCAGTCATTCCAATGAATATTCAGGTTTGATTTCCTTTAGGATTGATCTTGTTGCAGTCCAAGGGACTCTTAAGAGTCTTCCCCAACACCACAGTTCAAACGTATCTATTCTTCTGCACTCAGCTTTCTTTATGGTCCAACTCTCACATCCATACATGACTACTAGAAAATCCATAGCTTTGATTATATGGACCTTTGTAGGCAAAGTAATGGCTCTGCCTTTTAATATGCTGTCTAGGTTTATCAAAGCTTTTCTCCCAAGGAGCAAATGTTTTTAATTTCATGGATGCAGTTACCATCTGTAGTGAGTTAGGAGCCCGAGAAAATAAATCTGTCAAGGTTTCCATTCTTTCCCCATCTATTGCCATGAAGTAATGGAACTGGATGCCATGATCTTAGTTTTTTGAATGTTGAGTTTTAAGCCAACTTTTTCATGTTCCTCTTTCACCTTCATCAAGAGGCTCTTTAGTTCCCCTTCGCTTTCTGCTATAAGGGTGGTATCATCTTCATATCTGAAGTTGTTGATATTTCTTCCAGCTATTTTTATTCCAGCTTGTGCTTCATCCAGTCTGGCATTTCACATGGTATACTCTGCATATAAGTTAATTAAGCAGGGTGACAATATACAGCCCTGTAGTCCTTTCCCAGTTTGGAATCAGTCAGTTGTTCCATGTCCAGTTCTAACTGTTGCTTCTTGACCTCCATACAGGTTTTGCAGGTGGCCGGTAAGGTGGTCTGGTATTCCCATCTCTTTTAGGAATTTCCCACCCTTTGATGTGATCCACACAGTGAAAGGATTTATCAATGAAGCAGAAGTAGATGCTTTTCTGGAATTCTCTTGCTTTTTCTATGATTCAACAGATGTTGGGAATTTGATCTCTGGTTCTTCTGTCTTAGACTTAAGTTGCATGGTATTTCATTAGAAGTCTTAGGTTGCCTATAATTACCAATTGGCACATTCTGTCATACACAGGGTTTGTTTGGAGTTTTTATCACTAAACCCCTCATGCCTCAACCTAGGATGCACAGCAGTACCTTTCTGCAGATGAAGTCCTCACTTCTCTGTCTCTACTGCAGCAAATCTGGGGAGAAAGCAAGTAGCTCACTGGTGCCACCCTGACAAACAAGGCCTTTGATCCCTCTAAGTCTCATTTTCCTCTTCTAGAGAATGTGCTGCAGAAACCAGAGTCACTGAACTCAAGGATGCCGTGAGAATCTAAAAAAGTGTGTGAACACCTCCACAAATGAAACAAGGACATGAGTTGATTATAACTTGCTGTTGGTGACTGATCCCTATTTTCTCATCAAGCCAACAGTAGGACCATGTTTACAGTGTGAATCATAACATACAAAGCACATGACCACCATGGAAGAAAGAGACTCCATCGTAACCCTCCCTGACAACCACAAAGACACAGACACACACAGGTTCTCCACTCACTCAAATCTTAATGGAGGTGCATCTGATGAAAAGCAGCAAGTGCTCTGTTGTGACAATTTATAATTACTTCACATTCTTTCTTTCTTGAGCTCAGAAATTAATACCATCTCCTGCTTTTGGTTTTCATTGATAAAATGAGCTGTGTTAAGTTCTCAGCCTCATGCCCACACACAGAATTACTTGGTCTCCCTTTAACTGTTGATATTCCTTGCAAACTGTTCTGCTTAGTTTTTATGCTTTGATTTTATGTTGTTCAAATTTGTTTTCTTCTCAACATAGCAACACACTATAATACAGCAATCTTAACCACATTCTAGAAAAAGCACTCATGGCCTCTCTTTCCAGGACATAAGAAACTATCTCTGAGTCCGGTAGTAATACTTTGAGTGTGTTGTTGACTCTGCAAATTATATATGAACAAGCCACCAAGGAGAAAAACATTTTGGAGGATTTGAAGTAAAACCAAGTCAAGTTGATTTCTCAGCCAACGTGTTCTGATTAAAGGGGAAAAGCCTGAATTGGGCATATATTATAGTTCCTTCCACTGACAGGAAAGTGTTCTTATTCATATTTGTTAACTCTAAGTTAAGTAAGTAAGTGTTAGTCGCTCAATCATGTCCAATTCTGTGATCCTGTGGACTACCGCCTGCCAGGCTCCTCTGTCCATGGAATTCTCCATGCAAGAATACTGGAGTGGGTTGCCATTTTCTTCTCTTGGGGGTCTTTCCAACCCAGGGAGTGCACCCAGGTCTTCCTGCATTGCAGACAGATTCTTTACTGTCTGAGCCACCAGGGAAGCCCAAAAATTTAGCCAATTCTCACTGAACAGCAGACACACACACTAGAGGCAAACTAGGAAAAGGCGATGCTGGTTTGATGCCATCCATCCAGAAGCACATCAAGGGTCCTTCAGCGATGGTGGAGATTTACAGTAGAGACACCTCGGAGCAGACTGCTGAAGTGGTTAATGAGGGCCAGACGTGAGGCCCTCACAGAGGAGGGCTGGGTTCCAGAGTCAAACAGCGGAAGCCCTGCTTCCTTCACAGCTTTTCTTCCATGTGGAATCGCCCCTCCTCTCACAGCCTGTCAATATCCTGCCCATCTTTCCAGGCTCAGCCCAAACACACTCTGCCATGAAACCATCCTGGACTCGTCTCTCTTCCTTCTGGGTTCAGTTTACATCTCTCATTTCTCAGGAAGTACCTGTCTTATTCTGCTCCATCATTTGTACACGTGCACATGGTTTCTCACAGCTCCTGGGGGTAAGATCTGTGCACCACACTCTGTTCTGGAACCCAATGCTGATTATCTAATCCTCACAACAAGCTTCACAGTAAGTGTTGGCCCCATTTCACAGATGAGGAAACTGAGACTGAGTGAGGTCACATCACTGGTCTGAGGGTGGTCAGCTGTGAAACAGAGGAGCTGGAATCTGAACCAGCTCATGTCAGTTCAGAGTTTTCTGCTCTTTCACATCATGCTGCCCAGGTGGTGACTGAAGGTACATTTGAAATGAAGACAACACTTAAGTAACTCAAGACTTGAAGGCCTCTAAACTTAGACATGTAAGTATCAATAAACTTACTATCCTATGGTTGTCAAGGCAGTCTGAAAAGAAAATGCCCAAGTAAGTGATCTATGTGGAAAAATATTAAACTAGAATTTATCAATTTGATACCTTTAAATACATGTTCACTAAACATTTCAAAAGCCTTAAAGATAACATGGAGATAAATGCTGTGCACTATATTTCTTATATTATGGTAACAGAATATTATTATTGTTGATTTGTACAATGTACTGTGTGTACAGCACCTATAGAAATACCAATTTAAACAATGGAAGCTAATACTCAGATACCTTCTTTCTTACATGTCATATTTTATGGATATAATTTTACCAGAAACTGACTGAGCTTATAATTAAGAACTAATTTGTTTTCAAAATCATTCTAATACTTACAGAGTGCTTGTTATGTCCCTAGCAATCAGGTGCTTTAAAATCACGACCACATTTCATCTTCAAAACAATCTCATGAGGTTGATAGTCTTATTATCTCCATTTTACAGATGAAGTAACAGGCTTGGAAGGATCAATCAGTCAAAACCTCACACCTGATCAACAGAGAAACTGGGACTCAATTCCTGAATCTTCTGACTCCTAGACCTTGGAGTTGATGTCATCAGCCTGAATTGATGTTGCTAGTGTGATTACTTCATGTCTCCCTATTTTGTTACAGAAAAGTTTTCAGCTCAATGAACTTAAAGGATTACTTCAATCTGATCTAGTATAATACATTTAATTGTTTTTAACATATGTTATATAAAAAATGTTGCTTTTAGAAAGACGGTAATGACGATCTTACATGCAAGACAGCAAAGGAGACAGATGTCTAGAACAGACTTTTGGACTCAGTGGGAGAAGGTGAAGGTGGGATGATTTGAGAGAATAGCATTGAAACATGTATATTAACATGTGTAAAATAGATGGCCAGTGCAAGTCTGACGCATGAAGTAGGACACCCAAAGTCAGTACTCTGGGACAACCCAGAGGGATAGGGTGGGTAGGGAGGTGGGAGGTGGGTTCAGGATGAGGAACATACATATACTCGTGACCGATTCATGCTGATGTATAGCAAAAATCATCACAATATTGTAATTATCCTACAAGTAAAATAAATTTTTAATTAAAAAAATACTGCTTTTTTATGGCTTTTCCTCAAGGATTTGGGGGAGGTGGGAGTAGGTAGAACAATAAGGAGAAATCTTTATTATATTTATATGGGTGGATTGATGGATGGAGAGAAAAAGGTTAGAATAGCAACAATGGCCACCACTTACTGAAACGCTGGCTTGTTTGCATTTCACAGGCATTTTCTGTAATCTTTACTGTAACCCCACCCCTCCCCCATTTAATAAGAAAGGAAACTGAGACAAACACCTGGAGTCACTACCCAGGACTGTTTCTCTCCAAAGGTCAAGCCTTTTCTACCGCACTGTCTATGCCATCTCTGTGTCTAAGGCCAGACTAACTCCAGGACGCCACTATTTCCTGTGCCTGCCTTATGTCCATCCACTGATACCAGGAATCCAAAAGGAGGTAAGCAGATGCTCTCATAACTTACTAAGTAGTTCCCAGGTGCCATAAAGACCTTGCTAACTTCTTATTAATCAGAGTCATAGATGACATTTCAGAGCAGCAAGAAAACCTCCTCGAAACTCTCTGACCCAATGTCCTCATCTTGCTGCAGAAACGTCAGAGGTCCAGGCAGGTAACAGGACATGTCCAGAATGACAGCAGACAAGTGATGAACCCGGGGCCAGAGCTCTCCTGTCCGCTACTTCTCCACGTTGGGCCTCCCTTCCTGCCAAGGAGGGAATGGGCACTAGGGACCCACCTCCATGTCCCAACTATGCAGCAGAACATGAGAGCAGTCCATGTTTATAGACATCACATCACATACAGAGGAACTGCTGTGCATCCCAGTACTCAGGGCCCCTTCCACCGAAGTCTGTGCTGCACACATGCCCCATGTGGGTGAAGCCCCAGAACACTGCCCGCGTTAGTGGTCCAGTTACCCACGAGGCTGCAGCAAAGCATTGGTCCCAAGGATCTGAACTAGAGCTACAAAGGTAGAGATGAGGCGACTCACCTCTCCAGGCCTGTTTTAATAACTATAAAATGAAGATGGGAATATTGAAGACACTCATAAAGAATGAATAACTCATAAACCTTTTTACGTCTGTGCATGCACATGTGTGAAAGGCAGAAAAATGATTTGCACGTTGACTCTGAATTAATGGGAGCTACTGTTCTCACTGTTCCATGTTTGCTTTCCCTTCTTATATGGTATCTAGTCCATTTAATAAAAATCTAGCTCATTCCTGCTAACTTGACATCATTTCTGCCAATGTACAGTCACCTATGAACAAGAACCTGGAAGAAAGAAACGAGCCCATTAAACAAGCAATTCTGTTTGTCCACATCAGTGTAAAATGCTGCTCACCTGATGCAGAGCTTCCCAGGTGGCGCTAGTGGTAAAGTACCCACCCGCCAATGCAGGAGACAGAGACTCGGGTTTGATTCCTGGGTTGGGAAGGTCCACTGGGGAAGGAAATGACAACCCACTCCAGTATTCTTGCCTGGAGAATCCCATGGACAAAGGCGTCTGGCGGGCTATCATCCATAGCACTGCAGAGCTGGACACGACTGAAGTGACTTAGCATGCACACAAACACCTGATACAACCTATGATGTTCAAGCCATTGTTTGAGAATTACTATTTCCTCACAAAGCAGATTTGGAGTCTTCAACACCATACCTTTGAAAATCTGTCCCTGTCTTTTCCTCACAGTACAAAAGAGCAGTCAGATGTCCAGACTGCACTGAACAGACCCCACAGGAAACCTTTACTGATATTATTCACTGATTTTTTACAACTCGAGACAATAACATAGTATTTAACATTATTTACCCTTTTTCCTTTCTTTTTACCAAACTGTATTCTTCTATTGCTTAAGTTTAGTTATCATTTATTCACTAATCTTATTTAATTCCCAACGTACAGTTCAACCTTTCTTCTTACCATTCTCTGTGAAACTCAATGCCATTTCTGAAAACAATCTCCCTCAGGGAAATTACGCAGTATTAAAAAGAAATTTTAGAGAAATTTAAAGAAAATTTTATTTTCTTTAAATAATAAATTACAAGTCAAAAATGAAGTGGAGAGAGAAACTCACAGACTAAAAGGGACCAAGGAGGCATCAGCCAAGGGCAGGAGAGAGACCTTGTATGGATTCCAATAATGGTGAAGATTTCTCAGTGAGATGATCAACAGCATGTAAACACAGACTAGCAGGTGGGTGATATTCAGGAATTTGAGGTATTTTTCAGGTGAAATAAAGACATGATTTTTTTCCCCAAAGCTTTCCTATCTTTTAGAGAAAAATAATGGAGTGTTTACAGATGAACTAATTTGAGGTCTAGGATCTGCTCCACAATACTCTGGGGTGGGTGTGGGGCTGGCAGAGGGCAGGGGTAGAGATTTAGCAAGACTGGCCACCAGCTGATTCTGGCTGAAGCTGGGGGTGGGTACATGAGGGTTCATTACACCATGCTCTCTCTTTTTGTAAATATTTGTAATTTTCCATTAAAAAAAGTTGAAAGTGAATGAAAACGTCACAGAATGAAACAATCCCCCCTTCAGATAATGTATTCTGTGTTATTAACCTATAAGAATTAAAATGATAGCATATGTACGCCTGCTTATTTATCCAGAAGACTAACTTAAATATTAAGCAACATTCAAAAACTCATTTTTTAAAAAGAACTTATAACAAACCTTGTAGTTTAAACCACTATCATTATTTGAAATTCAAGTATATGTAACTTAGAAGTCATTACTCACCTCTTCCAAAGCACAAGCCTTTATTACTTCTTCATATCTTCCCTTTTCATATTTCTTCCCAAATAAAATGTTACTCTTCACAGTCCCTGGAAACAACCAGGGCTGCTGAGAAACATATGCGATCCTCCCGTGCACGCTGACCTTCCCCTGTCTCGGGGGCAGCTCCCCTAGCAGAGCGCTTAACAGTGAGGACTGAAACAGATGGCAACACACACACGTGAACAGGGTGCACTCAGGCCGGAACACGCCCCACAGCACAGCCGACCCCACCCTGGTGTTTGATACATAATAGAACCCTTTCCTTCAACAGGATGAAGTAGAGCCCTCTCAATTGAGACCAAAAAAAAAAAAAAAATTGAAACTAACACTAATGGTCAATGAAAACAACTGATAAGGAATATACTAATAGTGTAAACAATCTACTCTGTCTGAGTATCCCCCTGAAAGGGTAACAGGCAGGAGGACCAGGGGTCTCCAAATGGAGAAAATAGGCTGCAAGTGCCAGACATTTTTATCTCTCTTAAGCGGCAGGAGGAAACAAACTAGCGAGATATATATATATATATATATATTTTTTTTTTTTCTTCTCTATACAAATTTAAAAGGAGGTTTCTCTTAAAATGCTGTGTTTCCATGACACCTGGTTTCACCTGAAGCTAACTATTCTCAAACCTTGAGTTAATCAATACATTTTTTTCTTATGGAAATGTTTGTCTAAAGATATGTTAATTTACACCAGACTCTGTAAGTTTCGCCAAATGGCTCAGCCTACTTACTCAGATATTGTTCCCCTAATCTATGTAAACGAAACTGTTTGTTTGGTAATTTGCCCTTCTACAAGATTCAAGTCAATCATTTATGGCCAGGGATGAACTATCTGGTGCCATTCTGAATTTTAAGACATTCCTTTCTTTTCTTTTTTTTTAAAAATTTTTTTTATTAGTTGGAGGCTAATTACTTCACAACATTTCAGTGGGTTTTGTCATACGTTGACATGAATCAGCCATAGTGTTACACGTATTCCCCATCCCGATCCCCCCTCCCACCTCCCTCTCCACCCGATTCCTCTGGGTCTTCCCAGTGCACCAGGCCCGAGCACTTGTCTCATGCATCCCACCTGGGCTGGAGATCTGTTTCACCATAGGTAATATACATGCTGTTCTTTTGAAACATCCCACCCTCACCTTCTCCCACAGAGTTCAAAAGTCTGTTCTGTACTTCTGTGTCTCTTTTTCTGTTTTGCATATAGGGTTGTCGTTACCATCCTTCTAAATTCCATATATATGTGTTAGTATGCTGTAATGTTCTTTATCTTTCTGGCTTACTTCACTCTGTATAATGGGCTCCAGTTTCATCCATCTCATTAGAACTGATTCAAATGAATTATTTTTAATGGCTGAGTAATATTCCATGGTGTATATGTACCACAGCTTCCTTATCCATTCATCTGCTGATGGGCATCTAGGTTGCTTCCATGTCCTGGCTATTATAAACAGTGCTGCGATGAACATTGGGGTGCATGTGTCTCTTTCAGATCTGGTTTCCTCTGTGTGTATGCCCAGAAGTGGGATTGCTGGGTCATATGGCTGTTGTGAGTGACTATATAACATACAGCTGAAGACTAGCAGGGGGGTACGCTTTCTGCCCCCTTCTGATGCCTATGTCAGAAGCTTTCTCTATCTCCTTTATACTTTAATAAAACTTTATTACACAAAAGCTCTGAGCGATCCAGCCTTGTCTCTGGCCCTGTATTGAATTCGTCTCCTCTGGAGGCCAAGAATCCTGGCGTCTTATCGTTCAGCAACAACCTTTCACCCCCAAGTGAAATTCTACTCAGAAAAGAATAATTGAGAATGCTTAACATCCTTCTCTAGCAGAGCCCGGCAGGATGTGTATTTTATGTATCTGATGTTTAGTGCAAGTATTCCTGCATCTGGTATCCTTTACTTGACAAACACTTGTTCTTAAAAAGCTATATGTGAAGAATATAGCCAAAGATAATTAACTGAAAGAACTCTGAAGTGAGTTGTGTCTGCAGAGCAAAAGTCTGTCATAGAGGAAATCAACACCCCTTCGTGTACACATCCCACATTAAATATATATATGTGTGTGTGTGTGTGTGTGTGTGTGTGTGTGTGTGTGTGTATTTTTTAGTTCTTTTATTTTTTTCATTTATTTTTTACAATATTGTGTTGGTTTCTGCCATACCACAATTCCTAATTTTTTATTTATTTTTGCTTGTGCTGGGTCGTCATTGCAGTGCATGGAGGTTTTCTTGTTGAGGAGCACAGGCTCTAGTGGGCAAGCTTCAGCAGTTGTGGCCCGTGGGCTCAGTCATTGCAGCTCCCAGGCTCCAGAGCACAGGCCCAACAGCTGTGGTGCACGGGTTTAGTTGTTCCACAACTGGAAAGTGGGAACTTCCCAGGCCAGGGACCGAACCTGCGTCTCCTGCATTAGCAGGTGGATTCTTTTACCACTGAGCCACCAAGGAAGCCCACATCCCACATTAGATTTCTGTATTTTGTTGTTTCTGACCAAATGCATGTGCACCTTTCCTTTCAATCTTCAACATCACACAGATGTGGCATGCGTGTATCCACACCCTCAGAGTGCTCACGACACTGTGCTGAAATAATATGTCTGCATACCTGTCTCACCCCAGAACCCGTTGCCTCTGAAAGGCAGAGAGTCAGGGTCTTGCTCATGTCTGTACCTTTATCTCCAGCATGTAGCTGCACATTTGCTTCACGTGCACTGATGGGATCACATCAAGTCACAGGAGGAAATGCTCAAAGCTTCCGGAAGAGCCTTTATGATCTCCAGACTTCCTGGAAGGGCTGCTAAGATGAAAAGAAGTCCCCACTGTCTCTGTCTATCCTGAACAGCTGTCACATAAATAATTTTCTTCACTGAGACGTCCAAATTCCCCACAGGCAGTTCCTAACAGGGCAATGTGAAGCACCAAGAAGGAAAAGACAGTGGGGGCTTATCCTGATTTACTTGGCCATGAAACATTCTTATAAAATGAATGTTTCATAGAACTCACCTAGAGAGATGTTGTTCTAGATATACTCAGTGCAAACTGAGTCACACACAGATCTGGGCTCAATTCTGAGAATTTAACAGGGTCTGTGGTGTTGCATCACCATAGCTTACCTTTCCTGCTCCCACATGTCTGACCACAGCTAACAGTTCACCAGGTCTGACAGTAAAGGAAAGTTCTTGTAGGGTTGGGGTCTCTGATGCCTACAAATTAAAGTTTTTAATTTAATTTAACTTACCCATTTTAATAAAGTAACACAAGTTTCTTTAGAAAGTGGAAAATATAACAATAATCAACATAATTGATATGCAAAATATAACCCACATTTTCTCTTTCCTACTTTAAGATACTGTGTCCTAGAGGCCTCTTCATCAAATCTTATCTCTTTGGGGATCGGAGGAAGCTTTAGTTGATTTTAGGGAGGTTCTTTCTTTTACTAGATTCCCATATGGACAGAAGAATGTTCCAACTACTGCACAATTGAACTCATTTCACATGCTAGCAAAGTAATGCTCAATATTCTTCATGCTAGGCTACAGCAGCACGTGAACTGAGAAATTCCAGAGGTACAGCCTGGAATTAGAAAAGGCAGATGAATCAGAGAGCAAATTGCTGATACCTGTTAGATCACAGAAAAAGCAATGTAATTCCAGAAAAACATCTACTTCTGCTTCATTGACTAAAGCCTTTGACAGTATGGATCACAATAAACTGTAGAAAATTCTTAAAAAGATGGGAACACCAGACCACATTACCTGTCACCTGAGAAACCTGTATGCAGGTCAATAAGCAACAGCTAGAACCAGACATGCAACAATCTACTGGTTAAAAATCAGGAAAGAAGTACGTCAATGCTGTATATGGCCNTCTGCTGATGGGCATCTAGGTTGCTTCCATGTCCTGGCTATTATAAACAGTGCTGCGATGAACATTGGGGTGCACGTGTCTCTTTCAGATCTGGTTTCCTCAGTGTGTATGCCCAGAAGTGGGATTGCTGGGTCATATGGCAGTTCTATTTCCAGTTTTTTAAGGAATCTCCACACTGTTTTCCATAGTGGCTGTACTAGTTTGCATTCCCACCAACAGTGTAAATAAATGCTGGAGAGGGTGTGGAGAAAAGGGAATCTAGAATTCTGACAGAATATCAACAATCTCAAACATGCAGATGATGGCAGAGAGTAAAGAGGAACTAAAGAGCCTCTTGATGAAAGTGAAAGAGGAGAGTGAAAAAGAGTGAATATTGGCTTAAAACTCAACACTCGAAAATCTAAGATCATGACATCTGGTCCCATCACTTCATGGAGAATAGAAAGGGAGAAAGTGGAAACAGTGGCAGGTTTTATTACAAAGTCACTACAGACAGTGACAGCAGCCATGAAATTCAAAGATGCTTTCTCCTTGGAAGAATAGCTATTGCAAACCTAGACTGTGTATTAAAAAGCAGACATTATTTGCCAATAAAGGTCTGTATAGTCAAAGCTAGGGTTTTTCCAGTAGTCATGTATGGATGTGAGAGCTGAATCATAAAGAAGGTTGAGCACCAAAAAATTTATGCTTTTGAACTGTAGTATTAGAGACGACTCTTGAGAGTCCCTTGGACAGCAAGGAGATCAAACAAATCAATCCTAAAGGAAATCAATATTGCATATTCATTGGAAGGACTGATACTGAAGCTGAAATTCCAATACTTTCAGTTCAGTTCAGGACAGTTCAGTCGCTCAGTCGTGTCCGACTCTTTGCGACCCCATGAATCGCAGCATGTCAGGCCTCCCTGTCCATCACCAACTCCCGAAGTTTACCCAAACTCATGTCCATCGAGTCGGTGATGCCCTCCAACCATCTCATCCTCTGTCATCCCCTTTGTCTCCTGCCCCCAATCCCTCCCAGCATCAGGGTCTTTTCCAATGAGTCAACTCGTCGCATGAGGTGGCCAAAGTACTGGAGTTTCAGCTTCAGCATCAGTCCTTCCAATGAACACCCAGGACTGATCTCCTTTAGGATAGACTGGTTGGATCTCTTTGCAGTCCAAGAGACTCTCAAGAGTCTTCTCCAACACCACAGTTCAAAAGCATCAATTTTTCGGCACTCAGCTTTCTTCACAGTCCAACTCTCACATTCATACATGACCACTGGAAAAACCATAGCCTTGACCAGGCGAACCTTTGTTGGCAAAGTAATGTCTCTGCTTTTTAATATGCTATCTAGATTGGTCATAACTTTCCTTCCAAGGAGTAAGTGTCTTTTAATTTCAGGGCTGCAATCACAATCTGCAGTGATTTTGGAGCCCCCAAAAATAAAGTCTGACACTGTTTCCAGTGTTTCCCCATCTATTTCCCATGAGGTGATGGAACCAGATGCCATGATCTTAGTTTTCTGAATGTTGAGCTTTAAGCCAACTTTTTCACTCTCCTCTTTCACTTTCATCAAGAGGCTTTTTAGTTGCTCTTCACTTTCTGCCATAAGGGTGGTGTCATCTGCATATCTGAGGTTATTGATATTTCTCCCGGCAATCTTATTTCCAGCTTGTGCTTCTTCCAGCCCAGCATTTATCATGATGTACTCTGCATATAAGTTAAATAAGCAGGGTGACAATATACAGCCTTGACGTACTCCTTTTCCTGTTTGGAACCAGTCTGTTGTTCCATGCCCAGTTCTAACTGTTGCTTCCTGACCTGCATACAGGTTTCTCAAGAGGCAGGTCAGGTGGTCTGGTATTCCCATCTCTTTCAGAATTTTCCACATTTATTGTGATGCACACAGTCGAAGGCTTTTGCATAGTCAATAAAGCAGAAATAGATGTTTTTCTGGAACTCTCTTGCTTTCTTGATGATCCAATGGATGTTGGCAATTTGATCTCTGGTTCCTCTGCCTTTTCTAAAACCAGCTTGAAAATCTGGAAGTTCTCAGTTCACGTATTGCTGAAGCCTGGCTTGGAGAATTTTGAGCATTACTCTACTAGCGTGTGAGATGAGTACAATTGTGCGGTAGTTTGAACATTCTTTGGGATTGCCTTTCTTAGGGATTGGAATGAAAACTGACCTTTTCCACTCAGGTGGCCACTGTTGAGGTTTCTAAATTTGCTGGCATATTGAGTGCAGAACTTTCACTGCATCATCTTTCAGGATTTGAAATAGCTCAACTGGAATTCCATCACCTCCACTAGCTTTGTCTGTAGTGATGCTTTCTAAGGCCCACTTGACTTCACATTCCAGGATGTCTGGCTCTAGGTGAGTGATCACACCATCGTGATTATCTGGGTTGTGAAGATCTTTTTTGTACAGTTCTTCTGTGTATTCTTGCCACCTCTTCTTGATATCTTCTGCTTCTGTTAGGTCCATGCCATTTCTGTCCTTTATCAAACCCATCTTTGTGTGAAATATTCTCTTGATATCTCTAATTTTCTTGAAGAGATCTCTAGTCTTTCCCATTCTGTTGTTTTCCTCTATTTCTTTGCATTAATCACTGAGGAAGGCTTTCTTATCTCTCCTTGCTATTCTTTGGAACTCTGCATTCAAATGGGAATATCTTTCCTTTTCTCCTTTGCTTTTCACTTCTCTTCTTTTCACAACTATTTGTAAGGCCTCTTCAGACAACCATTTTGCCTTTTTGCATGTCTTTTCCATGGGGATGGTCTTGATCCCTGTCTCCTGTACAGTGTCACTAACCTCTGTCCATAGATCATCAGGCTCTCTGTCTATCAGATCTAGTCCCTTAAATCTATTTCTCACTTCCACTGTATAGTCATAAGGGATTTGATTTAGGTCATACCTGAATGGTCTAGTGGTTTTCCCTACTTTCTTCAGTTTAAGTCTGAATTTGGCAATAATAATTTTGCCAAATAATAATAAATTTGGCAAAATTTTCCCAATAATTTGGCCATGTGATATGAAGAGCCAACTCATTGGAAAAGACCCTGATGCTGGGAAAGATTGAAGGCAGGAGGAGAGGGGACCACAGAAGACTATGGTTGGATGGCATAATCAACTCATCTGGGAGATGGTGAAGGATAGGGAAGTCTGGCGTGCTGCAGTTTGTGGAGTCGTAAAGATTTGGACATGACTGAGCGACTGAACAACAATAACAAGAAATCCTGGAGTGGGAACCCATTCCCATGGACAGAGGGGCCTGGTGGGCTACAGTCCATGGGGTCACAAAGACTCAGACACAACTGAAGCGACTGACACTTCACACTTCAGCTCAAAATATTAGATCTGGGTTTTTAAGAAAAGATGTATTTGTGCTCTGTATCTTTTTTTAAGGTGATCCTATTGTATAGCACAGGGAATTATATTTAATACTCTCTAATAAAACATAATAAAATAAGCTAAAAATTAAAAGAAGAATTTATGTACTTCAAGTTGAACACGTGCTAATACACTGAAAGCTCTCTTGAAAACGAAAAAAACAGCAACACGTCAATTGCCTCAGGCTGATTTTACACTTAATCTCCATTCATTGCAAACCTTATTCCATTAATTGCAAACCTTATTCCTGACTCTGACAATTTTTATAACATATTCTCAGTAAATGAGCAAGTCATATTTTACAGTATGTGTAAAAATCTCAAAATTCTCCAATAAATCTATGTCACAGTTGTCTTTTGGCAGTTACAGTTTTGGAATGGAAGGTTTCTTACCTTTTCCCAAGAAGCTGTAAAAGCTTGCACGTCCACAATAGTTTTACCATCTGATGGCAGCAAAGGGTAGCACTGTGTTATCTCATCAAGTAACAGAAAGTTCTACATAAAAAGGCAAAACGTAGATTGTTTATACTGAAAGAACAAAGGTCAAACAAAACAATTGCTTCTCTTGAATTTGCAATAAAAAATTGTATACCTATCATTTATACCTACCTTCATTTTACAAATGAATTTTATTAGGTCTTGGTTCACATGAGAAATATTAAATAGTATATAGTATGTAATATACTATTATTATAGTATATGTACATGTAAGTATATAATATAGTACAGCATATATATAATATAGCATATACATACATATATATAGTGTGTGTGTGTGTGTGTGTGTGTGTGTGTCTGTGCACGCGCGTGCACGCGGTGCACATGAATAAAACAGATAAACAAAGAGTTCCTGGCCATGGGGCTCTCTTTGTTACCTTCTCAACAAGTGTACTGCTTCCTCTCTAAGAAGAGAATATGGCTTCAATCTCCAGTACATTTAGAACCTGGACATTTCCCCTGTTTTACTTTTGGGTTACCAACAATAAACAGGTGAGCTGGTAGGAAATTATTTCAAAAATACTAACTAAATCCCACCAGGTGCCAAGCACCATGCGACACTGCTAGAACAGAGAGGAAGGCCCTTCCCAGGCCGTCAGGAAGCAGGTGGCACAGGACAGGCTGGGAACACAAGACCAGTGACAGAGACTCTGAGTGTAAACCCTGTGTACTCTGCTTTCCTCCTAGTGTGGGTCAATACCACATCACTGCTTGTCATAAATTATCACTCAAGTCATCATTCTAAAAGGAAAATGGTCTTAAGTTTCTATCTCTTAAAAAATATTTTACAAGCATCTTTTCACAATCACTGCCTCTTCTCCTTAGTCAATGCCCTCTCTCCTCCACAGCAGGAATGGCCACACCTCTCACTTTTTGTTATCTTCTACACCATTTAGCAGCTAACTGATGCAAAGTAGCTGAAGAAAACAGTTTTATAAGCTGCTACAAAGCTGACACATACAAGAAAACTCCCTCTTGTCTTCAAAATGCTAGACATAATTCAATGAGAAAAGCAAGAGTGGTAGAGAAATTGAACACACAACTTAGACCACTCCCACTCCCCAAGGTCCCCAAAACTGTAAACATGAGGCAGAGACTGCTGGCTGTCTTTGAAATCTGCTCTCTTTCTTCTGAGGTAACAAACCGAGATTTTAAACTGCACGTGGCAGCCTGGAAGGAGACCCTCCCTCTGTCTCTAGACCACTGAGCAGATAGGAGCAGCCACCTGACTAAATTCAGGTCAGTGGGGAGTGACAGCAGCCAGGAACTTCCTCCACCCCACAGCCTGGGCCTTGGAGGCTGCCAGCGGGGTCAGGTCACATGCAGTGGAGTTACATAAGAAGAGAGAAAGAGTCTGGGTCCCAACACTAGCCATGGGACTTGTTATGGGGAGAGTTGTATCACAACATAAAAGATACATCCTAAGCTCAGTTAGCTCAAAATGTGACTTTATTTGGAAATTTGGCTGTTGTAAATATAATCAATTAAAGTGAGATCACAGTGGAGTAGTGTGGGCCCTGAATCCAATATGACTGGAGTCCTCATGAGAAATGCAGAGACAGACAGACACACAAAAAAAACAGCTTATCTGATGATGGAGACAGAGACTGGGGTGATGGCTTTCAAGCCAAGGAATGCCAAGGTTTGCCTGCAACCACTCAGAGCTAGCAGAGGCAAGAAAGGATGCTCCCTTATTGGATTCAGAGGGATCCTGACCCTGCTGACAGCTTGATTTCAGACTTCTAGCCTCCAGGACTGTGAAACAAAACATTCCTGTGGTTTTAAGCCACATGGTTTGTGGTACTTTGTATCAGCAGCCCCAGTAAACCCATTCAGAGCCTCACAAGGATTCTTGCATGAGAGAAAAACAAATTAACCCTGTAAGCAGCTTTAACATGGGTAACTCTGGGACCCACAGGCAAACTGAATCCTTACCAACATGGTAGGGGGTGGGAGGGTGGGCAACTGAAACAAGGACGTGAGGATGTGAGGATGTTTGAGAAAGAAAACAACACATAAATAGTAATTTACTATCTTAAACATCTTGACACCCCATCTATCATGCCTCAGAGTCATAATGTGATTGCAACCTTCTACTTATGAAGAACTGGTCAAAGTCAGTTCAGTTCAGTCACTCAGTCATGTCTGACTCTTTGAGACTCCATGAACCGCAGCACACCAGGCCTCCCTGTCCATCACCAACTCCCGCACTCCACCCAAACCCATGTCCGTTGTGTCGGTGATGCCATCCAACCATCTCATCCTCTGTCATCCCCTTCTCCTCCTGCCCTCAAGCTTTCCCAGCATCAGGGTCTTTTCAAATGAGTCAGCTCCCCGCATCAGATGGCCAAAGTATTGGAGTTTCAGCTTCAACATCGAACTGGTCAAAACTGAATGTGAAAAACGTTCTATAGGAAAAGAAAGATGTGATCCTTGCATTTCTCTCAAAGACCAGCTGGTGGGGGATGTGGTTCATTCATGCCCTCCTCCTCTCATCCAAGCTCACTGAGAACCTAGCACTGGGCAAGGTGACTCCTACCCTCCCCAAGACTGAGTCCAAAAGGATGCAGGATGGATGGACGGCGGTCTGAGGACACGTTGGCAGGCTTTCAACCACCACAGCCTGAGTTCTCACTCCACAACATCTCCCACATTGTCAGACAGGTACCAGCTATCATCTGTTCTGAAACAGTTCATCTTTCTCCCAATTTTCTTTTCCCCTTGAAACAGCATAGTTTAGAATCTCATTCACCATTAGTCATCTCAATAACGCAGCTTTTCATTTTCTGATTCCTTCTGCAACATCGCTGACCCTACCCCAAGACAACTCCCTCCTGATCTCCTTACAGCCCCTCTGAGAGTGTCCACAAGCTTCAAACCCTCCAGTGACCCAAAGCACCTAAGTCCACACTCCACAGGTGGCCTCTGCCTGGACACCCTGAGTACTGACTCCACCCATCCTTCCAGCCCTTCTTAAATACTAGCCATATTGAAATTAGCTCAGCACATCCCCAGCTGGCACTGCCCTTCCTACTTCTGAATCCCCAGAAGGATAGTAAGTCATGTAGAGAGGAGACACTACATCACTTGTGCACTTATACAGTCCCAACTCCAACTAAGATCGAGGTTTGCACAGTCAGCCCATCGTGGGCATCAGTTAAAAGAAGGAACAGACTGTAGAGTTGTTCAAATCAGTCCAACCACTGACTGCATGGATACAGCCTTACATAGTCTAAGCGAACACAGCAACAAGCAAAAGGTTATGAGACAGGTTGGAAATGTTTGCACCTGAACAAATATCTCTTTGAGCAACAAAATATAAGGAAACCATAAGGGACTAAACATAACTGCACGCATGCAAAGGCAATTTCAAACAGTAAGACATAAAAACATCACAAGCCAACTGCCCTTTCTAAGCTGCTGGGAGCAAAGCAGGGAACTGCGTATGATCTTGGCACATGGCACCTACAAGACAGTGGGCAAACTACCTAAGTCACCCCTGTGGCTCAAACCATGAAGCCTCCCCTACCCTCACCCCACTTAAGGAACCAGCCTGTCCTTCTCAGAGTCAACGGGGCATCAGTTTCTTGTTTTCATATTTTGTGCTGCAGCACAAGCCTCAAAAAGCCTTGTTTGAATTTGTCATCTGGCCTATTATCAATTTCTATTGATTAAAAAGACGAAGGGCCCTAGAGAGTAATGTATATGTTATATGTTCAGTCTGGACAGAATCAAATAGTTTCAACTTGAGCATGTAACCAAGATATTAATGCTGAGTGTGTGTATATTAGAATAGAAATCCCTCACTTTCAAACAAAAAAGAAAGAAAAGGAAAATTATGCCCTAAGTGAAGAATTAAATTTATTGAGCACTTGTCCACAAATAATAGTCCTGAGGGGAACAGATGTCAGTCTTCCAAGGGTTAAATGAGACCCTGTTCTACACATGATGAGCTCCTAAAAGCATCCGAAGTGCTGGCTGGATTTTTTTCCAGGACTCAGTCTGATGAAAGAGCTGAAATTAAATGGCCATTAGCCAGAAGTACAGACCTAGAACAGGTTATGCAGGAACGTATAAAGGTCAGAACTGCAGCCAAAAAGACTTACTTCCCAGTGGCTGGTAATGGAAAACCTAAAGCTGCTTTGTGAACAATATAACCTCAGAGACACATTTGACTGGATGTAAAAAGCACTGAAGACTTAGTGCTTTGAAGTTGAGATCTTTTGCCATCCTATTGGAGTCATTCAGTGCCAAGACTATGGGTCCCCCTTCCTCTCTTAGAGAAAAATAGAGCCTTCTTGGGCCTATGAGGTCATAATAAATCATTCATTTTCACAGAGCCGATTTAATCTTCATTTTAAACAGAAATACTTGAGCACCTACTGTGTGCAAGGCCCTTGTCTTCGTGATAAAAATTATTTACCCCCGACTAGAGACAGTTTATGGAGAAGGCAGTGGCACCCCTCTCCAGTACTCTTGCCTGGAAAATCCCATGGACAGAGGAGCCTGGTAGGCTGCAGTCCATGGGGTCGCAGAGAGTCAGACACAACTGAAAGACTTCACTTTCATTTTTCATTTTCATGCATTGGAGAAGGAAATGGCAACCCACTCCAGTGTTCTTACCTGGAGAATCCCAGGGACGGCGGAGCCTGGTGGGCTGCCATCTATGGAGTCGCAGCAGCAGCAGCAGAGTTTATAAAGGAGACAGTAGGTATGGTGGGAATCACAGGTTTGAAAGTCAGGGGGCAGCTAGAGACA
Organism: Axis porcinus; assembly: GCA_003798545.1. NCBI lineage: Eukaryota > Metazoa > Chordata > Mammalia > Artiodactyla > Cervidae > Axis > Axis porcinus. The sequence goes on from QQTR01076491.1 coordinate 464,765, forward strand.
GGCTTGGACACTAAGCAAAATAAGGAAGGAACAAACATGCAGAGATCAGACATCAACAGGGAAACGTCTGTGGAGCAAAGAATCTAGTTATAAAGACAGAGAACTAAGTGAAGCTGAGGCCACTCTTCCTGCCCAGGGAAAAGGACTTCTCACAAGTTCCTCCCCTCCCGGCCCAGAGAGGAATCCTATTCACCCCGGTACAGTGCACAGTTGCTGCCTAGTCATTCCAGGTAGCACAGGAGATGCAATCTGTTTGTGACTCCTGCTTTCAGACATTTTAATTGTCCTGCAGCCATCACTGAACGTCAAGAGCCTGTGAGGCTTTATTTATACTACTGCCCCAAATGAGCATGGATCTTATGATACTTTTAACACACTTTACCTAAGAAAAGAGGGAAATACATACATTTTAGAAAGACTGCCAGCTTGGCACTGAAAGAGTTAAATCTCACCTAACTGACAGACAATGACACCACATAAAAGGAGGCATTTTAGGTAAAATCTGCCTATAACTTTAAAAAGTTATTTTTTAGTAAACCTTGATTCTTTGGATGCTGACGATGGCCTCTGACACCTTCTCAACGGCCAGGGGAAGTAGAGGGTGCTCGAAAACTGCAGAGCCTCGAACAGCATCACCACCACAAACACTTGACTGGCTGTGATCAGGTTGTCATGGAGCTCATTGGCGATGAAGGTAACGAAAATCATGATTTTGCTCACAGCAAAAAATGATGTCAAATTCACGCCCCTAAGGTAGGAACTTCTCAGAATCTTGGAAATTTCCTTCCTGTAAAAGAGAGTAGAACATAAGTTTCATAAGAAGCATCAACATACAAGACATGGATTCAGTGCCACATGTGAGAGGCCCCTTTCTAGGGAGTGGACACAGATAAATATAAACCATCCCTCACCTCATGGGGACACTACACAATGCACACTCGGGGTTCCCCGACACCAGGATCACACACTGCATCACCACTTCAATCTTTCAAGTGAAAGGCGGCTTTATGTCACACTTTCAAACATTCTGCGTCAGTCAGGCTGGGTTTGAACATTCATTCAACATTCATAATCACAAGTCCTGGGCCAGGCTCCCCACAGAAAGACATAGCCTGTCCCCTCCAGGGGCTCATGAACGTGTTAAAGAAGAGAATTAGCAACCAAAAAACTGGGAGAAAATAGACAGAGAAAATCAGCACAGCCCCAAGGGAGCCCAGGGCAGAGGTGTGCAACTCGGAGCAGTGGAGTCAGGGCAAGTCATACACACACGTGGACCCTGAGAAGCTGAGCTGGAGTCAGTCAGGCTTGGCAGAGGCCAGAGTAGAAGGAAGAAGGGAGTGTATTCCCAGCAGAGGGAGGGACCCCACAAAGGTGCAAAGTCAGAGGTTACAAGGTGGGGTCAGAGAAATGCTCATCAGATATTTAAATGAAGGATGGAGAAACATCCTACAACATGAAGCAAAACAAAAGGAACAGTATTTTCATAGCTCCACTTGAAATTAATTATAGTGATTCGTGAGCTTTACTGGTGGTAAATAATCTGCCTACAATGCAGGAGACATGAGTTCAATCCCTGGTTCGGACAGATACCCTGGAGGAAGAAATGGCAACTCACTCTAGTATTCCTGCCTGGGAAATTCCATGGACAGAGGAGCCTGGTGGGCTACAGTACATGGGGTCACAAAGAGTTGTACAAGCAATTAAGCATGACAATGACAAAGAACAGTGATTCATATAGTTCAGCTCGATACAAGTACACCCAGTCTATTTAATCTCCCTGTTTGTACTCCATCAACATAAATTACAATTTTAGTTTGAATGTCATTTTCTCAAATGCTAAATATCTTAAAAGCATTGCTCCTTAGGATTTGAGGTATTAACAACTACTTAGAATTTCATTTCTATACAAGTAAGAAGCATATATATTGTTTCCTTTGAGAAGATGATAAATGGAAGAGTAGCTTAAATGATGTCTCCACTATTCTACTGAACCCTCCTGCAACATGTGGGGGATGAGTGAATAGTAAGTATTTAAGCTCACCTTTATATATATATATATATTACACACCTTCTCAATCTGGTAATAAGGTCTATAAATGACTTTTCCCAAGCATTCATTTTTATTGTTCTGATGCCAGTTATTACTTCACTTATGGTCCTGATCCTGTCGTCTGTGAGAGGTGAGGTCTTACTCCTGAGGAGACAGACATAAGAGATGAGCCTCAGTGACCACAGCTCAACTTTCCTTAGCAGCAGCAGCAGGAGTGGGCATGGGGACGTGGCTAGGAATCAAAAGATTCTCTACAGTCTTTTTGCACTTAGAACACAGGCAGGTCCTACTCAAAGTACAAACAGAGAAAAAGACTTCAATCAGGAAGTCAAACATTCAGCCCATTTCAAGAAGTAACTTGGAGAACGTGCAGCATCGGCTAAGGAAGACCTGAAATGAGTCAGATACAAACCACCTGCTCAAAGAGGTCACAGTCAGGTAGGGAAGGCAGAAAAGCACCCAAATCTACCAGGAAGACAGTGGCTGTGCTGTAATAAAATAGGAGTAAAGTTCTGGGGAGCAGAAAAAATGGGGCTGTTAATTCCAGCAGGAAAGGAGAACAAGAAGAGCTTCAGAGACCTGGTAGCACTGGAACAGGGCCTCAAAGGATAAGGAACATCTCTCCATATCAATGGCAGGAAAGGAAATTCCAAATAAAGAAAGACACAAAGCATAGACCTGCACACACAAAACACACACAAGAGCTCAGTGAGCTTCAAATAGCACACCATCTCCGTCACCTGATAACCACCCACCTCCAACCCGCTGGGACCTGCTTCAGTCTAACTCAGCACCAGAAGGCTCTTCACCACCAGCCACTTTTCTACCACATGTGCTTCTATGAATGTGGAGCTTCATAAAGACATAAGGAAACTCAGCCTGGCCCTTGGGGTGCTTATAACTTAATAGAAACATGAACATAACACCTGAAAAGGCTCCAGCACAAGCAAAACAAAAAACACATGCAGCGAGAAATGGGCCTACAAGATTATTACTATTTAACAATATTTAAATAACATGGACATGGGTAAATTCTGCTGAAGAACACTCTACTTATTTAGATATGGTGCCAAGAGGAGCCAGTGAATGCCTTCATTGTTCCTGTTTCAGGATCAGCCTTTGGTTTCAGGCCAGAGCCTCCACTGGCTAAACCTGAAGGGTCTACAACCTGCACAGAGAAGAGACCAGAGAAAGCATTTGTCTTGTTTTCAACAAAAGCATCATGCAGACTGTGGATGTTACCGATTACACAGTGTCAATTTTTAAAAGAAGTGTTTCTCTTACCTGAGTGATGAAAATGACATCCCAAAGCAGCTTTGCAAAAGCAGAAGAATAATGAGAACTGCCATCCCAGCAAGACATGGAATTCCTATTTCCATCCAGAGCAGGGCGGTCACTGCGATAACCTGCAGTGGCCCCACCCACAGATAGTGCAAGAACACTGTTACCTTAAAACAGACAGACAAAGCCTTCTTAGGACTGCATAGAATAAAAACAGTGAGGACACAGTGTAGAAACAATCTGCTCTGAAGGAACAGACAGGAACCTAAACAGCAATGATCTCACTGGGTTTTAAACCTACTGAAGCAGAAATCCAAGTGTCCACTCCAGATGATGCCATTCAGGGGCAGCACAGGGCTGGCTTCAGGGATGTCCCAGGAGAATCAGACCAGCAGCACTGAAGGAAGATGTGGATTTTGTCCACAACACAGATGAGCTCAGGGCTTCCCCAAATGCTCTCTGTCCTAGAATTTAGACCCTAGTTCCTCTGGGGAACCATGACATCCCAGGAAAACCTATATTATGGAACCTACCACTTTCTCCAGTAATTACTTGTATATTTAGCTCCCTGATAGGCTGTTGCTTCTATAGGGCAAAAACTAAGCTTTGCTCATCCCTTAAAGTGAGCAGGGGCCTCACTTCATGTTTGATGAATGAACACTTGAAAGAGAAGTGTCTAGAGCAACACAGATCTGACAAACAGCTACAACGCCCTGGGTAATGTGATCTATGCATAAGGTCAGTGGAAAAAAGACTGTGGAGGGGACGGTAGAGAAGAGGTTGTGTCTTGCTGGGGACCACACACTTGGCATTATTCTTTGCAGGCTCCCTATGCAGCATGCACTGAACAGGGCACAGGGGAAAGAACAATCCCTCCCACCAGGCCTTCATCATCCAGAGGAGGAGGAAGACAGTTCAGCAACACCCACATCACATGCCAAGAAGGGCTGCTCCAGGAGGACCCCTTAGGACACTAACCAAGCTGGGCAAGAACACTGCTGCCTGTTTATTATTAGAAAAACAAAACCTGCATTTACAGAACAATACATATAATTACATCTAAGCTGCACACAGAGAAATGAAAGTTGGATAAATTCAACTTTTGTCTTACATCCTCAATGGAATCCTGGCCAACACCAAACCCTGGTACCTGGCATCCAAATAAGCTGAACCCAGTGAGAAGAAAAGGAAATAGAAGAGGATCCTCAAGGGCAGCTCACCTGGTCAAACCTGCTCACATCATTGGACAGCAGGTTGACTATCTGGCCTGTGGTGGTCTTCCCCGTGGCCGAGCTACTCAGGCGAAGGGTCTGAAATGAGAGAGGGAGACAGAGAACTGGATTTCTAAGGTGATACCAAGTCATCTCAGAACATAACACAATGGAGCATGTGTTCCTGGGGTCCTGAGTGTGTCAGCAGGAGCAGGATGACCCCTGACAGCAGGGCCCTAGGGACCCTTGTTCAGCTTCTAACTCCTCAGTGTGGCGGCAGCCCTGCCAGCAAGGACGGCAAAGGGAGGAGAAGGAGGTAGAAGCAAAATCCCCGCCCTATTTCAGTGAACTTGCACCTGTCTGAAGGATATAGGGTGTAGGTTTAGACTTAGGAGTCAACTAACTAATCTTGAGCCAAATTAGATGAGAGCAGAGAGGCTGATTTAAGGAAGGAAATTTGGAGACTTGGACTATAAATCTGGACTCAATCATTAATTCTGTGGGTGACAATATTTAAACACTTCAGGCTTAGTTTGTTCATTCTGAAATGAGCAAGTATAATGTTCAAAACACTGTTCCTGTGAGGAAACTGTGTTCTTAATGCCAGTCTGCTGACTTACAAAAACCACAACCCATGTAGCACCATCCCTTTATTTAGAAAGAAAAATGCCCTAGAGATCTGAGCAAACTGAAGAGACACCAGGAGCTGCTTCAATAGACCACCAACTGGAGCCACTGATCCAGACACAATGTCATACTTTATAAAAATGCTTTGTTTACTCCTCAAGTTAAAGAAGAAAACCAACGATCAAGTGAGAATGTTTAATGATATAACCACAATAGAAGACAATATGGAAGTTCCTCAAAAATTAAACATGAAATTATCATACAACACAGAAATTATACTACTAAGGATATACTCAAGAAAAGCTAAAAACGCAAACTTGAACAGACAATTTACACTCATATTCAGAGCAGCTATGTTCACAATAGGTAAAAGGTGGAAACAACTGCCCATTGACAGGTGAGAGAATACACAGAATGTTGTATACACCTATAATGTAATATCATTCTGTCTTAAAAAGGAATTAAATTCTGACACCTGCTACAACATGGATGAACCTTGCAGATATTGTGCTACAGGACATAAGCCACACACACACAAAATGACAAATGCTGTGTGATTCCACTTAACAGAGGTACCTAAAATAGTCACATTCACAGAGAGAAGAAGAACGGTGCTGGGAAAGGTGACAGGGGTTGGGGAGTTAGTGTTTAATGGGTGCAGAGGTTCAGTTTGGGAAAAACAAAAAGTTTCAGAGAGGAAATATGGTGATGGCCACAAACAATGTGAATGTACCTAATGTCACTAAATGTTGCATTGAAAAGGAGTGAAAATGGGACACTTTATGCAGTGTATACTTCCCCACAATAAAAAAAAAAAAAGATCAATGATCAAAAGCCAAAAGTAACTTTACCAAATTTGTGGCAATATATTAATAAATAAATGACAAGTCATTTTTATTTATGATACCTCCCACAGGATCATTCAAAATTCAGCTGAAAAGAGTATGAACATGCTGAATGGGCCATGTTAGGAGTGGCAGATGTGCAGCCTTAGAGATCCCCTGGAGACCTGCCCCAGCCTGGAACCCATGGTGTAGACAAACTACAGCTACGAGCTTAGCAGCCACTCCTTTTCTAACACTCGACCTGGTTTCTTCCCAGGACCAAGGATCAGGAGGTGGGGCCCAAGATGAACCACAAAGGTTCAGAGGGGCCTTTCAGAGCTGCTCTGTAGCACCAGCTTTTGCGCCCTAAGCAATCAGCCCACCTGTAACCTGAAAAGAAGAGTCTTGTTTCTGCAACAGCAGGACTCTAGATGCAAGGCTGTGCACAAGGAAATTGTCTTCCCCACGTTTCTGGAATTTCAGATATGTCAATGGTGTAATCCCCACAATTTCTGACTTCATATAGGAACCATCTTTTGGGCATAATTAAGCCAGCAAATGAACATAGACGGTTACATTCACATAACCCAACGTGCCAAGTCAGATCACATTTCCAAAAGGCAAGATTTCAAAGTGTTAGAGGGAAGAGGAAGAAAAACAGGTGGACAATGGCTCACCTGTGCAGCAAAGAGTGAGCTTTGACTAAACCATCACCTCACACCTAACTCTAAGTTTTCACAGAGCAGTCCTGGTAAAATTTCATAATTATTATGAGAGTTACAGAGAAGGAAATGGCAGCCCACTCCAGTATTCTTGCCTGGAGAAACCCATGGGCAGAGGAGCCTGGCAGGCTACAGTCCGTGGGGTCACAATGTGTTGGACACAACGGAGTGACTATCACTCACATGAGAGTTAAGCATGATCTGAAAAGACAAACATTTAGCCAATTGGTGGGGAAATCTGAGTATCCATCTCCTAAATGGTTAAAGATGCAACAGAATAACAAAGATGATGATAAATAGCAATGAAGACCCTGACTGGAATGTGTGGGCACTGCTGGGATTTCCACATCACCCAGAAGGAAACCAACTCAGATGCTGCTGCCAAACAAGACAGTGAGATGCCAGGTCTCCAGGTTCACACAGTTCCGAAATGTATACGACTCTGCTCAAGGAAAGATGAGATGACATCTCACTTTCTGCTGACAGAAGTATTCCAGGAAATGGAAGTTCTAGATAAGTAGCAACCAGGTAAAAGAAGCAGTATTTTCAATTTAATCTGTTTGGTTTTATCTTTCAATGAGGGCTATGTTTATTAATAAAAATTGTATATGTTTAAGGTTACCACATGATGTTTTTATATAAATACACATTGGGAAATGATTACTATAGTGAAACCACTTAAAGTATCCACTACCTAATATAGTTATCCTATTTTAGATGTGTGGTGAGAACATTTAAGATCTACTCTCTCAGAAAATTTCAAGGCTACAATACAGTCAAATAAGGATTTTTTTTAAAGCAAACAGTCTGAGGCAGAGAGGTATCCAAGATCAAATTTAAACAGAAACTTTCAGCTCTTGACACTTATATATCTGTGGCAATACCTTTGTAAAAATACCTGAAATCTTTATTCCTTTTGCACTAGTTTAGACCAGGGTAAACTGTGAAACAATTTCATGGCATTCCTCAATTCAAAATAGCTGAACACATTAAATCAGTTCTAATTAAAAGTGTCATGATGCATACTAAAGATAAAAGGAAATATTGTATTAAAGTAGCTTAAATGAAGAGCAACAAATTCTCTCTAGAATGAATGAAACAGTGTAAAATTTCAAGTTTTATCTCAAAAACCCTACTATTTTCTTAAATATCATTAACAACAATCACATCCATAGAATATAGTTAGTGAGTCTATATTTGGCATGAATTCTCTTTATATTTTCTCTAATCAACATAACTATACTGAATATAATTAATCATTCCCTTTCTCAAATACATTCTCTGCTTCTAGATATAGTTTTATAGATCCAATCTCCTAAGTTCCCTTTTAAATAAATATCTGATGTAAATTAAGGTTTTAATGAACAACAACAAAAAATTTCTATAAACAGCACTATGGGATTTAGGCATGAAGACACTGAAAATCAGCTTGATACGTTTGATGCTTATTTTTAAATATTAATATAATATTTTAAAATATAATTTAATATTAATTTAATACTAATACTACAAATTTAGTGGGTATTATAAAACAGCCTAAGGCTAAAAGTTATCAAGGGCAGCCCTCACATGATCTCAAAAGAAAATTTTTCATCATTTATTGGTAAAGTTTGTTTCAACAACAACAAACTTGGCTTGATGCAAATAGCAAGCTTCTCTAGGAAGGTGTAAACAATCTCAGTTATGTAATTTTTAGTTTACAGAGAACTTTCCCTAAATGTTCCTGAGGATTCAAGGGAGGTTACACTGTGGTACCAAGTGTCACTTACCTTGCAGTAGATCACATGGCAGACGGCTATTCTCAGCCTCATCCCCACGTGCTGAATGTGACAGAAGTACAAGTGGTGCAGAACGGCCCACAGGAGCACGCAGGCGCTCAGCCCTGCCGCGTAGCCACAGGCTTCATGCAAAGTGGCAGAATCGATGGGATTGTAGTTTTCAACATAACTAATCATCTTCCCCAAAAATATAGGTTGAACTACTCTGGTGCCTTCCTAAAAGAAAAGAAAAAAGTCTTAAATAGAAATGTCAGTTTTTCTTAATACAAGATTTACTTTTAGCATTAGCACGTTAAAAATACATTTTGACAAAATGCTACATTCATGGCTAATTTAAAAGAAAAACATGCAGATCCACTATCTCCTATAAGACAAGCAGGCAACAGTTTTAACCTTAAAGCAAAATTTTACATTCAAAGATAGTAAGTAAAGCCTTAGTACCTTATGCCTAATACACTGTGGATACTCAGTATAAGTATCACAACCAGTGCTTTAGAAGTCATTTGGCACAATACAAGTGAGCCTTAAGATGAATATGGAAAAAGGTGGCAGAAGAAGAGGAAGAAATCTGCTTCTGTATGAATTAACCTGCTGGAACCCTACCCCTGTCCCCTGGACTCTCGATGTCCCAGCCCAACAGGAAGTCAACCTGGTTCACATATGGGAGACACGCTTTCATCACCTTCTTCATGAATCTTTATGAACTGAGACCCTGGCACAAACACCCACTCTTTTCCATCCCAAACTCCACATGTCTATAGATCGAAAGAAAGGAAACCAGCTTCAGTTAGAGTACCACAAAGAAGCCAGGCTTGGCAGCTCTGCAGGTGCTCAGCTCCTGAGTGCACTGCCTCACTATGTCTCTACCCTCTAGAAGTTGGAATGTTCCTTGGAGTAAAAAATTAAACATGGTGGAGGCCAAGCTAAAAAATCATGTCTTCCGTGGTTCTCCATCCACCATCCACTGCACTTGGTAGTTTGGAAGAAATGTTCTAAATCATCTCTTCCCCAAGGCTAAACCAATTGACACAAGGTGCACTGAGGCTTCCACCCTGAGTCAGACTTAGGGAAAGCAAGTTTCTTTCCCAAAGAAAAGGGCAAAGAAACAGCAACACCTACCTATACTTCCAAACAGCCACTCCACCCCACAACCTACTTCCTCTCTCTAGTCACCCTTTGAAGGTCCCCTTTTCCCCAGGTTCCCTTCCTTCACCATCAAGGAAAACCACTCAATGAATCCAAGTTACCTAAAGTAAACATCTCCACCCTCAACATCATTTCCTCCAAAGACTTCACAAAAGACAACATGTTAAAAGTCTGAAAGTCTTTCAGGAACAGGGCCTTTTCTTTTTGGCACAGACAGGATAAGCAACTGACAGGTTTGCTTTGATAGCTCTCTTCTATCTTTCTGAAGCTGAGGAACCCACATACAAGAGGAAGGGAAGGAGAATCCATAACACCAAACAACAAAAACACTAAGCATTTTCTTAGCCAACTAGTGCCTGATCAGGATATTTATCAAAAGATGTCCCCATCCCTCATATGGGTGTCTCATTAAACCTCAGCATTCCTGTCTTGTTCTACACGCATGCACACATGCATGCACACACATACACGTTCACAGGCTGCACCAACTTCCTCTCCTTCCACGAAGTCAGGGAAATTTTCATCTACTATAGAGAATAAAGAGAACACTATTTAGCTGAAGAAGTATAAGTAAGATAATCAGACTGCACCAAAATGATCAGTTCTGATACATTTCCACAGTGTCCTGTCATGCATCCCAAGAGGCATAGAGACCTCTTGGAAGAGTCCCTCATACAGAAGATTGTCAAACACACTGTTTATAGAGTTTCCTGAGATGCAAATGTGGAGGCTCACACAGAGAAGCAAAAATGTCAAACTGTACACATGAGTAGTCCCAGCCCTGGTGTTGCCAAGGGCAGTCCAGTGCTGCAGCCACAAACCACCAGAAGCCCATCAGTAATACCTGACATCCCCAAATTCCTGAAATTTATGATTCTCTTTGGGAATCACTGTTGCCTTTTACTCAGCTCTCCATTTGAGCCTAACATCCTTGTAATTACAGGAGAAATAAGAGTAATATCACTCACCAAAGATAATATGGTTAAGTGCAACAAATCCAGCAAAAAAGAGTAAATTTAAAGGCAGATCACTACCACCTAAACATATTTGTTTTTTTTTTTTGTTCCTGCTGAGAAACAATATTTAATAACCAAGTTGTGGGACTTCCCTGGTGGTCCGGTGGCTAAGATTCCACACTCCCAATGCAACAGACCTGGGTTAGATCCCTGGTCAGGGAACTAGATCCCACATGTGGAAACTAAGACCCAGCACAGACAAATAAATAAATATTAAAAAAAAAAAGTTTAGCAAAAAGCTTCATTAAGGTATAATGCCAGTTCAGGGCCCATACCTTCCACTCATCTGTCAATTCTTTTTTTCTTTTTTTTTCCTTGATAATGACTTTTCTTTCTTTGGAATAGAAATTTTCAAAAAGATAATAAAGTTTTTCAGTTATGACCTGTTACTTTGATTTGATATAATTTGGGAGGAAAGTCATTTGTTATTCTTAAGCACTATTTTGGGACTGCCTCCAATGGCTCAATGGTAAGGAATTCACCTCGATGCAGGAGACACGGGAGATGCAGCTTTGATCCCTAAGCTGGGAAGATCTCTAGAGGAGGAAATGGCAACCCACTCCAGTATTCTTGCCTGGAGAATCCCATGGACAGAGGAGCCTGGCCGGCTACAGTCCTTGGGGTCACAAAGAATCAGACACAACTGAGTGACTGAGTACAAATGCACAAACTTTCCTCTAGCAAGGGGCAGTCATGGTGATTCAGAAAAGTGATGAAAAGTATAACATACAAGGAATGTCCATTCTGGCGTAGGTTGCAACTATTGAAAACAGAAAATTGACATTATACTTCATACGAAAAATAACAGCAAGCAAAGAACAATTTTCCAGTAATTTCTCTCAAAAAATAGAAAGCAAAATAGTGAATAGCACAAAATTGTGAAAACAAAACTCCAAAGTACATATAGAGAAAAAGAATACACATATTAAATATTATTCTTCAAAACTTCCAGAACACACAGGGCAGAAGTGACTGAGACCATCAAAGGTAGACTGAGTAAATCCATGCCCTCCACTTACAAGGAAAGGTTAGAGATGAAGACTAATTTAACAGGACAGCTGGCAGCAGCATTTGTAATCTTTGAATATTTCCATTTCTGGCATTTGGTAAAACTAGCTGAGGCAAACCGGCAAAAGATTTTCCAGCTACCAGAAGATTTGCTCCTACATATGGTCAACGCTCTGTTCCAAGTATTAACTCCAAATCAAACAGTGGTGTGAATCCCAAGGAAAGGTCCAATTTTAGAAGACTCTGTTTGTCTTGGAGAGTCTCTCAGAGAGGCAAGGAGTGGCTGTGGCTGGGGACACAGACATCGGTAGCAGCATTCCCAGGACCTAACCCCACCACGTGTACACTGGTGTGAGCACACACCACCAAGGAATTCTTTCATCTGCACATTCCCGATTCTCACCTTCAACTAATAAGATAGAAAACAACTGAGAAAAGATTCATTATCAACCATGCTGCTGCTGCTGCTAAGTCACTTCAGTCATGTCCAACTCTGTGTGACCCCATAGACGGCAGCCCACCAGGCTCCCCCGTCCCTGGGATTCTTCAGGCAAGAACACTGGAGTGGGTTGCCATTTCCTTCTCCAATGGATGAAAGTTAAAAGTGAAAGTGACGTTGCTCAGTCATGTCTAACTCTTAGCAACCCCATGGACTGCAGCCTACCAGGCTCCTCCGTCCATGGGATTTTCCAGGCAAGAGTACTGGAGTCGGGTGCCACTGCCTTCTCCTATCAATCATGAAACTAACCAAATTAAAATGTTCTTGATAAGCAGGAATAAGGTCAAACACTGCCCCCTTAAACCCTTCCTCTTTGACATCAATCTATGACCACATGTATATTCTTTCCACAAACCAATTGAGCATATAGTTTTATTCTTTCACAAGAATTCCACAAATCTGAAATCATAAAGAATCTTTAAAAGAGCTGAATTTAATACTACCACATCCATTACTCAGGATTATCTGAGAGTCTGAGTCTCTGAGGCAGACTTTTTATTTTGGGCATACAATGTGGCATGCAGAATCTTAGTTCCCTGACCAGGGATCAAAAAGCTTGGCATCTACTATGGAGAACAATGTGGAGATTCCTTAAAAAAAACTGGAAATAGAATTGCCATACAACCCACCAATACCACTGCTGCGTATACACACTGATGAAGCCAGAATTGAAAGAAACACATGTACCCCAATGTTCATTACAGCACTGTTTACAATAGCTAGACGTGGAAGCAACCTGGATGTCCATTGGCAGATTAGTGGATAAGGAAGTTGTGGTATATATACACAACAGAATATTAATCAGCTATAAAAAAGAATGCATTTGTGTCAGTTCTAATGAGGTGGATGAAACTGGAGCCTACTATACAGAGTGAAGTAAGTCAGAAAGAGAAACACCAGTACAGTATATTAATGCTGTATATTATGCTGTATGTATATGTATGTATATATAATGCTGTATGTATTATTAATGCATATTAATATATATGGAATTTAGAAAGACAGTAACGACAACCCTATATGCAAGACAGCAAAAGATATACAGATGTAATGAAGAGACTTTTGGACTATGTGGGAGAAGGTGAGGGCAGGACGATATGAGAGAACAGCATTGAAACATATATATTACCATATGTAATACAGATGACCAGTGCAAGTTTGACGCACGAAGCAGAGCACTCAAAGCTGGTGCTCTGGGACAAGACAGAGTGATGGGATAGGTAGGGAGGAAGGCAGGAGGGCTAGGAGGGGGTTCTGGATGGGGGAACACATGTACACCCAAGGCTGATTCATGTCGATGTTTGGCAAAACTACCACAATATTGTAAATCAATTAGTCTCCAATTAAAATAAATAAATTAGTTAAAAAAAAAAAAAACCCTGGCATCTGCACCAGGGACATGGAGTCTTAACCAGTAGACTGCCAGGGAAGCTTGAGGTAGATATTTATTGATAGAGTCCTTGGTATTCAGCCCCATGAAAGCACCTGACATTGGGTCCCACCTTTTGCTTCTTAGGGTAACTTCTAGCATGGTTAACTTAGATGCTAGAACTTCTGAGTGGGTAGAATTCCTCTTCCATGTTAATGCACTTGAAACATTTCTCATGCAACTTCCCCATATCTCATTCATGGGGAAAGAAACACAAAAATAGAAACAAGCTATCAAAGTTTTACCAAATGCTTGAGTGAGACATACAAGCAGAAAAAAGTGGGCTTGTAGAAAAAATTAATAGAATCTTTAGAACTGGGTGAAAGGTGACAAAATGTAGAGTTGAGAAAAATCCAAAGATAAGGAGGAAAAGCAGTGAACCTGTGGAAATCATAACCATCAAGATTCTAGACATACTAGCCTTCACTCTTCTCTTACACAGTGATCTTCATCCTGACTGCACGTTAGCATCACCTGGGAGGGGATAAGTGCACTCTGACACCCAAGGCCCAGCCTCCAGAAACTGGTTTAGGTTCATCTGATTAAGGTGGAGAATATTCCTCTCCCTGTAGATTCTGGATGCGGAAACTAACCCCATGTAAGTACCTACTAACCTCCACTCTTGCACTGTCATGGCATCTGAGCCTGGAATGGCTATAGACCTGATCTGCAGGAATTACAATGATCACAAACACTTTACCAGAGTTCCATTGCACATTTCATGCTTCCAGAAAAGTCCAGAGATTACAGAATTGAAATTGAAAATGTTCATTCTGCACAGTCGGAAAAATAAAATGTTCAGAAAAATATATATTTAAGAAACATTAATAAAAAAATGAGTCAAAATTAGCCTGGAAAGTTATCTATAAAAGGAGGAGAATTAGAATAGAGCTAACAATGATATCAGACTTCTTTAAGTAGTCTTTTCTTGATTTTGGAATCATGAAAACATTATACAGAATTATAAGTATAAGATAACTTAATTTTTTAAAAGCAATTCCTAAAATTTTAGATTTTAAAATACTCAGAACAAGAAGGGCCCTGACTGAACAAATTTGGGTGGGACAGTATCAAAAGGGCAATCTCAGCTTCCTGGGCTTCTGCCATTCTTAGGACCCCTTACAATTATTCTCCTTCTCCTGCTCTTTGGTCTATGTATCCCCAACTGCATCATTAGTTTTATCTGGCCTCTACCTGGGTGTGAGAAATTGGGACTTCAGGCAGGTGACAATCATATGTATTTTAGCTATCCACTCCAGTATTCTTGCCTGGAGAATCCTATGGAGAGAAGAGCCTGGCAGGCTACAGTCCGTGGGGTCACAAAGAGTTGGACACAACTGAGACTGACTCTTTCCCTTTCACTTCCTGCTTTTGTCTGAGTCTCAGGCTCAATGGAGGAGGTTACAGAAAAAAACAAAAACTGGTTAGAACTAGCTAGGCCCAAAATTGGAGAAGGAAATGGCAACCCACTCCAGTACTCTTGCCTGGGGATTTCCACGGACAGAGGACCTGGTGGGCTACATTTCATGGGATCGCAAAGAGTTGGACATGACTGTGTGACTAACTTTCACTTTCAGGCCCAAAATGGTGAAAAATCTAACCTCCCCTAGACCCTGAGCCTCATTTACGCATTTGCTATAATATATATGTATGCTAAATGGCATCCTCACCCGTGCTGTGACAGCTGACAATGGTCATGACAACAATCCACACAAGGACTAAAAATGAGTGTTGCCCTTCAGGTCCAAACCACACCCTTGTTCTCAGATAAGTCATGAGTATTCCTCCCTCTCTTGATTCAATTTCCTTGCTTTTACCTTGACCCAAATTGTGTTGAGAAGTTGATTTTTGAACTAAGCTCTCGCTTCTCCATTCTTTGGTCATTGAATAAAATTTGTGCTGTTCCAGTCTCACCATCAATTTAGTTATTGGCTGTGGGAATCTGAGTGGAAAAGCAACCTCTTCAGCAAAGATAAGGGATCTTAGCCTGGGCTAGGAGCCCGGCACAAGGCAGGAGACCAATTTGGTGACATCAGTTACATATACTAGGAATACTATCTTCAGAGACAGCCTGTTTGACTTGGGATCTTGCTCCATTACTTACTGGCTGTGTGGCGGTAAGCAACTTACTCAACCTCTTTATTTCAGTGCCTTCAAGTATAAAATAAGAGGTAATAGTGCCTTCCCCTCCAGCAGGAAAACTGGAAATGGGTGCTTAACCAAATCAATGAAAAGTCCTCACCTTCCCATTTCCAGGCACACACATTTTGAAAATTCAAAAACAGAAGGTGTTTGGAAAGTTCCTTTCCCTGCCTGAAGTTAAGGAGAATTTTTCCTACTTTATTATTATTTACAGTAACCATACCCATATTCCTTCTTCTAGGCCCCTCTTTCCTTAAGGGCCACCAAATGGCCAAGAGATGAAGTTACACACACTGAATACACCACCATCAAAACAAGCATAGGAGCTCCCAATCCCTGGAGATCCCCTGAGCTGTCCCATAAAACAAGGAAATACTAGAATTGGGGGGAAAGATAAATGGGTTAGGGTCCAGAAATAAAACAACTAGTAATCATCCAAGTGTGATTCAAGCCCAAAGGTTCAGGACCACATAGTGGTCCCAGCCACCACATGGAACACTTCAGTTAAGAGCTTCAACTCTCTGAGCTCTTTTTCATCTGTGTGTTTCCTCTGGGCTCAGGGACCCTTCAGTGGTTTCAGGACTAAATGACTCCTGGGCAGGACCACCTGCATCAAGACCATGCACTGCTTCTCTGAAGGCTAGAGATTGAGAAAAACCTCACAGCCTTCAGAAACTCTTTCCCCAGAGTGGTCTTCAAAGATGCAAGTGGAGATACTCAAATTAAGGAAAGGGGCTGGTCAAATACATCCTCCAATCTTGGCTGTGTGTCCCAGGCAAAAGCAAAACGTGTTCAATAATAGTGTTCCCAATCATTAAATAAAAGACCTTTCATCTTTTACCCACGTGAAATTTGCCACAACTAGGAACCAGGTCACACAGTGAGAGCCACACAGGGAGAAAGGGAAAGGGAAAGAAACACAGGGTCACAGACCTGGGGGCAGAGGGGACCCAGTGCAGCTGGAACACACTGTCACACAGGGCACATGGGGAAAGGCGGGGACATCACTGAAAGATGGCAAAGAAGGTGAGCACTGAAGGACTGATGCCTTCGAACTGTGGCACTGGAGAAGACTTCTGAGAGTCCCTTGGACTGCAAGGAGATCAAATCAGTCAATCTTAAAGGAAATCAACCCTGAATATTCTTTGGAAGGACTGATGCTGAAGCTGAAACTACAGTATTTTGGTCATCTGATGCAAACAGATAACTCACTGGAAAAGGGTCTGATGCTGGGAAAGATTAAGGGCAAGAGAAGAGGGTGTCAGAGAATGAGATATATAGATGACATCACATCATGGGTGCAATGGACATGAACTTGGGCAAACTCTGGAGACAGAGACTGGCAGTGCTGCCATCACGGGGTTGCAAAGAGTCAGACACAACTGAACGACTGAACAACAACACGGTCCAGGGCACTAATTAGATGAAGGAAGCTGTTCATGAGCTGCTTGCTTGGGGCTGGGGACGGGGGTAGGGGTTGGGGTGTGACGCTTCAGTTCAGAACTGGGAATTCTTGAGCAGTTCAGGGGAAGCCGGTTAAGAGTAGAGGCGGGGTGCTCAGTGCATTTCCCACTGGGCTGTGATTCCCCCCGGGCAGCCTTCCCACTTCCTGCTCTCTGACTCTGGAGCGGCTGCCAGCGGCAAGGCACGGAGACCCTGTACCTCCGCCACCAGGTCCCCAGGTCCCCTCCCCACACCTGCTCCCCACTTCCTTGCCCAGTCCTGCCCCGCCTTCCCAGGGTGCAGGGGTCAGCAGGACAGCGTTGGGAGGGTCCACACTCGTTTCCGAAAGGCGCGGCAACGGAGGGCGCCGTGACTGCCGCGTATCACGGCCGGGGGGCGCTCACCAGAGGAACAGGCGCGAGCAGAGGTTCGCCTTCTGCAATGGGTTGGGCTTCACCTCCGGGTACCGCGGCAGCATAGTGCCAGCCGGGGCGGGCGTGGAGCTGCGCTGCGCTGCTCTGGCCGCGGTGAGGCTCCCGCTGCTCCTGGAGGCGACGGCGGGGATGTTGGAGACCAGTCCGCCTTCGCGGTCTGCTGGGCGGCCCCAAGAACCACAGTCTTCTCGGGGTGGAGCTCCCACCGCCAGCCAGGTCTCCGTCCCTCGGGACTGCACAACCTCCTGGGTCGCCTCCGGGTCTCCGACTCTGCCCTGCTGTCACCGCTCCGGGAGAAGTAGGGCCGTGTGTGGGGCTGCAGCACGAAGAGGCAATCAGGCCAAAGCTTCCAGGAGCCGCATGCGAGTGGGAGGCAGGGCCACCGGCTCTTTGATGGAGGGAGGTAGACCGGACAGCAGGAACAAACCAGCTCCAAGGATCCCACCTGGCTGCAAACTCTGCTGAAACTCCTGTTCTGAGCCCAGGCACTCCCCCAGAGGCGAAGAGGGGAGGCTCAGGCTCTGCCCTCCTCCGCTGCTCCGAAGCTCCTGCCTGGAGAAAGCTGGCGGAAGGCATGAACAGCCCACCTGAGATGTCCTGTGGCATCTCACACGTTGCATTGTGAGGGAACCTCTGTGAGCTTTTTGCTGCCCTCTTAGACTGGGAAAGGGGGCTCTGAGGGGGAGAGAAACTGCCTCCTAATTTCTTTCATCATGCTTTCAAAACTTAGATAAAGTAACAGTGACATATGTCACAAAATACATTTATGGGGACCTTACCTCAATTTCAACTCTAACAATGTCCTGTTCAGGAAGGTATTGTCCCTATCCTACAGATGAGAAAGATGAGGCTCAAGGACAGCACTTGTCCAAGGTCTTGGACCCATGTTTGGGGTTCGGCATGGTTGTCTCACTGGTAGATGGACAGTGTGTGTGAAAAGTATCTAGAATATGCTGTGTGAATGAATGAATGAATGATTGCAGGACTGAACGAACAAAATCTTGGGCTCCTATTCATAAGTGTTTAGTTACCAGCTCAACAGTTTCTCTTCCCTTCTACTATAAATGAAGAAAGATAAAAATTTATGTACCTACAACAAGATCACCATATTATTCTTTAATAATTTCTCATATACCTTAGCTAAAATTGGTGTTATTAATGACAGCTTTTAGCTTCAGTTATACAAGGAGAAAAGGTAAGTTCTAGAAAACTGCTGTATAGCAATGTGATAATATCGCTGTGTACTTTTAATTTGCTTAAAGAGTAGTAGTAATCAACATAAAAAAGAAAAAAAATTGCAAAAGTGTGAAGTGATGGACATGTTGATTGGCTTGTTTGTGATAGCTTACGATGAATGGCATCAAATTTGTGATCTCCGAAGTAGAAGATTTAGCTTCGGGACCAGGGACCAGGCTTGATCACTCAAGAGCTTTTGTGTAGCAGAGTTTTATTAAACTATGAAAACGGACAGAGAAATCTTCTGACTTAGACATCAGAAGGGGGATGGGGGGGTGGGGAGGGATGGAGAGTGCCCCCACTAGGTAGTCTTATATATTTTATACCAGACCCACTCCCACAACATACATTTGAAGATGACAGGATTAGTCAGAAGGTTCTCAAGAATGAGAAACGTGTCCTGGAGCAAGCTACATTGTTATATTGACTACCACAAAGCAATGTAGGAAAAAAAGTTTGTCTTTTTCTCCTTGAGAGCTGCAGACCCCTTTCTTCTTCGTGAGGGCTCCAGACGCCTTTCTCCTCCTTGGGGACCCTGGACTTCTTATCAACCTACCTAGGAACTGACTCTCTCAGCTGTGATGAATATTTCACAATGTATATGTAAATCAAGTCAACATGTTGAGCATCTAAATATATATACTATTTGTCAAGTATACCTTAATGCCAGAGGGGAGATTGATTTTGAAGAAACCTTTAATGTATTCAGACTTTTTTTTATGAGTCAAACTTATAAGAACGGCAAGGTGTTAATAATTTTGTATTGATGGGCATGATGAGAATTTATTACACTATTTTCTTGATATTTCATGCAAATTTGACATTTTCTGTTGGAAAAAAGAAGAATGATTAGAGCTGAAAATTGTAATTTTTCAATAACCTACCTTTCTGGTGTTAGCTCTCTCTCAGATAATGCAGTCCACAATGTATGGTACCAGACTTGCCCTGATTTACAGTTCTCTTTTACATTCCCTACATTTTCCAGTGCTGTAAACACTCAGCAACTAGTTCTACTTCAAAAATGAAGGAATTGATTACTACAGTTGGAAGTCTAGTGACTTCCTTGTCAGACTGCCCCAGACTGTTCTGTCTGGTCCCCACAACTATCTTAGGACCATAATTTGCCATCTCCAAACTGACAAATACATTCAGTCCCTTTAGCTTCTGCTGTCTTTTTTTTTTTTTTTTTTTTTTTTCTTTTCTTTTTTTTAAACTAAGATCTTTTGAAACTTCTTAGCATCCTCTTCTGGACATAAAAACCTTAAATGTGACCTAATTCATGAAAAGAAATCATCCTCACATTTCAGAACTTTGTTACTAGTAATGAATTACTTGTGTCACTTCCCACTGGCTCTCAGACATACTTGCATTATGACACTTTTACAGAGAGTTCTAGTACAAAAACTTAAACAAAACTCCTTATTTTCTGTCAATATATTCTATTTGATCTTCCTTTAAGATGTTATAATAATAATGGAATCTTGAGTTATTTTGTTTTCAGTTCATCAGAAACACTAGTCCATTACTGAGATGAGTTGTCCAGAAACTGTTAAGAGTTGATAAAGATATCCTCGGAAAAGAATATACCTAAAAAACTGAAATTCCTATTTTCATTAGGCTCACAATCTAGAAAAAGAATAGGTAAAAAGGAAATTTCAGCAAAAGAATAAAAAATAATAAAATAACACAAACACATTCATTCTTACCCTGTTAAATTAAGGATGTTTCATGATGCTGCTTGTGCTGATTGTGTCATACAGTTTCACGCTTCAAATGTTTTTCAGCCAAATAAAGAGGCCTAATAGCCATAAAAAAAAAAAAAAAAAAAAAAAAAAAAACAGAAAAACCAGAATACCCCATCCTAATGAAGGCAAAGTCTGATAGGCACTATAGTATATTATTGGCAAAATATAAATTAGAATAGTTTTTTCATAAAATAATCTAACGATACTTATTATTAAGAGCCTCAAAAATGTTCATTCTTTACAATTCAATAAGATTTCCACTTTGAAGATGAAGAAGATAAAAAGTCAGCTATAAACAGTACAAATACTCAAACAGTAAATAATCTGCCTGCAATGCAGGAAACCTAGATTCAACTCCTGGATTGGGAAGGTCCCACAGAGAAGGAAATGGCAACCCACTCTAGGAAGTACTCTTGCCTGAAGAATTCCACGGACAGAGGAACCTAGCAGGGTGTAGTTCATGGGATCACAAAGACTAGAACATGACTGAGCAACTAACTTTCACTTTCATGTTTCTCAGAGCAGTGCTTACCATAAAATTAGAATTTAGAAACATCCTAACTTCTAAGTTCAGCAAAAGCAAAATGATTGAATAAATCATGAATCATTTTTAGAGAAGTACTTTAGATTTTCCTGGCTGTAGAGTTGATAAGAATCCAGGTGCCAATGCAGGGGACACAGGTTCAACCCCTGGTCCAGGAAGATCCCACATGCCCCCAAGGGGCAACTAAGCCCAAGCACCACAACTACTGAAGCCTGTGTGCTTAGAGCCCATGCCCACGACAAGAGAAGTCACTGCAATGAAAAGCCTGTTAAGTTCAATTCAGTCGCTCAGTTGTATCTGACTTTTTGTGACCTCATGGACTGCAGCATGCCAGGCTTCCCTGTCCTTCACCAACTCCCAGAGCTTGCTCAAACTCAAGCCCATTGACTTGGTGATGCCATCCAAACATCTCATCCTCTGTTCCCCTTCTCCTCCCACCTTAAATCTTTCTGAGCATCAGGGTCTTTTCCAATGAGTCAGTTCTTCACATCAGATGGCCAAAGTATTGGAGTTTTAGTTTCAGCATCAGTCCTTCCAGTGAATATTCAGGACTGATTTTCATTAGGATCGACTGGTTTGATCTCCTTGCAGTCCTGGGGACTCTGAAGAGTCTTCTCTAATACCACAATTCAAAAGCATCAGTTCTTTGGCGCTCAGGTTTCTTTATGGTTCAGTTCTCACATCCATAAATGACTACTGGAAAAACCACAGCTTTGACTAGACAGACCTATGTCAGCAAAGTAATGTCTCTGCTTTTTAATATGCTGTCTAGGTTGGTCAGAGCTTTTCCACCAAGGAGCAAGCATCTCTTAATTTCATGGCTGCAGTCACCACCTGCAGTGCTTTTGTAGCCCAAGAAAATAAATTCTGTCAGTGTTTCCATTATTTCTCTATTTGCCATGAAGTGATGGGACCAGATGCCATGATCTTAGATTTTTGAACGTTGAACATTAAGCCAGCTTTTTCATTCTCCTCTTTCACTTTCATCAACAGCCTCTTTAGTTCTTCTTCACTTTCTGCCTTAAGTGTGGTGTCATCTGCTTATCTGAGGTTATTGATATTTCTCCCAGAAATCTTGATTCCAGCTTGTGCTTCCTCCAGCCCAGCATTTCACATGATGTACTCTGCATATAAGTTAAATAAGTAGGGTGACAATATACAGCCTTGACATACTCCTTTCCCAATTTGGAACTAGTCCATTGTTCCATGTCTGGTTCTAACTGTTGCTTCTTGACCTGCATACAGATTTCTCAAGAGACAGATAAGGTGGTCTGGCATTCCTGTCTCTTGAATAATTTTAAATAGTATCTTGTGATCCATACAGTCAAAGACTTTGGCATAGTCAAGAAAGCAATGGCCCCACCCATCAGAACAAGACCCAGTTCCCCTCACAGTCAATTTCTCTCATCAGGGAGCTTCCATAAGCCTCTTATCCTTCTCCCTCAGAGAGCAGAGAGAAGGAAAACCACAATCACAGAAAACTAACCAAACTGATCACATGGATCAGAGCCTTGTCTAACTCAATGAAACTATGAGCCATGCCATGTAGGGCCACCCAAGACGGATGGGTCATGGTGGATGGTCCACTGGAGAAGGGAATGGCAAACCACTTAAGTATTCTTGCCTTGGGAACCCCGTGAACAGTACGAAAAGCCCATGCACCGCAACAAACAGTAGCACCCGCTCACCACAACTAGAGAAAACCCAGGCAGCAACAAAGACCTAGAACACAACAAAAATGGTATTGAATGCTTTGAACAATGACCAAAATGGGAGATCTTAAAAAAGTTGGATCCTGAGAGTGTACTGATTGTCAGGAAGCATTTAACAAGAGGCTTCCTGTGTGCTATTTTGGATCTGTCAGGAAAACTCTGGCCCTTATTGATTGCTGAATATTCAGGAATTAAGAGGAGAGGCACACCTTTCCCAGGGCTCAGGAATCCAGGCATTTCTCATTACGGTGATAAGTACTCTCTTCCTTTTTATGAGCCATCGGGTAAAAGGTGATTGTTTGCAACTCTCTCTCTTTGATAGGGATCATCTTATGTTTTGTAAGTCTGAAATTTTAATCTTTATCTTTGCTGAGAATAACCACCTTGTAAGACAGTATATATGCCCACACCATGTTGATAAAAACACCTTTGCTCCATCAGAGCTTTGGTCCCCGTGTCTTTCTTTCTTTCTTTCTATTCTTTCTGTCTCTCTCTCTCTATTTCTGGCTAATTCCTCGGAGCGCGGAGGCCCACTGAGCTCACTTTCTTACCCAGGCTTCTAAGACCCTCTTGAGAAGGCGCACTGTGCATTCACCCACTCGAGAGGGCTCCTGGTGCCCACGTGCAGCAGCGCGAGCCCTAAGAATAGGACTCTATTGGCTTTCCGCATAAACTAAGGGATATCAGCCTCATTCTCTTACTCTCATAACCACTAGGTTCCGGTCCATTAAAGGACCAACAAGCGCTATCAGCCTCTTTCTCTCTCTTACTTTCTTATCGTCGGCTCCAGACCACCAGGTTCTGTTCCATTAAAAGACCAACAACTGATGAAAGCAACAAAGGAGTTGTGAGGTATTTTGGCAAAGAAGCTATTAGGGTCGGCCTGCCATTCCCATTCCTTCATTTGCCTTTCATGGCAAAACATGTTGTATATCACCTGTCAACTCAGAATCAGCCTTCTGTATACTGACTTGTATATTGACCTATCTTTACTGAACTGACAGCTAATACCTTTTACTGCTTCAACTGTAGGTTCTTTCTGGATTCCTAACATTTGACTATGACTGAGCTTTGGTAACTAAAGTTGTTGTTCTTTTTTACTTTGTAGTAGGTTTTGCTGGTGATGGTATTTTACTATTGACCAGAGTCTACCACACAGAGGAATCGAGATTAAAGTGATAGTTTTTGTTTTGTTTTTTTTTTTTGGTTTTGTTTGTTTTACTGCCTGCAGTGGGTTTCTCTGGATTCTGTGTGGTGACAATATTTTACTATTGACAACAATCTATCAGATGGAAGATCGATAAGTCAATAAGCTTTAGAAAAGAAGTGACTGGGAAAGAACAACTGGCCTTTGGTTCAAAGCTGGCAGTTTTGATCAGAGAGCCTGAGGTGCCACCTCTTCAAATGAGCTGATCTGTAAGGATACATTTCACTCCGTGTCATGTAGCCACACAAAGTTCAGAATCAAATTATGTAGTATAGCTTGTATCCCATGAGAGACACCATTCTGTCTAAATTGAGACCAAATTCTGGACTAAAAGTTTTGATACCTTTATGTGTATGTCACTTATTGTTCTGCAACAGCGGAGAGACATAAGTTTCTACTTATTAATCAAAAGAGCCAGGGAGGCTATTTCTAGCACACATCTAGATGTCCTATTGGGTCATAACCTTTACTCTGCTAACCTCAAAACACTTTTCTTATTTCAAATTTAGAATTTCACCCAGCAACTGACTATCAAGCATTACCATTCATCTCTATCAGTCAACTTGTTCAGTTTCCATAAAACAATCATCTCTGTATTGTAATGGCCCTTCTTTGTAGATTCATTTAGGTGTTTTATTACATTTCCCTCCACTGTTTAAAAAAAAATGGAAGATGGAAAGAATTGATATGCTAATATTAAAAAACAATGCAATTAATGTAAATATGGAGAGAGCATGAAATGAAAGAAAGGAGGTGCCTCTTCAGGCTGGTTTGGATGAATATTTGAAGTAAGCTGGTTCATTATGTATTTAATTTTTAAGGAAGAGAAACCATTTTTTTTTAAATCTATGAAACATGTAGGGCAGCTTTATTCATAACTGCCAACGTTTGGAACCAATCACAGTATCCTTCAACAGGTGAATGGACAAACTGGTTCATCCAGGCAATGGGATACTACTCAGCATGAAACACAAATGAGCTACCAACACATGAAACAACATGGAGGAAACTTAAATGCTCATTACTAAGTGAAAGTAGTCAGTCTGAAAAGGCTACATGCTGTATGATTCTAACTATATGATTAAAAGGCAAAACTATGGAGACAGTAAAGGATCAGTGTTGCCAAAGGGTGGAGGTGGGATGAGAGATGAGTAGTTGGGGAACAGGGGATTTTTAGGGCAATGAAAATACTCTGCATATACCACAATGATGAAAATGTTACTATACATTTGTCTAAACCCATGGAATGCACAACACCAAGAACGATGTAAACCATGGATTTGGGGTGACTGATGTGTCTCTACAGATTCATCAGATGTAGCACATCTTTCACTCTATATTGATAGTGGGGAGGCTATGAGGTTTGGGGGCAGGGGAGAGAAGGAAACCTCTATGCCTGCCCCACCTTCAGTTCAGTTCAGTTCAGTCACTCAGTTGTGTCCGACTCTTTGCAACCCCATGAATCGCAGCACGCCAGGCCTCCCTGTCCATCCCCAAATCCCAGAGTCTACCCAAACCCATGCCCATCGATGCCATCCAGCCATCTCATCCTCTGTCATCCCCTTCTCCTCCTGCTCCCAATCCCTCCCAGCATCAGGGTCTTTTCCAATAAGTCAACTCTTCGCATGAGGTGGCCAAAATACTGGAGTTTCAGCTTCAGCATCAGTCCTTCCAATGAACACCCAGGACTGATCTCCTTTAGGATGGACTGGTTGAATCTCCTTGCAGTCCAAGAGACTCTCAAGAGTCTTTTCCAACACCACAGTTCAAAAGCATCAATTTTTTGGCGCTCAGCTTTCTTCACAGTCCAACTCTCACATCCATACATGACCATTGGAAAAACCATAGGCTTGACCAGATGGACCTTTGTTGGCAAAGTAATGTCTTTTTAATATGCTATCTAGGTTGGTCATAACTTTCCTTCCAAGGAGTAAGAGTCTTTCAATTTCATGGCTGCAATCACCATCTGCAGTGATTTTGGAGCCCCCCAAAATAAAGTCTGACACTGTTTCCACTGTTTTCTCATCTATTTCCCATGAGGTGATGGGACCAGATGCCATGAATTAGTTTTCTGAATGTTAAGCTTTAAGCCAACTTTTTCACTCTCGTCTTTCACTTTCATCAAGAGGCTTTTTAGTTCCTCTTCACTTTCTGCCATAAGGGTGGTGTCATCTGCATATCTGAGGTTATTGATATTTCTCCCGGCAATCTTGATTCCAGCTTGCGCTTCTTCTAGCCCAGCATTTCTCATGATGTACTCTGCATATAAGTTAAATAAGCAGGGTGACAATATACAGCCTTGACGTATTCCTTTTCCTATTTGGAACCAGTCCATTGCCCCACCTTACCTCTCCCAGAAAGAAAAATCTATGAAATGCTTGTGAGACACTGATGATGATTATACATTCAAAAGATGAAGTGTTGGAACTTCCCTGGTGGTCCAATGGTTAAGAATCTGCCTGTCAATGCAGGAGACATGGGTTCTCTCCCTGCCCTCAGGAGGTCTCACAGGCTGTGTAACCCACACTCTAGAGCCTGCACTCTGCAACTGCTGAGCTCACAAACCATAACTCCTGAAGCATGTGCGCCCTAGAACCTGTGCTCCACAAGAAGAGAAGCCACTGCTATGAGAAGCCCATGTACCGCAATGAGGAGTAGCTCCTGCCCATCGCAAGTAGAGAAAGCCCATGCATAGCAACAAAGACCCAGCATGGCAAAAATTAAAAGAAATAAATAATGATTTTTAAAAATGAAGTGCTATAATAGAGGAAATGAAATTTTTATAGATTGAGATTCATATTAAAATGTCCCATTGATCCCTTATAGTATTTCTTATACTTATAAATCACATGATAACTTTCTTCAATTTAATCAAGAAAATAAAAACAATTTACCTTTTCTCTTGTCAATTTTTTAAAATAACTTATAAAACACTACCAGAGTTGTAATCTCCTTCCCATCCCTTGCAAATCAAATCCATTTTGCTTCATTAAATTTTCTGCTTATTAAATATAATTTCAGTTAAATTAAGAGAAATAGAATTTGAGGTAAGAAATACATTTATAAAATTAACTTGTATTGCATATTATTAATATTTAATCTATATTTTGAATACTCATAAAACATTCAGAGGTTAAAAAGCTGAAATATTCTTTCTAAACTTAAAGAACTTTAGAATTCTTTGTTTTCTGAGAAGAGACTTCCACTAATTCCTTTCATATAGTCTACTTTCAATTGTACTCTCAGGGAAGTTTGGGTATAAAAGTGGCAAATTGCATCTGAATGAAATGTATTTTCTACCCTCACCAAGCATACAACTTATACTGTGTGTGCAATTCCCATTCTTAAGAGTCACACCTTTGTGTGAAGGCTTTCATTATATGTGGACAACAGAAAAAAGTCCATCATGTGTCAATATTAAAAGTATTGACTTTTTATGGACATTTTCTCTAAAATATATTGCTGATGTCTCTCCCTCACAGAGTTTGCAGAACATAATGACAAACATTATTAACTATTTGATATCATTACCAGCAGTAATAATTATGCCAGTTAGTGCAATACTCTTAGATGCTAATGAAACATAGGTATAGGTGTTTACAGCTTTATTATATATACAGATTTATTATATATATACTTACTAACAACAATTTAACTTTTAAACATTTCATATCTATTTTTCTATATTTTTATTTCTTCTCTTTATCTTTTCTAATAAACTTTACTTTTTACTACTTTTAAACTAGCTTGTAAAGTAAGATTTAATAGGCTTCTTGATGAAAGTGAAAGAGGAGAGTGAAAAAGTTGGCTTAAAGCTCAACATTTAGAAAACTAAGATCATGGCATCTGGTCCCATCACTTCATGGGGAATAGATGGGGAAACAGTGGAAACAGTGTCAGATTTTATTTTTTTGGGCTCCAAAATCACTGCAGATGGTGACTGCAGCCATGAAATTAAAAGATGCTTACTCCTTGGAAGGAAAGTAATGACCAACCTAGACAGCATATTAAAAAGCAGAGGCATTACTTTGCCAACAAAGGTCCATCTAGTCAAGGCTATTGTTTTTCCAGTGGTCATGTATGGATGTGAGAGTTGGACTATGAAGAAAGCTGAGCGCTGAAGAATTGATGCTTTTGAACTGTGGTGTTTGAGAAGACTCTTGAGACTCCCTTGAACTGCAAGGAGATCCAACCAGTCCATCCTAAAGGAAATCAGTCCTGGGTGTTCATTGGAAGGACTGATGCTGAAGCTGAAACTCCAGTATTTTGGCCACCTCATGCAAAGAGTTGACTCATTGGAGAAGACCCTGATGCTGGGCGGGATTGTGGGCAGGAGGAAAAGGGGACAACAGAGAATGAGATGGCTGGATGGCATCACCAATTCAATGGACATGAGTCTGAGTAAAGTCTGGGAGTTGGGGATGGACAGGGAGGTCTGGCGTGCTGCGACTCATGGGGTCACAAAGAGTCGGACACGAATGAACGACTGAATTGAACTGAAAGTAAGGAGGACCTAAGGATCTCTGCTAGGAATAATTATGAGTTTGTAGATCTAATTTTGGCAACTCAGGTGCCTCTTGGTGTCAGTTGTCTTCTGTGAGACTGAAATTACCCAAAGATGACAGCTGGAAAAATGAATGTTATCAGAAGGAGCTTTGGTTTACTAACGGCTTTATGAAAGTGAAGGTGAAAGTGAAAGTCACTCCGTCATGTCGGATTCTTTGCATCCTCATGGACTATACAGTCCACGGGATTCTCCAGGCCAGAATACTGGAGTGGGTGGCCTTTCCCTTCTCCAGGAAATCTTCCCAACCCAGGAATTAAACCCACATCTCCCGCATTGCAGGCAGATTCTTTACCAGCTGAGCCACCAGGGAAGCCCATGGCTTTATGAGAGTGAAGTCGCTCAGTCGTATCTGATTCTTTGCGACCCCATGGACTGTAGCTTACCAAGATTCTCCGTCCATGGGATTTTCTGTCTATGGGATTTTCCAGGCAAGAGTACTGGAGTGGGTTGCCATTTCCTTCTCCAGGGGATCTTCCCAACCCAGGAATTGAACCCGGGTCTCCCGCATTGTAGGCAGAAGCTTTACCATCTGAGCCACAAGGGAAGCTTTATAAGCATTCCTAAATGATTAGTAAATTTCCTCTCTTCTTTTGACATGAAATAGTTTAAGAATGCTAAAAATATTCCCCAATTTTATTTTTTAAATGTAAATAATTTCCAAATGGATTACATATAAAGTATTCACACTCTTCTATAGTTATTTAAGGATTTTCATTAAAGAATAAGATATACAGAAACAAGGAGAAAGAGGGAGAGAGAATCCCAAGACTGAGCCCTGAAACCGTCCATCATTCACAGGTAGAGACTCACCCAAGGAGACTGAGGAGGGAGAGAATGTGCAGTCACAGAAGCGCAGGAGAAGCTGGAGCCCACGCCTCTGAGAGGCTGGTAAGTTGAAGACAGAAGAGTACCAATTGGATTCAGCAAAGACAGGGGTTTTGGTGACTTAGGAAAAGCATTATTTTAAAGAGAAAGAGATTGAAACCTTTTAAAGATGTGTTGAGCAGAGAACTGTGTGTGAAGGTGTGGAAAAGTGGTTGTACACAACTCCTGTGAGAAATTTTGCTGTGAGGAGGAACAGAAAATAGTAAAAGAAGTAACTGCAGGACTATAACCCTTGAGGAGGCACTCACCCACACTGTGAACTGTTCAATAGCCAGTCTAAAAATAGACTGTTTGAGTAACATGGGTGAGTCCATGATATCAGTATCTGCCCTGGTGCCTTCCATGTCACCCTAGCCTGACTTCCTGTAACTCTGCCTGAGGGTTTTGTCTGCCACCAGAGTTAGCTCTGCTAAAGTACAAGGCAAGGCAGCCAGGAGTGCTGGGGAATTTAGTATCTTCCTCTGCTCTCCTCCCCTGGCGGCCTTCAGTCAACAGACAGACAGGAGCTGGTGAATAAATACCCCAACTCACTCACTAACAGAAATTAACCTTGAGGTTTGTGCTCCACACTGCCTCCTACAGTTTCTCAGCAGGATTATGTTCCAGTGACCCAGCCTGGAACATACCTGATAACACATCCTGTGTGGCCCTCTCTCCCTTTCTTGTCTCACTTCCCCACTCCATTACCAGTGTTTCCTGGGACCCCCTCCAAAATAACCTATTGCATTCAAATTCTTGTCCTAGACTTCAGCTTCAGGGAACCCAAACTAAAACAACAGAAAATATTCATGCAATGACATGAAACCATTATACCAATTTTGCGCAAGAATGCATGAAACAAGAAACATTAAAATAAAATATTTCAAAATGATAACAATGATCATTTGTCTTTTGTGGGATTATGGGTGATTAAAAAAACACAGCTTGTTTTTCCTCAAGAAAAGAAAGTGGTTTCCTTTTGGTAAAGAAGTACTGTAATTACAGCATATAGATTAATAGAGATTTTGTGAATTTCATAAGGTGGTCTTAAAAGAACAAAGAAAGGGAAAGAAAGAAAGGAAGTCTCTCAGTGTCCAACGTTTTGCAACTCCATGGGCTGTAGCCCACCAGGCTCCTCTGTCCATGGGATTTCCCAGGCAAGAATACTGGAGTGGGTTGCCATTTCCTTCTCCAGGGGATCTTTCTGACCCAGTGATCAAACCTGGGTCTCCTGTATTGCAGGCAGACGCTTTACCATCTGAGCCACCAGGGAAGCCCTAAAAGAACAAAAAGTATTACTAAAGAAAATATGGCTGCTGCTAATTTTCTCAGCAGTACATAGCAAATGAAATACCAATATTCATGTGAAAAGCATACCAATGGCTATTGTTACAGGTACCATTTATCAAATGTGTAACAATACTCTTTTATCATCTCACAAATCCTTGCAATACTACTGTAAGGTATGTATTATTCTTATCTTTTTACATATAACATAGTTGAGACAACAATGAAGTGAATTCTCCTAAATGGGGGAAGATTTGAACCCAGATATTGGTCCCAACGCCCATGAACTTCCTGCCACTCTGGGCTGCCTCTCTCTGCACCTTCAGGTATTATTTTAGAGTCACCAACAGAAAGTCAAAGCGTAATCACTGCATCAACATTTCTGATGTGCTTGATGCAATTTAGAACTAGGAGGATAGATATTTATAAACACACTTTGCTGGGGACAATGGCTTTTTCAGAGCAAGCTGAAGTGTGGTCACCAGAGTCATGTTGGATAGAACAATTAGAACGCTGTGCTGCCAAACCCTGGAGGCAAGGATAGCACATCACAATGGTGAAAAAAATCAAACTGTACCACAGAGAGATGAATTTTTTTTAACTACAAGGCCAAGAAAGCACAATCCTAAAGTGTATATAAGCTTAAAAGACTAAAAATGGCACAGATTACATAATGACATGCTGTAGAATAAATTTTTGGTCAGAATTAGTTTCTTTGGACATACTTTACACAAGAAGAGCTCTTACTTATTTCTCAGCTGTATTTGCTTCACTATCTACTAGATGCCAGTCACTCACTACTTTATTTACAAGGTAAAATGCAGAATAATCTTTAAGAGAAAAAGGAGAAAGAAGCCTGTTATTTCTATTTTTAGCTTATTAAAAATGAGCTAAGAGTTATAATTGCTGAATCTTCACTGGTTCACAATGCCTAGACCATAGGCTTCTCAAAGCAGGTGGAGAAGGACCACTCCCTGGGACTCGAATACGCACTCAACGCCCTGCCCACAGGAAGTCTTAGAATGCACATGCCTGGTGAATGACGAGGATACCCACACCCCACCAGAAAGAGGAGGGCACTGCAACCTCTAAAAACATTTACTGTGACTCAAAAAGTTTCTCTATCTCTCAGGACCAAAGGGAGAACTATGCTTCCCCCACTGCCTGAGATACACAGGGCTAGTGGCCAATACTGGTCAGCAGAGGTAAGCATAAATGACAGGGACAAAGTCAGCCAGACTACTTAGACGACAGCCCCAAACTCCCCAGTGTCTGTTCTACTGCTAGGTTGCTCCTGGAGGAATCCTGCTTTGATAAGAGAGGGAAAGAGAAAAGACCAAAGCATAATCTTCACGAGGCATGAAGGCAGTTACCCAGCAACTGATGCATAGAGAAAAGTACATGAGCAAGAAGTAAAATTCTGGTTTCTTTATCTCAAATAAATAAATAAATTTCAGTGAACTAATAAGTGCACATCAGTATAAGAGGAAAATCAGTAACTTCAGATTTTCTCCCATATATGAAAACCATCTGAATAAAGAAAATAGATGCACTCAAAAGTGTTGTTTTTGAAAGTGTTTCTGAAAGAAGCCTTTCACTTCTCCAGGGGATCTTCCCAACCCAGGGATTGAACCCAAGTCTCCTCGATTGCAGGTGAATTCTTTATCAACTGAGCTATCAGGGAAGCCCTCCTGAAACAAAGTATGATATAAACATACAATGAAATATGATATAAACCTACAATGAAATTCACTCAGCCTTAAAACTGCAGGAAGTTCTGACATGCGCTACAGCATGGATAAACCTTGAAGAGTGTGATGCTGTGACTTATAATCAGAAATATATTTGATCTTCAAGCTCTTCCTGGCTCAGAGCTCCTGTACCACTTTGGAGAACTAAGAGTGATGAGGTGTCTTTTGTCATAACAAGCCCCTTTCAGCCCCACCTGAGTTTTTGAATGACTGCTTCTCAGTCAAACCAAATGCCTGATTAAAGGAAGGAACTTTCAGCCCCACCCTCCACATCCAGGGAGGAGAGAGACTGGAAGAAGTTCAGCCACCAATGACCAGTGCTTTAGTCAACCTTGCCTAAGTTGATTCCATGCTTCTATGAAGCCTCAATAAAAACTCAGTAGGATGGGGATCACAAAGCTTCCCAGCTGATGAACATGTGCAGGTGCTGGGAGGGTGACTCTCCTGGAAAGGGCCTGGAAGCCCCTGACCCTCCCCCTACCTTTCTCAGCATCTCTTCCATCTGGCTGTTCTGGAGTTGAATCCTTTATAATAAACTAGTGATCTAGTTGAGTAAACTGTTTTCCTAAGCTATAAGCCACTCTAGAAAATTACCAAACCCAAGGAGGGGGTTATGGGAACCCTGATTTTTGATCAGTCCATAAGAAGAACAGGTAACCACCTGGACTCATGACTGGCTCTGAAGTTGAGAAGAAGGGGCAGTCTTGTGGGACTGAGTCCTTAACCTAACATAAGGTCTGACACTAACCACAGGTAGATTGTATTAGAATTGACTTAAATTTTAGGACACAGTTGTGTCTGCAGATTTGTATGGGAAAAATACCCACACACTTGATGTCCAGAAGTACTGAGTCACCAAAAGACAAATACCTTATGTGAAGTAGCTAGACTAGTCAAATTCATAGAGACACAAAGTAGAATGATGTTTGCTGAGGGGGGGGGGTATGGGGGAGGGACGAGTGTTTAATGGACACAGAACCTCATGTAGAAGATGAAAAAGTTCTAGAGATGGATGGTGGTGATGGTTGCACAACAATGTGAATATAATTAATGCCCACAATAGTACATTTAAAAATGTTTAAAATGGTTCATTTCATGTTTTGTATATTTTACTATGTAAGGAAGGAGAAAATTCCTTTCTGTTTTACCATTCTAGGTTCTCTGGCTGGGGCCTTGGAATGTCAATTGATGTAAGACAGATGAACAAGAGAAAAACAGTTTATTAAGCTGTACAGCATGCATAGTATGGGAAAAGTCTTTTGTCATTTACAGATAGTTGTTGCTATTCTCAGATATGTTTGTAAAAGTGCTTCATCTCTAAGAAGATTCATAGGAAGGACTTTTGAGAAACAGAAATTTCTGATAAGTTTCAAACCACAAGCTAAACTTTGTAAGAAATTATGGAGTCCTAATGAAAAACCGGATTCCTTCATAAAAACATTAACATAAAGGACTAGTTGCTGAGTGACCTGGTAAATATGGTTATACTTTTGGTTGTTTTTCTTCTGAAATATTACTGGTTTAAGTTTGTGTTTTCCAGACATAAGGAAACACTTTTCCTCAAGCTAATTATGACTTACAACAATTTGGAATATTATACCTTTGTAAGTAGAATTGTAACACTTTTTCTTTTCTTTCTACATGATCCCTCCAAAAATTGGAAACTCTGAGGTTCCCAGAAGCTGTATTAGATAAATACGGAAGTCCACCTCCTAACAGAGCCAACTCTTCCACCTGTGATTCAATGACACATGTTCTCTGAACTCAGTTTCTCATCTGTAAAATGGGTACTAAAAGTAACATATTGGACTTCCCTGGTAGTCCAGTGGTTAAGAATCTACCTTCGAAGGAGACCTGGGTTGCATTCCTGGTCAGGAAACTAAGATCCCACATGCCAGTTGAGCAAATAAACCTGTGTACCACAACTGCTACTGACCCTGCCCACTCCACAGAAGAGAGCCCATGCACCCCAATGAAAGAGCTCCCTTAACACAATGTAGATCCCGAGTGCCAGAAATAAGACCCAGCAAAGCCAAAATTTAAAAAAGGAATATCTATTTTATGGAGTTATTGTTTATGTGAAAGTGCTTGTTGCAATTTCTGGCATAGAGAAATGTTCAATAAGTGGAAGCTATTATGGCAAGATATTTTATCAGAATATTAAGTTAATTGTCCTTGCTATGGTATGAATGTTTATGATAAAGGAATGAAAACAAAAAACTTGAGGTTATAGCTTAAAGGCCACTGGTGCTGGCATAAAGATCACAGTTTGCAAGAAAACTTAGCTAACCAAGATTGCCTCCACAGAAGAGAGATTAAAATGCAAGTCAGAGGAGAGCAAAGGTCTGGGAACAAAAGGCAGAGAGTTGGTGGTCCCTATCCCCAATGGTCACCATCCTAAACCTCCTGGGCAAGGACAAAGCACGGGGGACACAGGATATGATAGAACCCCTCCAAGTATGGCTGGTGCCTTACCTCCTGCTAGAAGCCCGGTGAGTTACCAGCTTTTAGAGGAGATTCCTTGCCATCAGTTGTGTTATGAGTTAAAGAGAAAACCTTGACTCACCTGGGGTCTGGAAAATTCAGAAAGGGGGAGGCAGCAGGCTTAAGGAGCCTGTGAGCCAGGATGAGAGAATACCACAGAGGGAGATGTAGGTGTGCCATCCAGCTGGGGAGCAGATGAGAACCCAGTTATATCCTTTCTTTAAAATCCCACAGCAGACTTGATTTTAAATAAAAAACACATGTTAAAAACATTTGCCCAGGAAAGCAGAAACCAGACTTTGCTAAAGTTTAAGAGACAACACTAAGAAGATAAACAATAACTCTTCCTAAATCTAGATCATCTGCTTTATAATCAGGTTAGAACTATAATCCCTATTCTTCATCCTCCTTGTAAAAGTGGTGCAGGAGAAGGAAATATCTCTTTCTGGGAGACAGGGGGGTACCTGGGACCAGCTTCCAAGTGAGGCTCCTTGGCTTCATTCAGGAAAGAACTGAAGAGTGAGGTGAAGTAGAGTGAAAATGGACTTATTCAGGGAGATACTCCATAGTCAGAATGTGGACCTTCTCAGAAGGTGAGAGGACCCAGGGTATGGGGTTGTTAGTTTTTATGGGCTGGGTAATTTCATATGGTAATGGGTGGAAGGAATATTCTTGTTATTCCAGAGAAGGAAAGGGATTTTCAAGAACTGAACCACTGCATACTTTTGAAATGGTGCAAAAATCTATGTTCCTTACTTCCCACATCCTCTGCCTGCCTTTTTGTCTATGGAAAAACTTTAACCAAAGAATAAATTTACTCAGAGTTATGAGAACATGCAGAAATGAACACAATCAAAGGAGACCAAAGAATAATAATGTAGTCAAGCATAGTCAGGGACCTTTTAATTCCTTCTCAAGGGTGACAGATAATATTCTGAGCCATATCCAGTAAGCTGTCTTATAGGTACTGAAATCCGCATCAGGTAAAAGAACAACATAATGACCAGACTGTAGTCATGACATAAGCTGCCACAATTCTGAGAACTGACCTCAAGAAATGAGAAAAAAAACCAGTCCTGGAACTGAAGACTAACTGTACTTCAAACAATCAAGATGACACTGGTAGACCACCAATGACCAATTTCAAGATGACTGTCAGAACTCACTCTGCTGTTTCTACACATAGCTCTGTCTATGAAAGCTCTTGTCCACTGTT
This sequence comes from Axis porcinus, assembly GCA_003798545.1. Lineage (NCBI taxonomy): Eukaryota > Metazoa > Chordata > Mammalia > Artiodactyla > Cervidae > Axis > Axis porcinus. The sequence continues at coordinate 500,988 of QQTR01076491.1, forward strand.
AATTAAGGAAGGGGACAGTCAGCCTTTGAATAGGCATCCACCCTCTTGCCCACCCATGCCGGCATCCAAAATAAAGCAAATTTTATTTCCACCAACCTGGCCTTTTTATTGACTTTTGAGCATCAAGCATCCAGAATTCCCCTTTCAGTATCACTTTTTGGCCTTTTCTTGTCAGCCTTGGAGCTATCATGACAGCCTTCACAGCCAGAGGGGAGTGAATTTTAATGTTATAATGAAGATGTAATTAGTCAGAGATCAGTGACCGGACCATGCTCAACACTATCTTGACTGTAGCTGGTTTGAGCCAGTTTTTGTTGGATCCTGTTTTTCTCAATATCTGTGTCCCCCTCATTTTTTTTAAAAACAATTGTGCCCCCTTCCTTCCCATCTCACAAGCATAGATACACTGTTTCCATAGTGAGGAGCCCGTCTTAGTCTGTCATCTGGAAGTCCAGACCTGTTTCTCTGTACACTCTGAGGCTGAGGTCCTTTCCTTTCCCATTTAACCAATACTAGGTTGTCTTCTTTGAATGAAGGGCACCAAGGACTCCAACCTATTTCAGAGCACCATCATGCCCCAGTCAAGAGCAAGTTACCTCATGGGCAAAAAAATAACAAAATTGATCATATCAATACGTTCCCTTTTTGGATCATTAGGTATAGGGGAGAAATTTGTCTCTTTCTCTTCATCAAGAATATCTCCATAGGTAACAAGGAAACAGTCATTAAAGGTAAGTTGGGACCTTTAATATTTCAGGAGGCCAGGCTGTGATCAGTCACTGACAAAGTCCATTAACAATTCCCTGGAAGTAAAAGTAGAATTTGGTAATAAAGTGTTACCTCTTTTCTCTCCCTTTGTGCCGAGTCAAGTTTCATTAGCTCACAGGGCACCTTGTTCAGAAACCTCGCACCTGGCCCTTCAGACATGACTCCCTGGTGTGAAATGGCTGTGCCGACACCTCAGCTCTGAGGGCCGTGTGCAGAGTCTCTGCGCCCGGCACTGTGATTCAAGATGGCGGCCAGGGGCTGCGTGCAGAGATGCTGAGCCCAGAACTACGATCTTGAGCCACGAGCAGAAGAGCCTGTCCTGTGAGAACCCTCCAACCCCCAGCTGACAGGAATCACATACAGCAGTCCCAGGGGTGCCTTTAGGGGAAAGTGTGTCCTCTAGAGCACATTCTATTGGGATAAGCCACACCTGGCAGAGAGGCTTCCCAGGTGGCTCAGCAATAAGGAACCTGCCTGCCAGAGCAGGAAACTCGTGCTGATCCCTGGGCCAGGCAGAGTCCCTGGAGCTGAAAATGGTAACCTGTTCCAATATTCTTGCCTGGGAAATCCCATCACAGAGGGGTCTTGTAGGCAGCAGTCCATGGGGTGAAAAAGAATCAGACAAGACTGAGTGACTGAGCACACCCCCCGCCCCCCAGAAGGAACCACCTTCTCCTCTGGCCCAAGCACACCCCACCCCCCACCATAGCCTTTGGGGTCTGACTGTAGAGGGTCAGTAACAAAATGGGAAGAAATATAACTTATTCCTGGTAGTTTAGAGGGTAAAGAACCTGCCTGCAATACAGGAGACCTGGGTTTGATCCCTGGGTTAGGAATATTCCCTGAAGAAGGGAATGGCTACCCACTCCAGTATTCTTGCCTGGAGAATTCCATGGAATTCTGGTGGGCTATATAGTTCATCAAGTCACAAAGAATCAGGCACAACTGAGAGACTTACACTTTTTCACAATTTCTAGTAGTGAAAGCAGGTGCCATTTGAGAAGAAATAAGATTTTTGCCTCCATCAGTGGTTCTCACTTGGCTGCAGGGTGGAATCACCTGTGGGGTTTTATTAATAAAAAGTGTTGACTCCTCCCTCTCCTCCCCCAAGATTCTGATTTAACTGAGATGAGGCTTCAACCCTGGGATTTTACAGAGCTCCCCTGGTGATTTGAATTTGTAGCCAAGTTTAATAACCACTGGTCTTTGCTATACTGAGGATATAAAGAACTGTACCCAGACAAGGAAACAGAGTAAGCAGATACAGTTATTCTGCAAGAACAGAAGTGTGTGTTTCTGTTTATAGGGTGTAGATGAGGTGGGGGCCTGTGACCCCTCTTGTCCACTGTGAGGCCTTCATGGGCTCCACATTCCATGGCCTGTCCGTGCTTCTCACCTGGACACCTGCCCCGTGGTGGTGTTCTTTCCCTGGAGATTTTATACAAGCCTAGCCTTAGTTCAGCACAGCCCTACGAGCCCGAGTCCCAAGGTGAGACTTGCTGGAAAGGAAATCCTGGGAGCTGGACACGATGAGCAGACAGTAGCTTCAAGAGTTGCTCCTACGAAGGGAAACTCAGGAACCTCCAGGTCACTGGCCAAGCACAGGTCTGACACATGACTGTGGCTGGAGCCTTCCTGTGCCTGGGGTCTGAGGGGTGTGTGTGTGTGTGTGTGTGTGTGTGTGTGACCCCATGGGCAGAGGATGGGATGTCCCGGGCAGGAATACTGGAGTGGGTTCCATTTACTTCTTCAAGGGATCTACTTGTGTCTCTTAGGTCTCCTGTATTGGCAGGCAGATTCCTTACCACAAGTCCCCCCTGGGGGTTTGATGATATTGTCTTATCCTCCAGTGACAGTTGCTTCCCAGGCAGCTCAGGGTAAGGAATCCACTTGCCAATGCAGGAGTCACAGGAGACATGAGTATGATCCTGGGTCGGGAAGACCCCCTGGAGGAGGAAATGGCAACCTACTCCAGTATTCTTTCCTGGAGAATCCCATGGACAGAGGAGCCTGGCAGGCTACAGTCACAAGGTCTCAAAGAGTCATGGATGACAGCACAACCAGTGACAAGTGCCTATGATATCAAGCATCTGGAAATGCAGAGATGTAATGAGTGTCTCAGTAAAGAGCAGCCATCCCTTATTCTGCTATGTATGTCAGGATGTGTTTTTACTTATCACATTTAATTTAATGCAAGCTTGGAAGGTATTAGAATCCCAATCTTACAGACAAGGGAACAAACCTACAGGGCCTAAGGACCTTGATCAACGTCATTCGACTCCTAACTGACAGATGACTCTGAGCCCAGGTTGGACCGCACAGTCTGTCCCAGCTCTGCCTGTGTCCCGACAGGACCAGGAGGTCTCCCTGCCCAAAGACCTGCTCAGTGGCTTCAGCCCAATTTCCTGGGTGGGTCTGTGTGGTCCCTCCAGGCTCCCACAGCCCCTTTGCTCTTTTTGCCCCTGATTTGGATCCCTCCTTCTGCAGGGCAACTGCCCCCGCCCCCACCTGAGAGCCCCACGGTTGGCAGGAGGACACCCTTGCCCGTTCTGGCAGCTTCTCCATGCAGCCAGCTCCCCAGGAGTGGGGTCAGGTCAGGTTGTGAGGAGAATCATGAGAGAAGCAGGAAGGTGTGAGCACCTTCCTCCGACCTGGGACCTCCCTCTCTTCTGACACTTCCCACCACTCAGGGCAGCTCCTCTCCACGTGCCCCCCCGCCCCAACCCCTATTATAAGTGCTCCTGTAGCTCTGCTGTGGATCAGAGTCACCAGGGGAGGAGTCAGAATGCACATTCCTGGGCTCCAGCCCTAAAGATTCTGATCCAAAGGGTCACACAAGGGGGGCCTTGGAATTTGAATTTTTATCAAGTAGCCCAGTGGATTGGAATGCAGGGAGTCCTCTGAACACATTTTGAGAAGCATTTAACAGACCTGCCACTCACATCTGTGAGCCCTGGATCAAGAATGAAGCGCATCGTATATGTTTTAATGTTTAAAAGTTGTAAATCAAGCTAACACACTGTCAAGTACACTTTCATAACCACCTGGCAGGCTGGGATTCCTGGCCCCTGGAGTTAGCAGCCAGAAGGTAGGACAGCGGAGGGAGGGCTAGTCGCAGCCCCCCAGCCCTCCCCCTGCTCTTCCCACCTTTGGCTCTGACCCTCTTTGTGACCTGAGGAATCTGCTGCTCAAAGAAGAGCATTGCAGCCTTCAAGTCCAAGCTCAGACCATCCTTTTCTGCCCTATAGACAGCTGTATCTCAACTAACTGTCTGTTTGTGACATGGGCCCCAGGAGGGAGCCGTGTACTGATGCTGGGAGCAGGGAGTCTAGGGTCTAGGTGCTCAGAGCACAGCCTGGAGTGGGCGGGGCTCCAGGTGGCCACACCCCCTTGTCCTCTGACTGCCTGCACCTGGGGGAGGTGCAACCACAGGATGACCTAGCAGGGCCTCTAAACCAGCGCTTCTGAAACTGTAATGTGAGCAGGGCTCACCTGGGTTCTGGAGATTCTGAGTCAGTAGGTCCGGGGTAGAGATAAAATTCCATGTTCCTAACAGCCTCCCAGGGCAAGCCAATGCTGCTGGTCCACAGGACGCACTTAGAACAGCAGAGCCCTAGGGCAGGGTGGCCAGAGTTTTCCTGTAACAGGCCAGGAAGTCTGTTTCCAGGCTTTGGGGGCCTTATGGTTTCTGCTCAGAAAAACATCTACTTCTGCTTCGTTGACTATGCTAAAGCCTTTGTGTAGATCACAACAAACTGGAAAACTTAAAGAGACAGGAGCACCAGACCACCTTACCTGTCTCCTGAGAAACCTGCATGCAGGTCAAGAAACAATAATTAGAACCAGACATGGAACAACTGCCTGGGTCAAAATTAGTAAAGGAGTATGACAAGGCTGCATATTCTCATCCTGTTTATTAAACTTACATGAGAAGGAATGTATGTGTATGTATAACTGAATCACTGGTGTACAGCAGAAATTAACACAACAGTGTAAGTCAACCATACTTATATACATTTTTAAAGAAACAAGAAATAAAAGCCAAGGGGGTCAGTAGGTTCAGTATTTACTCTGGTTACTTGCCTAGCCTGGTGTTTGCCAGATTTGTCCACTTTAAAAATATAATTCTTCCCTAAAGCAGTAATCTGAGAAGATATTTTGAGTCCATGAAAATGCTGTGTCTTGCCCAACCCCCAAACATTCATCATATGTTCAGTCAATGATGAATTTTGTCTGAATTATTTATGACAATGGCTGCCATATGGTACTTTTCTTTCAATCTGTCTACATTTGTAAGTTGCCTTTCTACTGTAAAAAAGAGCTTTCCCTTCCTCCTATCTATTTTATGTCTTATTGGAATCAGTATAAACTCACGGATTTTTAAAAAATTTTATTGTTGTAAAATGTAGGGTTTAAAAATCCTCAATCTACTGTTTATCATTATTTACTTACAACAGTTCTAATGTGATATAAACTCCATCTAAGAGACTCATTTTATCGTCTAGGTAGCCTGCAAAATGTAATTTTAAAAATGCTTTTCACGTAATGTCCTCCAGAATTAAATATGATTAACTATTGGATCAAACACTAGTTTGGAATACCCAAAGCCTCCACCTGTTGGGGTGGATAATTGTGAGCATTGTTGCTGAGTAAAAGAGTGAAGTTAGACAGAACCATTCAATGTAAACTCCGTGTAGAACATTCTTAGTGTGTCTAAGTCTTAACCTTGTTCTTCTTAAAAATATCACACAATCTCAATTTGAATCTTAAGGCAAGTCATATGGGTCTGGTGTATAGATGGAGGTCTCATAGGGCTGGGGCATGTTATTCCTTCAAGTAATAATATTGTTTAGGTCTAAATTCAAATAAATATGTATTTCTCCCAGTTTTGAACACATATTGCTGGTTTAGTTTTTGAAAAATATTTTCCTTAGAACATTAGGTTTCAAAAATGAAAGTTCAGTTAATCCACATTGTTTTAAAATGAAAACTAATAGCTTATACATGAAACCTTGATTTAAAAGAAATTTTTTTGAAGGGTTTTAAAGTAACCTGTCATGTTTCTAGGTACCTTCTTCAACAGTAGGACCATGCTGCTGATTCAAGAATAGAATCTATATAAATACATGCACAGAATTGTTTTTAGACTTGGGGCGGGGGAGAAACAAACCTCTAAACTTGAAGCATCACTATGAACAAAGATAGCAGAGGTGATGGAATTCCAGTTGAACTATTTCAAATCCTAAAGATGATGCTGTGAAAGTGCTGCACTCAATATGTCAACGAATTTGGAAAACTCAGCAGGGGCCACAGGACTGGAAAAGGTCATTTTTCATCCTAATCCCAAAGAAGGGCAATGCCAAAGAATGTTCAACCTACCGCACAATTGCACTCATCTCACACAGTAGCAAAGTAATGCTCAAAATTCTCCAAGTGAGGCTTCAATAGTACGTGAACTGTGAACTTCCAGATGATCAAGCTGGATTTAGAAAAGGCAAATGAACCAGAGATCAAATTGCCAACATCTGCTGGACCACAGAAAAAGCAGGATAATTCAAGAAAAACACCTTCTTCTGCTTCATTGACTATGCTAAAGCCTTTGACTGTGTGAATCACAATAAACTGTGGAAAATCCTTAAAGAGATGGGAATATCAGACCATCTTACCTGCCTCCTGAGAAATCTGTATGCATGTCAGGAAGCAACAGTTAGAACCGGACATGGAACAGCCGACTGGTTCCATATTGGAAAAGGAGTACACCAAGGCTGAATACTGTCATTCTGCTTATTTAACTTATATGCAGAGTACATTTTGGGAAATGCCAGGCTGGATGAAGCACAAGTTGGAATCAAGATAGCCAGGAGAAATATCAATAACCTCAGATATGCAGATGACACCACCCTTATGGCAGAAAGTGAAGAAGAACTAAAGAGCCTCTTGATGAAAGTGAAAGAGAAGAGTGAAAAAGTCAGCTTAAAACTCAACATCCAAAAAACTAAGATCATGGCATCCAGTCCCACCACTTCATGGCAAATAGATGGGGACACAACAGAAACAGTGACAGCCTTTATTTTTTTGGGGCTCTAAAATCACTGCAGATGGTGACGGCAGCTGTGAAATTTAAAGACGCTTGCTCCTTGGAAGGAAAGTTATGACCAACCTAGATAGCATATTAAAAAGCAGAGATATTACTTGGCCGACAAAGGTCCATCTAGTCAAGGCTATGGCTTTTCCAGTGGTCATGTATGGACGTGAGAGTTGGACTATAAAGAAAGCTGAGTGCCAAAGAATTGATGCTTTTGAACTGTAGTGTTGGAGAAGACTCTTGAGAGGTCCTTGGACTGCAAGATCAAACCAGTCCATCTTAAAGGAAATCAGTCCTGAATATTCAATGGAAGGACTGATGCTGAAGCTAAAACTCCAATACTTTGGCCACCTGATGCAAAGAACTGACTCATTGGAAAAGACCCTGATGCTGGGAAAGATTGAAGGTGGGAGGAGAAGGGGACAACAGAGGATGAGATGGTGTGATGTCATCACCGACTCGATGAACATGAGTTTGAGCAAGTTCTGGGAATGGTATTGACAGGGAAGCCTGGTGTGCTACAGTCCATGGCATCTCAAAGAGTTGGACAGGACTGAGCGACTGAATTGAATTGAAACTTGAATAGGAATTTAACTATTTCTAACTCTTAAATGCTATTTAAAAACTTTGATAATGAATAGTATTTGCCTTTTGAATGCCTGTATGGTCTCATTTTAAACATAAATATGATTGGTAACAATTAAGAAGGCAGTGCTGGAGAGGGCAGTACTGATTGACAGCTAATCACATATCCAGCATTATTTAAAAGCAGTTTTTCTCAACTGTCTGGGATTAAATATCAGTTTTATTTTTAAATTTTAATTTAAAATTTTCAGACCATTGCAACTTAGTCACTGATCCACTGTGCATGGCTAGTGTGCAGCTCAACAATGTGCACCTCCTCCTTCAAGTGCAACACACACTGGTCCCTGGGCTGTTCAGGATCCCACCCATCCTGAGTGTGGATGTCATGGCAATAGCTGATGGTTCTGAGTTTCTAGCTTTCTTGAGTTTCCTGTACTTGCTTCTAACCTGGTTACAAACAGTTCACAGACTGGCACTAGTGCACAGACCACACAGTGAGTGTCACTGTCATAGTCAATCTTTGCAACAACCCTTTGTGAATCATACTATCCTTACCTCAACTTTCAGACAAAGACAATGAAGCACAGTGGACTTCCCAACCTTAAGAGCCCATGGGAAACAGGAGCAGAATTTGTATCTAAACCCAGTCAGCCATGCCCAGAGTCAATATTTGTCCCTGAAGGCTGACTCGAGCTTGTGCTCCTCCCTGTGGGCTTATGCCATTTTAACTATGTGTAGAGGAAGAACAATCTGGTTTAGGCCATCAGATGAGGACCTCCTCAATTACACTTTTTATAGTCTACAAACCTCCTTCATCCACACTAATCATGCTCTCTTCTCCTGGTGATTAGGAATCACCAAGGTCAGTGATTCCACCCTGTGTTTCTGGATGCTCTTGGTCCATCCATCATCCCAACCAAAGAACTTGAGGTGAGATTCAGAGGTTAAGATACTTACCCAAACACGTAACTAAGGCTACATGGCTGTAGGATGTCCATAGTCCATTTTGTCAAAGATGGTGCCAGTTTTTCTCCCTGGCACTCTGGCTGGTTACTGCTTTCCTTTCACTCTCAAGTGTCCCACTCTGGACAGTACATTCTTTGGGCACCCACACTGCTGGTGAGGAGCAGAGAAAGACCTGACAGGCAAATCAGTGTGACTGATTCCAAAACCAGGGCTTTCTGTTATCCCAGTCTACTTCTTGGAATTCCAGATTTATAAAGTTGACAAGGAAGGTTTGTTCTCAGTCATCATGTATTCATTCAGCAAACATTTACTGAGTGCCGCCTAGGTGACAAACACTGTGCTGAAAGATGTAATTAAAAAGTGAATAGGACACAGTTCCAAGTCTTGTTCTCACTTGGTTTAGTGAGAAAACAGACCATGTATGAATACACATAGGGCAGGCTACATAGTTTACATAATCTGTGTAAAATGGAAAGAACAGGGCCCCTTGTTTAAAAATCACCACACTGGATGACAACAGGACACTAACCAAGTATGGTTCAGTTTAACAAACAAGAGGTGCTCAGGGCATTACACAAATATGAGTTACTTAGGATGATGACTGATCTAAAGGTGACTTCTGAGAAGAGGTGACAACTGGGCTGACCCTAGAAAATGGGATTTCTCCCCTTCATGAACCTTCTCCTCTATTTTTTAAACCAGAGGGTATTGATGAGAATCACTGCATCATCATTTTGTCTTACACACCAGTCATCAAGACTCCCTCACAGTACATCTTCATTACCTACCTCTGGAGCTGTGACACAGGATGTGGCGGGACATGGAGACGTGCTGTTCAGACCTTCCTTCAAGGACTTGCTGCCTGCCTGCTGGAGGTGCTGCCAGTGGGGAGCCTTAAACCACAAGCCTGCATGCAGTGACCCTTCCAGGTGGAGGTATAAAGACCTGGTCATTAGATATGTCAGGACAACCCTGAAGGGCCATCTTCATTCCAGATGCCCTATGGGATTAGCTAAGGTCACCTGGCTATTGTTCCAGTTTGATCTTTCCTTCTGCCCTATCCCATTTCTTCCCTCCTGATTCCACAGTGTTGATTCCAAGGACACCCCTGATAAACATCCAAGCACTAAACTCCATCAGAGTCTGCATTCCAGAGAACCAACCTGCAACATGTATCAGAAAATATTCCAGTACTCAGGGAGGACTTTTATTAGAAAATTATTGGTTACACATGTACTTAAAACATTTTCAAACTCCAAATAAAATACAAAACGGTGGAAACAAGGACTTTCTGTGTGAATATCATTACCTTTGGTTTAAAATCCACAACCTAATGTTGTCTGACCAAAATGAAATTAAGTTGTATATTAATAAAAGAAAGCTATTATGTTTAAACATATGAAAGTGCCATTTTATATAAAAGGCTGAATGTTAGCAGTTCCACATGTTCAATCTAATAGAAAAAAGCCATTAGCATTTGAAATTTAGAGAACATTATGCTTATGACTACCTCATGGGTAAAAGATACAGTTAATGAATTAAATTAGGAATTAGAAAATACATAATACTTTGGCTAGTGATTGGTGGTAAGTATCAAAACTTGTAGGTTGTAGCTAAAGTGGATCTCAGAAAAAATGTCAGCTTTATATACTTATGTTAGAAAAATAATGACATTATTAATCTGTTCCCAATTTAAGAATTTGAGAAAAAAAAATCTCAAAGGAAAAGTTGAAAGAAAGAAAGGAAGAAAGAAAGAATAATATGATGAACTAGAAAGAAAAACAGAGCATCAATCAAGCAAAAAGTTGATTCTTTGAAAATAGGAAAAAGTTATACAAGAGTATTCATAAAAAAAAGAGAAGCCTCAAAGAAAATTAAAAGGCCAAAAGAACACAGAGATGCTGCAGAGATTAAACATATAAGATATTGTGAATAAATTTATGCCAATCAAGCTCAAAACTCACAGGAAACAGATCCACTTCTAGAAAAATGAAACTTACCAAAATGACTCTGCAGAAATAACACACTGAGTAGGAAGCACATAATTACCAAAAGTTACCCAGACAATGATGGCTGCACAGCACTGTGAGTGTGACTAATGCCACCAAATTGTGTGATTAAAAGTGGTCATATGGCAAATTTTATGTTATATATGTTTTACCACATTTTTTTAATGTAAAAAAAATAAAATCATCTATCTAGAAGACAGTCTAGACAAGTCTGTTCTTCATTAGCAAATCCCCTAAAGGTGTTCCTAATTTGAGAAAGCATATTTTCTCTTCCTTCTCTTTTAGAGGGCTTCCCCCATGGCTCAGCGGTAAAGAAGCTGCTGACAATGCAGGGGACACAGGAGAGGAATGTACAATATTGTCCTTCTGTATTTTAACCATATTTTGTTTGGAGGGTGACACCTCTCTCTCCTATAATGTCACTTAAACTACATGTACTGTATGTTTTTCCTATTACTTTTCTCTATAGTATTTTAACCAGAGGTCTTTGAGTGGAAAATGGATCATAGTTCTGTTAAAGGAAGTGGTGACACAAAGCGGCAACTTCACACAATCTTCAAGAATCTGTAATATAATTAGAGAGTAATATGTAATTCTGGGTACAGTTAAAAAAAATTTGTGAGAACTTTGTCTCAAATCTTAGAAAATGAGTTTGGCTCCAGAGTCTCTCAAGACACAAAACCTGGGAGACAGCTTTTATTGGTGGCTTGCACCTCTGATTTGGATAAAAAAGAAAATAGTATAACATATATAAATACAATCACTGAGTGAAGTTGGAGAAAAATTATAGATTAATATCTTGTAATTTGTAAAAATCTGTTGCTGGTGTAAAAAAAGAACTACATAATTTATGCAGTGCAGAAACTGATTGGAACAATGCCTTTGGAACAGACATGAACTCATGGTAGAATCACAGAGTTGACTCAAAAGTTGTGAAGGCTGAGGGTTGTCCATTGGACATTCATAATATTCATAGTCACATTCACTGCGACTGATACCTGGTTATTCGCTTTCAGAGTGCACCTGAGGGGGGAAAAAGACAAAAAGCACACATTTATGAGTTTTAAAGTCCTCCTAAGGCAACACATTCTTAGGTCCACTACTTCATGTGGAGCAAATCATATCACTACTAGAGGCACAATAGGAAAAACCAGGGGTGTATTTATTCTATGGAGGAAGAAGCCCCAATAAAACCTTGCTTGGGACTGGACATAATGCCACACAACCTGTATATACACTTGCTGCTGCTGCTGCTGCTAAGTCGCTTCAGTCATGTCCGACTCTGTGCGACCCCATAGACAGCAGCCCACTAGGCTCCCCTGTCCCTGGGATTCTCCAGGCAAGAACACTGGAGTGGGTTGCCATTTCCTTCTCCAGTGCACAAAAGTGAAGAGTGAAAGCAAAGTCACTCAGTCATGTCCAACTCTTAGCGACCCCAAGGACTAAAGCCTGCCAGGCTCCTCTGTCCATGGGATTTTCCAGGCAAAAAAGTACTGGAGTGGGGTGCCACTGCCTTCTCCAATATATACTTGAGTTCTGATCATTCTGATTCACAAATATGTCTTTCACACTAGAGTAAATTGATAAGTAAAATCATTTTTACTAACTCAAAACCTGGAGAGAAATTAAAAACAAGGTAACAAAGAGGCTAGAAAATCTATTAATAGTGCCTGACCAAGTGTTTCTCATTTTCACATATAAAATGAGCACAACAAATTTGGATGGTAATATCAGGGTGTAATCCCTATATTTTATATATTCTGATTGATAAGCATTGAAAATAAGGAGTAGGAAATGGAGAAAGCATAATACTAAGTAGTCATTAAAAAGAATGAGATAGCCATATGTACTGATATAATCTGAGATACAACATTAAGTGATAAAATGAAAGAACAGCTATCATTTGTGTTTATAAACAGGAAGACCGCATATTCCCAAGTTCTTCCTGATACACAGAACAGCTCAACAGAACAGTCAACAGTGGTTCTGGGGCTCCACCTTTGGGGGGAGCTGTGTGATGACAGGAGTGAAGAGTGATTTACTTTTTGTTCATAGGTTTTTTAAAAGTATTTTTAAAAGTTTTAAAATTTTATAGCATTAGATATGCCATGTGTTTTAAAATATAATATAATAAATATATTTAAATTATTTAGAACAGTGGTCTACAACCTTTTTGGCACCAGGGACCCAGTTTCATGGAAGACAATTTTTCCACAGACAGGGTGAGAAAGAGGAGGGTCAGGTGTAAAGTGAGTGATGGGCAGCGCAGCTGAAGCATTGCTCCTTTGCACACCACTCACCTCCTGCTGTGCGACCCAGTCCCTAACAGCCCACGGCCCATACCAGTCTGGCCCAGGAGTTAGGACCCCTGATTTAGAGTTTCTAAGGCTATTTAGAACTATGGGTATATTTTTTATTATTGGGAGGCAAGTCTTCTGTCTATAGCCTTTCAAAAAATGATCCCACTTTTATACTGTAAAACACATTATATTCTCAAAGCTCTTTAGTATCTGCTCTCTCATCTGATCCCTGTAATAGGTGTGAAGAAGCTGGCAGGGCTGTAATCCCTGCCCTACACACAGGTGAGGACCTGAGATGAGGACCTGCTCTATACACAGGTGAGGACCTGAGACCATGGGGGATCACAAGGCCACGTGGATGCTAAGTGCCTCCTCCATCTATTCAAATGGGTCCAGGCTCCCAGAGCTCATATATGAGGATTTTATAGTTACACACTGGGAACAAAGAAACTTCAAAAAACCTCAACTATATCTGCTTTGTCACAGAACAGAATGAATGACAGGCATTCATCCTTTGAGCTGAACTGTGTCCCCCTCAGTTTTACATGTTGAAGTCCTAAACACCACAGTACCTCAATATGTGACTGTTTAGAGATAGTGTCTTCAAAGAGACAATAAACTTAAAATGAAGTCATACAGGTGGGTCCTAATCTAACAGACTGGAGCTCTTATAAGAAGAGATCAGGACATAGGCTCACACAGAGGGAAGACCATGTGAGACACAGAGAGAAGATAGCATCTCCAAGCCAAGGAGAGAGACCTCAGAGGAAACCAACCCTACCGACATCTTGACCTCAGACTTCCAGCCTCCAGGGCTGTGAGGAAATAAGTTTCTGTTGTTTAAGTCACCTGCTCTGTGGTCTTTGCATGGCAGCCCTAGAAAACTAATGCCCCCTTCAGCTTTATGTATCTAAAATGTACTTTCTCTACTATTTCATGGACCAGGGTCAATCAGACAGTGATCAGTCCACCTGAACTATTTCTTCAAGAAAATGTGATGTGGAAGCACTTTTTCCCAGATGTTGGGTTTTCTTTTCAGATCAATGAATCCTGCTCTATTAGAGTGAAAAGCTTGTGATTTTGGCTAATCCTCCTGGTGTTATAGCTCTGAACAATACATTGATATCTCATGCTTGCAAATTCAAAAAACTGATAATCTTAAGAGTTTATCCTCCTAAAAGGATACAGAGTATGCAGAAATAATGTCAAGATGGGATGAGAATCAAGAACTGCATTTGTTTCTGTAGAGGTGACCTGAGCCAGTGGCAGGACTGAAATCTAAGAGTAAGGTTTGGTCACCCTGTGAACTTGAGTGACCACCTCCACCTTGGTGACCACGTGAAAGAACCAGTGTTCTCAGATTCAACACAGAACACAGAAACTAGGACAATACTCAGCCTCCCCAGCGATTCCCCCTCTGTGTTTCCTGGACCAGTTCTGTGACCTTGGGTGAGCCCTGGACCAATCTCTTCATCCATGATGTGGGATAAAAAAGGGCAGGTCAAGAGGATTAAGTGAAATCATATGTGCAAGAACTGTGTAAAATAAATTATAAAAACTACACAAATGTAGTTACCATTAATATTGTTAGAGTAGGTACAGGATTACTAGACCAGGAATCACAAGATTTCTAATTCTATGACCTATGTCTGCTTTTGTACATATCATATGTGACACTTGATTTAAAACATATACTTAAAGAACAGATTTCTAATTCTGTGTCTGCTGCAAACTAGCTTAACACCAGTTGTATACTGGGACCACATTCCTTCTAAGAGGACTTAGTTTCCTCACCTGTAAGATGAGGAGGTTGAACCCTGTTATCTTATCTGGACATATCTAAAATTCTGAGATCAATTTCTCATTATTCAATGTCTCGATCATTCATAAGGATAATACAGTTTTTAAATGAACACTTTGACACCTAGGTGGAGACACCTCTCTTTGATGTGTAATGCCTAAATTCTAAATAACAAAAGGGTTTGTAAGGGTCCTGACTGCTTTGTGACTAGGTTATATGGGAATCATAAATGATTATCAGGTCTCAGGAGGGAAACTCTGACTGGGAGACACTCTAGTAGATGAAAGCACTCTGAATTTTAGGCACAAAAAATACAGAGCTCTGTGTTCAGCTTCTCAACATTTGCATACAGTACAGTCCTAACAAAAAGCTATCTCCTACCCTATGAACAGTGGAAGGTACTGCGGTGCATTTCCTCATTTCTAAGGAGGATTGAGAAGAAACAGTGACAGAAGGAATTTAGGCCATATTTTAGATAAGTCTTTCATACAGAAATACTGTTAGTTACTGGGGCATGTTTTCTTTAACAGATATTTTAAAAATTACACAAATAACTTTATTCTACTTATAAGTGAAAATCTGGGAAGTGCAGAAAAGGATGAAGAAGGTAAAATGCACCCATCATTTAATATCCAGAGATAAATTTTCAATGGGGAAGCCTCACCACATACAGCTGGAAACCTCACCCCACCCCAAATCACGCATCTCAAGCAGCAAGAGCACCACACCTTCCCTCCCTCCCTCTGTCTTAGCATCAGTGTCAATCCCATCTTGGTCCAGAATGAATCACAGGTGGCTGCATGACAATGACGAAGTCCCTCAAACTAGACCTCAGCTGTCACACCTATACAAGACATACCACCTCACCTTTGTTAGAAAGACACCACGTGACTGAAGGTCACTCACCGAGTGCCCTCCTCACCGTGTACATTGCTTAGTGCTTTCACACACATAAGCCCCATTCAGAGGACAGTGTTAAGGTTTGTAAATTCCTGATTCATCCTGATGACAATCTACCTTCTTCTGGAAGTTAGAGGGAGCATGGGCGGGGAGGGGGTAACTGGATAAAATTCTAAACAACAAAGAATTAGGATTAAGTGACAGTATTATGTAGGAGTTTTCTTACAGGTTAGAAACAGAAGCAACTTATACCTTCCCTGGTAAATCTTCCTAGACTCAAACTATTCCAAAATGTTTCCTTATTTTTTTCTAAAACTCAAATTTCGTGGATATTCTTTGATAGCACTTGCATCACAAGTGTGCTGAGGACCAATCATAATGAAATGTAAAGGGTCTGCAAAATGAGAGTGTTCTGTGCTCTAAGGGAATCTGAACCTAGGGTCCAAGAGTCGTATCCGAAATCTGTCTGTCAGGCACAACTGTGCATGTGCACAGAAGAGCACACTCATCCTACATCCACCCCCACCACTGCTGCAGATTCTCAGCAGACCTGCATCCAATCGCCACGTTTTAAGACCCAGTCATGAAGCTTAGTCTCTGGAGGTTTATGATTGAAAACGGCACAGAGACCCCTGGTGGAGATTCTGAAGAGTGAACTTGGAGACAAACTGCAATTACAATATCCTGCAGCAGGCTCACCTGTTTTGCTCTTTCAATGAGAGCAGCAGCCTCAGTTTCACCCAGTTGTTGCACCATCTTGTAAAGGAGGCTGTCTGTATCTTGCAGCAAATCATATGGTTCATCATCATCATTCAGTCTCCCTGAATCCAAAACCTGTCAATCACCAGAAAGAAACCCATTATCACCAATGTTTCACAGTAACATATTGTGTGTGTGTGTGTGTGTGTGTGTGTGTGTGTGAAGTCATTTCAGTTATGTTTGACTCTTGGAAACCCTATGGACTGTAGCCAGCCAGGCTCCTCTGTCCATGGGATTCTCCAGGCAAGAATACTGAGTGGATTGCCATTTCCTTCTCCAACGGATCTCTCTGACCCAGGGATTGAACCCATGTTTCTTATGAGTCTCTTACAATGGCAGGACAGTTCTTTACCCAGGGCACCAAATGTTTCACAGTGACACTGTAACTCAGACAATATTTCAGAAATAGGCAGGACAGGGAGAATAGGGAGATTCTATTTGGGTGGCAGGACTGGCTGGTGTTTAAATGTTTTGAATAACCTCTTTTGCTAGGCAGACAAAGGCCTAACCTGATCTTTTATTATTACAAGGCTATAGGAAAGGAAGAAAATGTGCTGGGAGCCAGCACATGAGATCCCACCCATGACAAGGCCATGAGGGAGAAAACCTGACAGGCAAGGCGGATCAGGTTTTCAGGGATTTGGAAAAGCTGCCCCCGGTGCTCACCTTAAAGATGATATCTGTCTTTCTGATGCTTGCTTCAATAGACTACCCCCTAATTTCTGTGACACAGCCATAAGGCCTTCCCCGATCTCTTCCCAAATAAGAATCACTTTAGAACTTTAATCAATAAGTTTCCCAGGTGGTGGTATTTTATGAGATTATCCAGGGTGAAAGGAGTGTTTTAATTTAAACTCCTTTGCTGGCATTTTAGTTTGTTTGGCAAATGTGTCTATGCCCTTGGTACTAATATGCATGACTGCTTATAATACCCTAATCATAAAATAGCATAAAGAACCTGACCATATAAAGGCCCTAATAGACATAGAGCCCTTCAGGGGGTGAGGAAGCCCTATTAGAAAACACAAGAAAAATTATTCTAAAAGTAGCTATTGGGTTAACATTTGCTTGCTGTGTTTTTGCTCTTAATGTGCTAAGGTTGTGTTATAGAAACTATTGTTAATATAGTTATAGATCTAGAAAAATAAGAGCTTAGCCCTAGTGTGGTAACAATGAGATGGTTGTTAATTGTCACCCAGGAGTGCTAGGCAGAGGCTGCCTCACCAAAGTCGCAGAGACAGTGTGGGGTAAACTTCTTAGATAAACTCAACTGACAACTTCTGCAGAAGAATTGACTTTTATGTTAACAAGGTTATACTTCTACTCTGTACTGTTGCCCTAAGAGACTGCTACCTTTCAGTTAAGGTCACCACAGAAATGGAAAATAGGTTTACATTCACCTGACCTGCATATAATGTTAATGGGCCCCAAGGCCAAACGATAATGTACAAGACCCTCATAAACAAAGAAGTATGTGGAAAACACCCTGGTTTCATGAAGAACAAGCTGATGTAATGTTAAACTATCTTCCCCTTAGAGAGGTACTAACTTAGGGTATAAAAGCTATGGTAAAAAATAAAGCATTGCCAGACCCTGCCAGACTCTGCTGCACCCGTCTGGTCACTCTCTCTCTCTCTCTCCCCCACGCAGACTTGGCCCTATCAAGGCTGGTCTCACGTGTCTTCTCTCGCCGATGCCGTTCATCCCGAGGGTACCCCCTGGATCCTGCCGAGGCTAAACCCCGGCAAAAATGGAAGTTTTATACTATGATTACTGGCACTCAGCAATCTATAGCATCTTATATTCTGCTCAGGGCATTTGGGGTTGTTGTCATTAGTAAGTGCTTTTAGCTCTCAGACTCTAAGCTCTGAGGGATATTTATACAGATACACAAAGTTGGCAAATACCTTGATTCAAGAAAATCAAAGTCAATTTATCTAAAAAAGTAGGTTGATGTCATACAAATCAGATGGCAGTGACCCGACAGCAAATTGGCAAGTTGGTTTGACAGAATCTGAGCAATATTTGGGAAAAATAAAGAAGATGCTTCTGGAATTTCTTTAGGGTTCTGGGTTACTGTCAGCTGCTAAGAGGGGCAGAATCCTTTATCTGAGAGGTTAAGGTGTTTCTTGAAGTTGGCTGTGGTTGTAGCTTATTATTCTGAGAGTGAAAGGCTGGCAAAAGGAGTTGTTACACAGCAGCTTTAGTAGAA
Organism: Axis porcinus; assembly: GCA_003798545.1. NCBI lineage: Eukaryota > Metazoa > Chordata > Mammalia > Artiodactyla > Cervidae > Axis > Axis porcinus. The sequence goes on from QQTR01076491.1 coordinate 519,373, forward strand.
CTGCTCTGCACAAAAACAAAAAAACAACACCTCTAGAAATCCAATTTTCTCCTTGGACAAGATCAAAGAAGCAATTAAGAAATTGAGCTTGTAATTCTAGTGATCATGGACCACACAGCACATGGAGGCAGCTCAGTCTGAACTGCCTAGGACCTGAACCTGTTTTCACAAATTATCTTTCACTGCTCCTTTTTCTTTCTTTCTTAAGCTGCCTTCCTTTCACCCCTTTTATTGCTCATTAATAGGTTTGCTCCGTTTTCTGGGTTTCTCAGCTGGTAAGAATCCACCAGCAATGCAGAAGACCCTGATTTGATTCCTGGGTGGGAAGTTCCCCTGGAGAAAGGATAGGATACCCACTCCAGTGTTCTCAGACTTCCCTGGTGGCTCAGACAATAAAGAATCCGCCTGCAATGTGGGAGACCTGGGTTTGATCCCTGGGAGGATCCTCTGGAAGAGGGCATGGCAACTCACTCCAGTATTCTTGCCTGGAGAATGTCCATGGACAGAGGAGCCTGGCCAGCTACAGGCCATGGGGTCACAGAGAGTCAGACATGACTGAGCAACTAAGCGCAATAGGTCTATGCTTACTGACTAAACACAATAGGTCTGCTAACTGGAAATTGAAAGAGAGAGGAAGGGGCTCTAAACTCTCCTTCCTACTTATTAGCGGCTTTAGTTAATGATTTTTTTTTTTTTTTGTGGGGGGAGGGAGTATCTGAAACAATTTGCTCAAATTATATAACTATAAAAACTGTTCTGATGTTAAGTAGTATTTTGTTCTTCATTTAAAGTAAATGTATCTTAAGACAGTATGCTGAAACTCTAAATAAGACACAGGTTGTTTTTCCACATCTAGGTATTACAGTTATTTCCATTCTTTGTATTTAATTAGAAATATTTATTAAGTCTCATAAAGTCCATTTTCCTGTAATCTTTTTTGTTCACACCTATGGATCATTTCTAAGGGCAGTTCTCTCAAAAAAGCCCAATAACAGAATCTGTCACATCCACATAATAATTTATATCTTCTGTAACATGGCCAATTCAGATGCTCTGAATGTATAATTTTACTTAAGTATAACATGTTGGAACATAACTACTCTGATGTCGAGGAAGAAAAAGTACAATTTTAAAACACAGGTCTCCAAACACCTATTGTCAATGAATCTATGAAAGAGTAGTCAAGAATATACAATGGAAAAGACAGTCTCTTTGGTAAATAGTACTGGGAAAGCAGGACACCTACATAGAAATAAATGAAATTAGAACACACTAATTTTTTTGTATATGTACCACAATAAAAAATAATCCATAAACAAAATAAACTCAAAATGGTTTAAAGACCTAATATAATATTGGATATTATAAAAGTAGAGGAAAACACAGGCAGAACACTCTTTGACATGAATCACAATAATATTTTCTTAGATCAATCTCCCAAAGCAAAAGAAAAAAAGCAAAAGTAAACAAATGGGGCCTAATCAAACTCAAAAGCTTTTGAACAGCAAAGAATACCACCAACAAAATGAAAAGACAGCACATAATGAAAGGGATAAAATATTTACAAATGATGCAAGCAACAGGGGTTTAATATCTAAAATATACAAGAAACTTACATAACTCAATATCAAAAAACCAATCAAAAAATGGAAAGAAGACCTAAATAGACATTTCTCCAAAGATGACATACAGAAGACCAACAAGCACATGAAAAGATGCTCCACATCACTAATTATCAGAGAAATGTTAATCAAAATCATAATTTGGTATCACTCACATGGATCAGAATGGCCATCATTAAAGAGCCTACAAATAGCAAATGCTGGAAAGGGTGTGGAGGAAAGCATACACCTCCTACACTATTGGTGGGACTATAACTTGGTGCAGCCATGATGGAAAACAGTATGGAAATTTCTGAAAAATACTGAAAATAGAGCTACCATATGATCTAACAATCTCACTACTGGGGATGTATCTAGAAAAGACAAAAACCCTAATACAAAAAGATACATACACCAATGTTTATAGCAGCAATACTTAAAAAAGCCAAAATATGGAAACAACCTAAATGGCCATCAACAGTTGATTTTGGTCTAAGAAAATGTGATGCGTGAGTGCACACACACACACACACACACACACACACACACACACACACTTATGCAACATGGCATATTACTCAGGCCAGAATAAATGGTGAAATATTGCCATTTGTACCAACATGGATGAACCCAGAGAATATCATACTAAGTGAAGAGAAAGACAAATATGATATCATTTATAAATTAGGACTATGGGATCAATAGATACAAACTACCATAAATGAAAGAGATAAGCAAAATAGACACAGTATACAACACAGGGAACTATACCCAATAACCTGTAATTATCTATAATGGAAAATATTCTGAAAAAATATATACATATTTAGGTGAATCACTTTGCTATACACCTGAAACTAACAAAATATTGTAAATCAACTATATTTCATGCTTACAAACAGGAGTAACATTTAGCCAAAACACATTTGAGGAACACTTAAGTAAATTTTCATTAAATTCTGAATTCATTCTGCAAACATTTATTGCACATTTAAGTGCACTGATGGCATTTTGCTAGACGCTGTGGAAGACGACATGACACATAAGCCACAGACCCTGCCCTTGGGGAGCCTGTACTGAGAGGAGAGAAAGAGAAGAAAATTTCAAGTGTCTATCATGCAGGAAAAAAAGTACAACAAGAAAGGTTTAGTAACAGAAGAAATGACTTCTGGTCAGAGGTTCTGAGGATGAGCTTCGAGGAGAAAGGGCAATGAACTAGGCTATGAAGAAATGACAGGCATGAACATTGCAGAAACAGGGGTGGGTGGGTGGACAGTGGTCATTCCAGACACATGGACTGTCATGGGCCAAGTGGACTGGAGATGAGCCTGGCAGCTCCTTAAAGCAGGGTTATGTAGTTTTCCTTGTTCACTGTTGCATCTCAGGGCTCTGGCATTGTACATGATAAGTACTGTGTGATAAGGCACACAGTACTTGCCAGTTCAAAGTTCAATACAATTGAAACTAAATTCAGGGCATGACTGGGTGAGTGCCCAATGGTATGGTTTGTCAAGACTACAGGGTGAGATCAAGGGGAGGATGAGTCTATCTGGCATGGGGCACAGCTAAGGTGGGGGATACAGGGATGACAGGATGAGGGATGTGAACCTGGAGGATCACATGCCTCAGGTGGATGGCTGCGGACAAGAGGGAGGGAGGGGAAATGAGGGAGGGTCAAACCAGGGTTGCAGATGAAGGCTTCAAACACATTTATGTCAAATATTGGAAAAGATAAAGAAGAAAAGAGATAGTCAGAGAGGAGGGGGAGTTGAGAGGAGCAGGAGTGCAGTGCAGCCACAGGTATTCCAGGGAGCTGTCCTACACATAAAGATTAAATGGAGCAAGACAATATGATTTGTTTTCATTGGCAGGATGCCATCAGTGATGATGGTGTGGCTATGGGGAAAGGTGGGGGCAGGAGAGGGTGGAAGAAAAGCCTAGTAAGAAAGAGATGCCAGAGACAGTTTTCAATATGGTGACACATATTAAAGGCCGATCCCATTAGGGACAAATAGAGTGGGGAGGTGAAGATCTGAGTATTAGACCTCTGATTTTGGCTGCCAGGTGACACAGGGAAAGTTGTCCAACCTTGGAAGTTGGGTCCCTAATAAAATGGGTTCTTGTGATTTTCTCAGAGACTGGACATTCAAAATTTTTTCTTAGGTCTTGAAATAATAAATCATTTTTTTCTTACACATGGAAAGATGAATGCTGAGTGATGGTCACCTCTATAATTTCTCTCCCAAATCTGCTGCTTTTGCAAGTAAGTACCCCCTTCATATGCATGTAGGTACCTCCTTCACAAAGTATTTCTTCTCCCTTATTGTGCTCTCTATTTAATTCATTTCCAGGGCAACCATTCAATATCACAATAATCCAAGTCTATGCCCCAACCAGTAATGCTGAAGAAGATGAAGTTGAACAGGTCTATGAAGACCTACAAGACCTTCTAGAACTAACACGGAAAAAAAGATGTCCTTTTCATTATAAGGGACTGGAGTGCAAAAGTAGGAAGTCAAGAAATACCTGGAGTAACAGGCAAATTTGGCCTTGGAGTACAGAATGAAGCAGGACAAAGGCTAATAGAGTTTTGCCAAGAGAACACACAGGTCATAGCAAACACCCTCTTCCAACAACACAAGAGAAGATTCCACACGTGGACATCACCAGATGGTCAATACTGAAATCAGATTTACTATATTATTTGCAGCCAAAGATGAAGAAGCTCTATAAAGTCAGCATAAATAAGACAGGGAAGTGACTGTGGCTCAGATCATAAACTCCTTATTCACAAATTCAGACTTAAATTAAAGAAACTAGGAAAGACCACTAGACCATTCAGGTATGACCTAAATCAAATCCCTTATGATTATACAGTGGAAGTGAAAAATAGATTCAAAGGGATTAGATATGATAGACAGAGTACCTGAAGAACTATGGACAGAGGTTCATAACATTGTATAGGAGACAGGGATCAAGACCATCCTCAAGGAAAAGAAATTGAAAAACGGAAAATGGCTGTCTGAGGAGGCCTTACAAATAGCTGTGAAAAGAAGACAAACAAAAAGCAGAGGCGAAAGGGAAAGATATTCCCATTTGAATGAAGATTTCCAAAGAATAGCAGAGAGAGACAAGAAAGCCTTCCTCTGTGATTAGTGCAAAGATATAGAGGAAATCAACAGAATGGAAAAGACTAGAGATGTCTTCAAGAAAATTAGAGATACCAAGGGAATATTTCATGAAAAGATGGGCACAATAAAGGACCAAAATGGTATGGACCTAAGGGAAGCAGAAGATATCAAGAAGAGGTGGCAAAAATACACAGAAGAACTGTACAAAAAAGATCTTCAGGACCTAGATAACCACAATGGTGTGATCACTCACCTAGAGCCAGACATTCTGGAATGTGGTCAAGTGGGCCTTAGGAAGCATCACTACGAACAAAGCTAGTGGAGGAGATGGAATTCCAGTTGACCTATTTCAAATCCTAAAAGATAATGCTGTGAAAGTGCTGCACTCAATATGCCAGCAAAATTGGAAAACTCAGCAGTGTCCACAGGACTGGAAAAGGTCAGTTTTCATTCCAATCCCAATGAAAGACAATGGCAAGGAATGTTCAAACTACCACACAATTGCACTCATCTCACACTCTAGTAAAATAATGCTTATAATTTCCCAATCCAGGCTTCAATAGTACATGAACCGTAAACTTCCAGACGATCAAGCTGGATTTAGAAAAGGTAGAGGAACCAGAGATCAAATTGCAAACATCTGCTGGATCACTGAAAAAGCAAGAGAGTTCCAGAAAAATGTTTATTTCTGCTTTACTGACTATGCGAAAGCCTTTGACTGTGTGGATCACAATAAACTGTGGAAAATTCTGAAAGAGATGGGAATACCAGACCATCTGACCTGCCTCTTGAGAAATCTGTATGCAGGAGAAGAATCAATATTTAGAACTAGATACGAAACAACAGACTGGTTCCAAATTGGGAAAGGAGTATGTCAAGGCTGTATATTGTCACCCCGCTTATTTAACTTATATGCAGAGTACATCATGAGAAATGTTGGGCTGAATGAAGCACAAGCTGGAATCAAGAATTCCAGGAGAAATATCAATAACCTCAAATATGCAGATGATACCACCGTTATAGCAGAAAGCGAAGAAGAACTAAAGAACCTCTTGATGAAAGTGAAAGAGGAGTGTGAAAAAATTGGCTTAAAACTCAACATTCAGAAAACTAAGATAAAAAAAAAGAAAACTAAGATCATGGCATCAGGTCCCATCACTTCATGGCAAATGGATGGGGAAGCAGTGGGAACAGTGACAGACTTTATTTTCTTGGGCTCCCAAATCACTGCAGATGGTGAGCACAGCCATGAAATTAAAAGACACTTACTCCTTGGAAGAAAAGTTATCACCAACCTAGACAGCATATTAAAAAGCAGAGACATTACTTTGCAAACAAAGGTCTGTCTAGTCAAAGGTATGGTTTTTCCAGTAGTCATATATGGATGTGAGAGTTGGACTATGAAGAAAGCTGAACACCAAAGAATTGATGCTTTTGAACTGTGGTGTTGGAGAAGACTCTTGAGAGTCCCTTGGACAGCATGGAGATCCAACAAGTCCATCCTAAAGGAAATCAGTCCTGAATATTCATTGGAGGGACTGATGTTGAAGCTGAATCTACAATACTCTGGCCACCTTTTGTGAAGATCTGACATTTGAAAAGACCCTGACGCTGGGAAAGATTGAAGATGGGAGGAGAAGGGGACAACAGAGGATGAGATGGTTGGAAGATATCACCGACTCAATAGACAGGAGTTTGAGTAAACTCCTGGAGGTGGTGATGGACAGGGACACCTGGTGTGCTGTAGTCCATGGGGTCACAGAATCAGACATGTCTGAGCGACTGAATTGAACTGAACTGAACTTCCATACTAGTTATCTTTCCTCTAAAATATTGAATGAAAGCTCTTGGCATTTTTTTTTGAAGGAGATTTCTCTTCTGAAATATTCTAACTGTATCCATGTATGCTTATGAAATAAAAATTCCAGGAAGGTAAAAACCAGAATTTAAGTAAAACTCTAGTTAGATTTGAGCTGTTTATGTGTTTTACAAGTGGGTATATTACAACAGTTTCTGGGTTTGAGTTCCATAGGAAAAATACTCAGCAGAGATTTGAGCTGAGGAAAAGAGGTAAAGAATATGCATAAAATTGTTTTCAATTAGAAGAGGTGGAATTCGAGATTTCTGGTTCTGGTTTTCATCCTTTATCATTCATTTCCCAAGAATAACTGCAGACAGTGAAAATGGTGAACACAGACAACAACACTGTTAGAGCAAAGCACAGATTTTCATATGCCTCCTTTGCTCTTGCTTCTAGGGAGAATGCAGTGTGCAGAGAATGGAGTGTGCAGAGATGGGAGGGAACATCTGTGCTCTTGGCTGAAGAGAAAACAGGTCACAAGCACCCAGTGAATCCTAAAAACTACAGGAAGAACCCATCTTTTAAGGCAGAGACAGTGGTGAGCATTAGGAGAAAGAGGATCTCTAATTTATCTGTCTTGCTCCACTGTTTTGGAGACAATAAGGAAGATTAAATCAGCTGCTCTTATGACTCCATTATGTTTAATAAAATTAAAATTGAGAAAACATCTTCATAAAATAGAATTCTGAAACATTAATGGTACTTAATGAACCAAAGCTGGGTAAATCACTTTGAAGAGTCAACACAAAAAACAAAGCTATTAACTAAGTCAGTTGTTTCCTAGCAAGTCTTTTGCTTAATTTACTTAGAGTAAACAAAACATTTCAAACAGCTGAGATAAGAAGAGAACCTAAAGGCAAACAAGAAAAGGAAAGATATACCCATCTGAATTCAGAGTTCCAAAGAATAGCAAGGAGAGATAAGAAAGCCTTCCTTGGTGATCAATACAAAGAAATAGAGGAAAACAATAGAATGGGAAAGACTAGAGATGTCTTCAAGAAAATTAGAGATACCAAGGGAACATTTCATACAAAGATGGGCACAATAAAGGGCAAAAATGGTATGGACCTAAAAGAAGCAGAAGATATTAAGAAGGGGTGGCAAGAATACACAGAAGAACTGTACAAAAAAGATCTTCATGGCCCAGATAATCACGATGGTGTGATCACTCACCTAGAGCCAGACATCCTGGAGCACAAAGTCAAGTGGGCCTTAGGAAGCATCACTATGAACAAAGCTAGTGGAGGTGATGAATGCCAGTTGAGCTATTTCAAGTCCTAAAAGATGACGTTGTGAAAGTGCTACACTCAATATGCCAGCAAATTTGGAAAACTCAGCAGTGGCCACAGGACTGGAAAAGGTCAGTTTTCATTCTAATGCCAAAGAATATTCAAACTACCACACATGGTCATATTTCACATGTGAGCAAAATAAAACTCAAAATCCTTCAAGCTAGGCTTCAATAGGATATGAACCAAGAACTTTCAGATATTCAAGCTGGATTTAGAAAAGGCAAAGGAACCAGAGATCAAATTGCCAACATCCTTTGGATCATAGAAAAAGCAAGAGAATTCCAGAAAAAATATTACCTTCTGTTTCATGGACTACGCTAAAGCCTTCAACTGTGTGGATCACAAAAAACTGTGGAAAATTCTTCAAGAGATGGAAATACCAGACCTCCTTACCTGTCTCCTGAGAAACCTGTATGCAGGAGAAGAATCAATAGTTAGGACTAGATATGAAACAACAGACTGGTTCCAAATTGGGAAAGGAATACGTCAAAGCTGTATATTGTCACCTTGCTTATTTAACTGCTATGCCAAGTACATCATGTGAAATGCCGGGCTGCATGAAGCACAAGCTGTCATAAAGATTGCTGGGAGAAATACTAAAAACTTCAGATATTCAGATAGCACCACTTTTATGGCAGAAAGCAAAGAGGAACTAAAGAGCCTCTTGATGAAGGCAAAAGAGGAGCGTGAAATAGCTAGCTTAAAACTCAACATTCAAAAACTAAGATCATAGCATCTGATCCTATCACTTCGTGGCAAATAGATGGGGAAACAATGGAAACAATGACAGATTTTACTTTCTTGGGCTCTCAAATCACTCTAGAGGGTAACTGCAGCCTTAAAATGAGACGACGTTTACTCTTTGGAAGAAAAGCTGTAACAAACATAGACATCATATTAAAAAGCAGAGACATTACTTCACTGACAAAGATCCATATAGTCAAAGGTATGGTTTTTCCAGTAGTCATGAATGGATGTAAGAGTTGGACCATAAAGAAGGCTGAGTACTGAAGAACTGATGCTTTCAAACTGCAGTGTTAGAGAAGACTTCTGAGAGTCCCTCGGACTGCAAGGAGATCAAACCTGTCAATACTAAAGGAAATCAACCCTGAATATTCATTGAAGGACTGATGCTGAAGCTCCAATACTTTGGCCACCTGATATGAAGAGCCGACTCATTAGAAATGATTCTGATGCTGGGAAAGACTGAGGGAAGGAGGAGCAGGGGACGACACAGTACAAGATGGTGGGATGATATCACTGACTCAATGAACATGAGTTTGAGCAAACTCTAGGAGATGGTAAAGGACAGGAAGCCTAGTGTGCTGCAGTACATTGGGTTGCCAGGAGTCAGACATGACTGAGCAACAACAAAACAAAACCATACCCTTCTGTTTTTGTGCAAATATATTCACCAGTGCAACAAAATGAACTTGTTACAAGAAATGACAACCCACTCCAGTACTCTTGCCTGGAGAATCCTCATGGTCAGACAAGCCTGGCAGGTTATAGTCCATGGGGTGGCACAAAAGTCAGACACAACTTAGCAACTAAACAACAATACCTTCAGCACCTATAACCACAAGACTTCATGGTGACAACCCTGTTGGTTATGCCCTTTATCAGTATCTGTCACTTCCCCAAACCCTCCCTTAGGCTGGCTGCCTGCCCTCTGGAGCATCAGGTTTTGCAGCAGGTTGACTCGTTTCATGTCCACATTAAAGCTTTCAGAACAATCACCTGCTTTCCTGAAAGGAAAGAGGTATAGGGATCTCTTAGAGATATTGGGGGTTCAGTTCCAAAACACCGGAATGTAGTGAATATCACAATAAAGTCAGTTATACAAAATTTCTGATTTTCCAGGGTGTATAAAAGTTATGTTTAGACTACACTGTAGCCTAGTAAGTGTACAGTAGCATTATGCCTGAGAAAACATTGTACAGACCTTAATTTAAAAAATAATTTATTGCTCATGGGTGTACCTATGCGTGATTCTTGTTGATATATGACAGAAAACAACAACATTCTGTAAAGCAATTATCTTTCAATTAAAAATTAATTAAAATAATAATAATGTATTGCTAAAAAACACTAACCATCATCGTAGATTTCAGCAAGTAACACCAAAGATCACTGATCACAGATCACCATAACAAATGTAATGATATTGGAAAAGTTTGACATATTGTGAGAATTACCAAAAGGTGACACAGACACGAAGTGAACAAATGCTGTTGGAAAAATGGTACCTACAGACTTTCTTAACTTGCTGAAAAATCTTTAATTTGTAAAAAAAAAAAAAAAAAAAAAAAGTACTATCTGGGAACTTCAATAAAACAAGGTATGCCTGTATTTCTAAAGCAAGCAATAAAGAAACTGATTCAAAAATCAAAGGTTTGAAAAAGAACATTATTTGTTATTTGTGATGATTTGCTGAATTGAAAACCAACTGGTAATCAGAAGCTCTAGACCAAAATATAAGGTTTGCACCTGGGGTGGATGGAGCACAGAGGACAATCCCCAACTCTGAAGCTGGGGGATGCATGTCTCTTAGCCCTAAGGTCTAATCCTGCTGTTCCTACAAGAGGAGTCAGCAACCACAACCATTTCGGACCAAATGTAAACAAGTGGCTGAGTTTACATCTCCTGGTGGGACCTCCCTGTGGCATTACTGATGACCTCAATCAGGAAGCCCTAAACTGAAGGTCTCCCAAGACAGGAGTGGGAAGGGTCCCTCCACAGTGAAAGACAAGGTCATCATGGAAAACAAGTCCAGTCATTGCAAAGGTGACAGGCTCCAAAGAGAACCCTCATATGTCTCTTCTCTCTCTATCTTCCCTGTTCACCCGGATGCTCCGTCTCCACACCCAGACACCAGCATTGACTCCTCTCTCCCCCCTCAGGTCCCACATTCAATTCACCACTTGGATCCTCTTCCTTATCTCCCCCAAGTCCAACCATCTCCCCGTTTCCACTGCAGGCACCTTAGTCTCAGCCACCAGCAGTCAAGAGAGGGCACAGTGCAAGAGAGAGGGGACACTGCTTGTGGAGAATGAGGACCGTCAGTGTGGTTTCAGCTGCAGCGGAAGGCGGGGAGCAGAGCGGGGCAGAACTAGAAAGGTGGGTGGGGCCGGGCTGGAAACTGCTTTGTTAAAGCGCGGTTAGAGATTCGTACACTGATCAGTTGAGAATAATTTGAGGTTACAGAAATTTACCAAGAGATAAGCTTCCCTGGTGGCTCAGATGGTAAAGAATCTGCCTGCAATGTGGCAGACCCTGGTTCAGTCTCTGGGTTGGGAGGATCCCATGGAGTAGGAAATGGCAACCTACTCAGTATTCTTGCCTGGAAAATCCTGTGGACAGAGGAGCCTGGCGAGCGACAGTTCACGGGGTCGCAAAGAGTGAGACCTGACTGAGCAAGTAACACACACGAGTAAGTAAAGCATTAAACAAATTGAACACACTTTGATAACAGCAACAAAGCTGATTGGTTCAGGGGATACAGATGTTCACATCTGTGAAGCAAATGCTGAGGGATAAGACTGAGGACTGACCAGCGGAGAGGCTTTCCAAATTCTGTCCTTCCTCACAGTTTCCCTAACCAATCACACATTTCAAGGTGACAGTATTTCTAAGAATTAGAATAAGAATAATCTGCTACTATTAATGCTGGAATACCAAAAACTAAAAATAAAGCTGCAGGGTACATTTAGGAACAAAGAATTTATTTTAACAGACCCCTAACTGAGCTGGAGATCAAGCCATCTTTCTGCTGCTGCCTCTAAAGTCTGACAAAGGGCTTGAAACAGCTAAGTTTTACAGCATCATTTATTTATTATGGAATAAGGATGCTTTGGGGGACAGTCTTCAAAATATACAGTGCTAAAACTCCAGGGGTTGGTGATGGACAGGGAGGCCTGGCGTGCTGCGATTCAGGGGGTCACAAAGAATCGGACACGACTGAGCCACTGAACTGAACTGAACTGAAGAGGTAAGAACAACAAAGCAACAAGGAAAAAGTAGAAATGAAAGACTATTTTTCCAGTTAGCATTCAAGAACACAAAATGAGGGTGTAAGAATATCAGGTGTGAAAAAACATTTCTGGAATTTGAGCTACTGTCCTGTAGTCTTGCAATTTAACCGAGTCCCTCATCAAAGTTTGCAGGTGGAGCTGGCTTCCTACTGAGTTGCTCTAGTCCAGACAACTGGCTACACTGCTGGAGCCTAGAGCATCCCTTTGGTTGGGGAAGCCCCACTCCTGTTGTCAGACTGCTCTGAGCTCACTTCTCTGTATGTCCAACTCGGTGAGTGAGGCTACAGGTACTGCTTCAATGCTGAGGGCCTGATGTCTACTCAATGTCCCCACTGATGATCCATCTGACAACGCATATGAAGTGGGGAGGGGGTCATATTCCAGAAACTGTCCAAGAAATCAAAAGAGACAGTTCATTTATCATAAGACATAAGGAAGTTTGGATGTTACTGTTTATTATTGTTTATTACCTATTTTGTGTGGACCATCAAAATGCCTAAATACATCTTGCATTCTTTTGAGACTGATTTCCCTTGTGGCTCAGACAGTAAAGAATCTGTCTGCAATGCAGGAGACCTGGGATCAATACTTAAGTCAGGGAGATTCCCTGCAGAAGGGAATGGCTATCCACTCCAGTATTCTTGCTTGGAGAATCCCAAGGACAGAGGAGCCTGGTGGGCTACAGTCCATGGGGCTGCAAAGAGTTGGACATGACTGAGTGACAAGCACATTCTTTTGCTATACTCTTGAAATATGCAGCCAAAGGTTTTCCTTTGAGTCATGCCTACTATATCATTTTATAAAGCCACACTCTAACATTTACCGAAACTCAGCAAGCAGCAAAGGGAAACAACAAAGAAGATGAAAAAAGATAAGGAATAGAGGGAGGAAGGAAAATGAGATAAGGAAGGAAATATTAAATTACTGAGAGGAAAGAGCCAATCAAATCTGGAGGGAAGATACTAGACAGATATCCAGAGACCAAAGCTCGGAGCCTACTGTATGTGCAGTGCCTTGATCTACTGCCTAAGAGACTTGTTGGTTGTTTATCTATAGTCTCTCAGCCTTGACTTGCCTTTCTTTCTAAACTCTCACCTGTGATGCACAGGTTGGGTCTCTACAAGTCACATTTCAGAGGCTCTTTGGCAAGTGGCCTTTATTTAGGTTCTGCCAGTAAGCGGGCACTAGAGGGAGACTGAAAGTGGGACAGAGCTAATGTTCTATCTGATTTGGCTGTTCCTGCAGCATCACCTCAGCAGTGGGGCCTGACTCCAGCTCTGAGCTTCTATTAGCACATGGAGAAATAGCCCCATCCTGTTTCCTCAGCACATACGACCAGCAACTGGGCAGTGACCTCTCCTTGGAGGCTTGAGCACCAGCTGTAGGGACTCTCTTCTGAGTTCTTAGGTCTGGAGATCCGGCCTAGGACATGGTAGCTGCTTCCTAAAATCATTACTCCAGTGTTTCCTTTAATTTTTCTAGCCCTTTAATTCTTTTGTAGCAAATTCCTATGTTAAATCCTTTCAGCTGAAATATTGCTTTTCTCACGAGGCCCTTTCTTCTCATGGACTCTCTTCTGACAGCAAGAGCTGAAAACTTCTGCAACAGTACCCAATAACCTCCTGGCAATCTAAATGAGAGATTAATTTTTTGATTAAGGAAATTGAAAAATGTTGAAACAACTGTGACACAGTGAAAATGACTGTGTTCTATACTCTTGAAATACGAAGCTATAACTTGGGTTTGGAATATTTTCATGGCTGGGCATCTTAAAAAATGACAATTCAAATATAAGAATATTATATGAAAATATAAGATTATTGGATATACTATTTAATAGCAAATTTTGGAAGTAAAGTGAAATACTTGAGTTATTTTTAGGAATGAGAGGAGAAAATTAAGTTACTGGAGGTTTCTATCAAGTTTTACAAGGAAGGATCAGTTGAAACATTGAATGTAAATGGAAACAACTGAAATGGTGAGAGTCTTACCAATATCCGTTCATAGTCAATAACGGTGCTCAACCTGTGTGTGATGGTTAGCACAGTGCACTCAGCAAATTTCTCTCGGATTTTTTTTTGTATTAACTCATCAGTTCTGGAATCAGAGAAATGGATACACTTCAGTGAAGACAGGAAAAGCAGACTAAAGAGTTAAAAATTAAAAATCAATACTGTAACATATAATCTTGTTCCTAAAAAACTAAGTATAAAATGTCTATTTAGAAATTTACTATTTTTCATAAAATGATGGAAAATAGCCTTCCCTTGAAATTGCTTGAAACTGTCAGGAGCTGGATTTAGGAATCCAGCTCTCTTAGGATGCCTCATAACAACATCAACAGCATATAATATATCTTGGTTTCTTCCTTTGTTTTCCTTTGTTTATGATTAATATTATTAAGAGATATCTGTGGGCCAAAGAGAGCATAGAAACATCTCTCAGCATCACTAAATGTTTTCCATTTACCATATTTACAATTTGGATTCCAGATTTCATGGACCTCAGTTCCATACCTTGGATCCACATTGGATGTGGCTTTGTCAAGAATCAATATCTGATTTTTCCTGAGAATAGCCCTGGCAAGGCACACTAGTTGTCTCTGTCCAGCACTCAAGTTCAGTCCTGATTGCACTAATCTCGTACACATTTCACTAGGAAGATCTTTGATGGCTTCTTTAAGTTGTACCTGTGGATTCAGAAAAAACAACATTTCCTAAACAAACTGCTGAAGTAGAAAAACCTCTTAGATTTTAGAGCTATGAAGTCCTCACAACTTCTTGGGTATCTTACATGTAAAGCCAGGTGATGGGGAGAGCTGTTTCCAATTAGTGTTCACTGAGAAAGATGGTGGGTAGAGTCAAGTCAGGACAGAAAGATCTCAATGTCTCCCCATCCCTGCCACATGCCATCCACCAACAACCCCCATCTAGGATTTAGTTCAGAAAGTCTCTAAAAAATTGAAGTTATTTCTCCCAATGTGGTTTAAACAGAAAATCTAAAAGGATCTTTATGGTTGAATCAACTTTACCAAAGTACATTTTACATAGGAGTTGATAGACTAAAAGGAAACTTTAAAAATTTATAGAAAGTTTGGTTCTCTAAAGATATAATCTTGTTAACACTTAAAAACTTTGTAATGTTTAAAATAGTACAAATTTAAACAATGGATAACTCCATATAATACATTAGTAATCCTGGAAACTTTCCCAAGTTTAATCCTATAAATAGTAGACCAGTCAAATGCATTTTCTTCAATATCATAAATGTCTTGCAGTGAATGAAAACTCACAAGGAACAAGATACCATATTACATATTATCTCCCCCACAATATGGATATAGGTGATGTTTATACTAATCTAAGTCTTCATAAAATAATACTCATAAGATTAAAAAAAAAACTTCAACCACCAAATATAATCTGAAAATACACTTGGTGGTAGGGGTCAGTTCAATTAATTTTGGAGAAATACAACGGAGCAAGAAGCAAACTCAGGCTGTACTTGAAGTTAAAGAACAAAGAAGAAATACACTTCAAATTAAGAAACCAATGGACTGATTGCCAATAAGTTATTTGACACACTACAATGTCAGATAACAAAACACCGAGGGTAAATGAGTAGCATTTTCGTGATATTCTAAATATTGCAGCCCTTCCATGAATGTGATCCTGAACTGTGCTCCTGATGGAGTCGTCCCTAGAAAGCAGAATTCTGAGTTAGGATTAAATATGATATTGATATTTAGTGATAGCTTGAAAGGTGTATGAACTCTGAAGGGTAAGACTTGGACTGTGGTGCAAGTGGTTGGTCTTTGTTAAGACTGACATCCTGACTTTGAAGAAATAATCTCTCACTTACTCCTGAGTAGGATGACATCACAAAACTAATCTGCTTTCTTCCTTCTCCTTCAGGTTGTCCATATCTGCTTCATGATGAATAAGAGTTGTAAGGGGGAATGTTTCTCATAAAATACTGTTTTCTGGGACTCTCTATATATTTTATGAATCAGGGATTGTTATGAGAATAATATGAATATCAAGGCCCTCTGTAGTGTAATCATAAAATTAAGGTATAAAGTATGAGAATGGAAGAAAAGGACAACAGAGACAGTAGACAATAATAACTAGAAGTTACAACTGGAGAAACTGAACACATTAGATGATTGTGTAATATTACTATTTTATTTCTTAACCAAGATAATTGTGTTAGATTATGCAAGAGAATGTCCTTGAAAAGGATAGAGGTTGTGCCTCTTGATGACTGTTATAGACCCAGAATCTGAAACAGTGCCTGTCTAAGAAGTTCTCAGGGATATTTGTTGACTGTGTGAAGGCAGAATTGAATCTCATCTTGTGACATATTGGTTCCTAAAAATTATAAAATAAATCTATATAAACAGTTTGCATATAACACTATAATTATGTGTAAAAATATTATATTCTTATAACAATTAACTGGCTTCAGAATATCACAACATCACACTGTAAACTGTGGAAAGCACATGAAAAGGTATAATTTAAGGAAAATGGAGCAAATAATACTATTCAAAACTATGCATCTTAATATAGACTACTTCAGATCATTTTTGAAGTTGGGAAAATAAGAGAATATAGCAAAACTGAAAAATAATAAACTGAACTTATAAAGTACCCTATTTCTATCATCATTATCATTTTTAAAGTAACCCACAGTGTAGTGTAACTAGTAGGTGCCAACGCCTCTCACAGGAGGTTAACACAGAAGTCAGACAGTTCCCACATTTCGTGGAACCTTCTTACTTCCCAAAAAGAAAGGCTGGTGTGGGCTGGAAGGAGACAGGGAAATGCAGTCAACAGATGGGGAAGAGCTTTTACTAGAGCAGGGCCAGCAGTAAAAGAAGTAAAGGGGGAGCCTGTTCACCTATTACAAGGCCCAGGAAGTGGACATGTGAGCTGTCTCCACAGCCGGGACTGAAGCACGTGGTTCCTGATGCACAGGCTGCTGATGCCCAGACTTCTGTATCTTGGCTTCCTATGTGATGAGACACACTTGTGTCCTAACAGAGATGCTATCAATGCTGGATTTGTGTAGCACAAAACTTTTTAAAGAAATAAGCCATACTTCTCTGAAATGAAGCAATCAACCAAATATTAGTACCTATTTATTAAGTGCTACTTTTTAAAAACAAAAAACCACTACAATATTGTAAAGTAATTAGCCTCCAACTAATAAAAATAAATGGAAAAAAAATAAAAGCCAAAGACTGAACTAGGTCCTATAAGAGATTAGAAGTCTGTCTATGGTTTAGAAGTCTGAAGTTTCCGCCATCAGTAGAATCAATTTGCAAAACTAGGGCTAATACACAAAATAATTAGTATTAAAATATACAAACTAACAACTTAATAGTCAAAACTTTTTCATGCAAGGGTGAGGAAGTTCAATGAAGTAGGGCAAGTGGAAACATGATACAAATAATGGAAATCCTCTAGAAATGAGCCTCTCCATGTAAAAACCGAGCCAGAGCTCCAGGGTTCTGTTATCAGCATTCATGCTGCAGCATTAAAATGATATCATCATCCATAAGTAATCATCATCACATTTCAACTATATAATTTACTTCTTATGAAACTTCATAGCATGTTATTGGTATGATCTTGTTTATCTTTCAGTTAATAATGAAAAACTATTGTCTTTACTTAGATATCCCCTAAGGCCAGAGGAAAAAAATGAATATTGGAGGGTAATTAAGTTTTTAGGTCACTAATAGAATTTGATCCCACAGTTTTAATGTCTAGTTTTAATGTCTGCTAGGGACAGAATAATGTACCTAGTTACTTGGGGTTCTATAGAAAAAGCTAAAATGAAAATGTGAGGAATTATATTGTTGGTTTTCATTATCAATACACACATTTTAAGTGTACCCATCTCATCACTGTTCTCCTAGAAAGAAAATAAAGTTAGTTAAAATGGTAAGCTTCCCTTAATTACATGCAACATTATTAATGTACACACACAGATACTGATGCTAACAAGTTAATTACATTACATAAATTACCTCTTCTAAGGCATTCCACAGTTCCTTCTCTGAATACTCATTAAAGGGATCCAGATTTTTCCTCACTGTTCCAGTGAATAAAACAGGTTCCTAAATACCGCAAAATAGTGAACATTATTACCGTAATCTCTTTTTATTTTAAACCAATGTTTATAGAAAAGAATGAAAATATAAGATATCAAAATTCACTGCAATTATTAATACTAAAGTTGCAAACGTATGTTTACAAAATGTTTAGTATCTCTAAAATAATTTTCCATTGTACAAAGTGTGCTACAAAATATCCTCTGAACCTTTAAACACTAACAGAAGAAAGTGTTGAAGAAGCATTTTAATTTTAAGAAAAAAAAAAAAAACTGAAGAAGAGAAAGGAAGACTTTATTTTTCAAAAAATTGCCATTCTGGTAATAAATATATGCTTAAACACACATACAAACTGAGGATATAATTACATGAGAAACTTTACATCAAGATCTACATAAATTAATTGTCAATCCTGGTGTGATACTGGGAAATACCAAGACCATGATTAGCTGAGTTTTGTGCCTCAAAGCAAAATTGTTAAATTTTTTCACATTTGCATTGAAGAATAGAGTAGGCTATTTTCTATGCTGGTCAAACAGCCTTCTAGGAGGTAGACTCTCTCCACAGGTGTGAATGGAACATCCCCACACATGCAAAGAGGACGTCAGCTCCTGGGGCCTGAGGTTCCTCTGTCCATGGAGAGATCACCTCTGATTCTGTACCATCTGGTCCCCACATTCTCTCACCTGTGCATCAGGATGACCTGCCTCACAGAACCTAGTTATTAACTGCAAGTCCAGGATGACCTGAAACCCATTGTGACCTGTGTCATAATAACATTATTTTAATTTAAATAGTTCCTCTTCCTCATCTGTATCAGGAGAAGCCACAGGTAAATTACTCTGGAAATATATGCCTCTTCTGGTGGCTCAGACGTTAGAGTCTGCCTATAATGTGGGAGACGTGGATTTGATCCCTGGATTGGGAAGACCTCGAAGAAGTAAATGGCAACCCACTCCAGTATTCTTGCCTGGAAAATCCCATGGATAGAGGAGCCAGGTGGGCTATAGTCCAGTACTCTTCCCTGCAAAATCCCATGGACAGAGGAGCCTAGTGGGCTACAGTCCATGGGGTTGCAAAGAGTCAGACACAACTGAAAAACTTCATTTTCTTTCTTTTCTTTCTTTCTGGATTTCAAGAGAAAATCTTGTATACAAGCTCATGCACGCCATTTAAGTTTCTTCTGGAAGGTTCCAGTAAGCCAGGACACAGAATATGAGCAACAAAGAGCCCATTTGGCTCCTTTCAATGAAGGGGGCAAAACAAGAGGATGCACACATATGGGAACAAGAGGAGATCTGACTCTTCCACAAGTGCCCGGAATTGGTCAGAATCACCATGTTCAAATCCTGCCTGGCCTTGGGGTCGTTCTGTTCGTCCTCATTTCACAAAAGCCTAAGAAAAATGAATACAGATATTTCTTCTCTCCATGAAGAAGAATGACACTCATCCTCCCATATCGTCTTTCCCTACTGTCTTAGTTTTAAGTCTGGTAAAAGAGAAATGGGTGAAGAAAACACATGGCATGCCATCAAAAAAAGATATACCCCTAAGTAAAGTCCAAAATTAAAAAGACATTATAAAGGGAGCTTCATTTGCACATTATTGAGCAAGCAGTCCATATGCCTCCAAAGCACTGAAAATCACTGGTCATATGATGTTTCAAAATGATTACTGAATTGAACTGAAAAATCCTGAAAACCACATTTAAGCTCTCCTTTAAAACTCTGGAATTTAGGATCAAAGGCCATCTAAGCAATGGTAAGAGTTTCTTGTCAAGGAATAATCATCATTCTAGTTCAGATTTTTAGAAAAATTTTTTATTCTCTGTAAGATTCCAGAGATTGAAGGACTAAATCAGGATTCTTTGCAGAAAGAGGAAGGAAAGTAAAGTTGCTCACTTTTGAGCCCCTGATCAACGCTTGCAGCTGCTTCAGACTGAGCTTTAATCAGAGTCCTCAGACACTATGTAGGCCTTAAGGAGGTTCCGTTAATTATCACCAAACCACTGCTGAGTGTCATACAAAAAACAGACACTAAGCATTATCCAGGGTAATAAGGGTTCCCACTCAAGTCTATACCATCAATCTAAAAGGATATATTGAGAATTATGCATGCTTACTTAGCAGTATTAAATGGAAGAATACAGTTTAGTAAATAAGACTATTTCTCTTTCAGTTTTTTTCTCATTAAGAAAAAAGGGAGAGAAAACCAGGAAATCAGGAAGAAGTCAGAGAACCAGCACTGGTTCACCTTCTTCAACCTATTGAAAAAAACTCAGGGACTAGAAATACCAAAAGAGCAGAATGGGCTATTTAAAAAATATTCAACTTTTGCTTTGATTTAAAAAAATAACTATTAAATATAAAAAATGAATTTGATTGATCATGATAAAGATAATGGCTGCTGATCCACGCCAACACTTGCAGTACCAAACATAAATACTGAATGTGCACGGAATCCCTCTTCAACTGAAAACACTTCCTTTGTGCCAACATCATAAGGGGCTCTTGATGCAGAGACTCATCTGAAGAGGTCCTGAAATCCATTTTCCACATCCTACGCTTCCCTGGTGGCTCAGACTAAAGCGTCTACCTGCAATGTGGGAGACTTGGGTTCGATCCCTGGGTCAAGAAGATCCCCTGGAGAAGGGCATGGCAACCCACTCCAGTACTCTTGCCTGGAAAAACCTCATGGACAGAGGAGCCTGGCAGGCTACAGTCCATGGGGTTGCAAAGAGTTAGACATGACTGAGCAACTTCACTTTCCTTTCCTTTCCTTTAGATAACCAGCTAATCCCTGAATATAATCTCCCCTCGGTATTTTTTCGTGGGAACATACTTAACTAAACCCTTCAGGCTATGAGCACAAAGGATGCATACACTTCAGCAACCTGTTCTGTTTAAGAAAATTATTTAGGAAGCGTTTTCATTTTTGCTTATTCCTGAAACTGTGAACACAATCTGAGGAGTACTTTCCTGAGAACACAGTATTTGTCTCTGAAAGTTCCCTCAGGGCTCTAGGACTGATGGTCTATATCATCACTCCTCTGCCTCTGGTTCCTATGCAGGTCTTTGATGCTGTGACATCTCCCCCAATTCTGACCTGCTCATGGTGGGGTCAACACTGATGGGGATGAGCCTCGGGGAGAGAGGGCACCCCAGAAGCTCAACCAGGATCACAGGGAGCAGGAAGGATGATGTGGGCCTGGCTCACCCAAGTGGGGCAACTCAAAGAAACAGCACTGGGCTTCCCCTCCAAAGAGTCTGCTCTCAGCTTCCCAGGTTGCCTAAATCAGGGTGTTGAGACTGCTTCCTATTCATTTCAGGAGAAAAGGGATGTAAGCTCTTTGTACTCAGACAAGTAGCTTCAATTAACCAAACCAACAGACTTCCTCCACCTCCACAGTCAGCTAGACATTATAAAGAGAAAGGGCTCTTGGCTGGGGAGGAGTGAGATTTTGAGTATCTTTTCCTGACATTTATTAGCCCATGATGTATATGTGAATAAACCTGTTTCTAAAGTGATATTGTTCAAATAAGGGACATAACATTAGGAGTAGTATCTTCCAGCTTTGCTCTATACTTACTTACTTTTGTTGTGGCTTAGGGAATCATTTTGAGTGGGATGGTAGGAAAAAATGGGAAAATATCTGATGAGAATATCAGTCAGTTCAACAAGCATTTATCTTTTAAAAAGGACAGTTCTAAGTTCTGATTCTACTGCTTAGTAGCTATTTGATTCAGAGTAAATTACAAATCTCCCCAAGTCCTAACTCCGTTACTGGAAAATAGGTCCTGCTATGAGAACCTGAAACAAGGAAGCTTGTAAAGTGATGCTAACATGGACCAGGAGCCCAGCCCTACAAGATGAGAGTAAGGAGCCGTTTGTCAAACTGCAGGTGCAGCCAATGGCTCATGATATGAATTTTGGGCTTGTGGCCATCCCTTTGTCTTTTATATGAACTAAAATAGAACTTATATAATAGAAAATACTGGAGCACAGTGCAAGAGTAATATTGTTTCATAAAATTTTTGTTTCTCAACAGTCTTCGCGGAGAGTCGCCGCGGTTTCCTGCTTCAACAGTGCTTGAACGGAACCCGGCCGCTCCTCCCCCACCCCAGCCCCGGCAGGCTACTCAGAGCCAGCCCTCGTCACCACTTGACAACACCCGCCGACTGGCCCAAGGTCCCCGCCGCAGCTCCAGCGCAGCGCAGCTGTCGCCATCGCCACCACTCCTTCTCGTCCGCCAGCCATGACGACCGCATCCCCCTCGCATGTGCGCCAGAACTACCACCAGGACTCGGAGGCCACCATCAACCGCCAGATCAACCTGGAGCTCTACGCTTCCTATGTGTACCTGTCCATGTCCTACTATTTTGACAGCGATGATGTGGCTTTGAAGAACTTTGCCAAGTACTTTCTTCACCAATCTCACGAGGAGAGGGAACATGCTGAGAGACTAATGAAGCTGCAGAACCAGCGAGGCGGCCGAATCTTCCTTCAGGATATTAAGAAACCAGACCGTGATGACTGGGAGAATGGGCTGAATGCAATGGAATGTGCGCTGTGCTTGGAAAGAAGTGTGAATCAATCACTACTGGGACTGCACAAACTGGCCACTGAAAAAAATGATCCCCATCTGTGTGATTTCATTGAGACTCATTACCTGAGTGAGCAGGTGGAAGCCATCAAAGAATTGGGTGACCACGTAACCAATCTGCGCAAGATGGGGGCCCCTGGATCTGGCATGGCAGAGTACCTCTTTGACAAGCACACCCTGGGATACAGTGAGAGCTAAGCCTCAGGCTGGCTTCCCACAGCCACAGGGGTGACTCCTCTGGTCACCAAGGCAGTGCATGCATATTTGGGTTACCGTCACCTTTTCTATAAGTTGTAACAAAACATCTACTTAAGTTCTTTCTTTAGTACCATTCCTTCAAATAAAGTAATTTAGTACCCCCCCAAAAAAAAAGTTTGTTTCTCGTGTGTGTGTGTGTGTGTGTGAGAGAGAGAGAGAGAGAGAGAGAGAGAGAGGAAAGAAAGAAAGATGTTTGCACAAACATAAAATCATAATACAAAGCAGTTCTACTGTGGATCACAGTCAACAGCATGTTGAAGTCACTAACAGAATAGCTACCTGCTCAGGTTCTGGAGTTGGGAATCTCCTTAAATTTGAATCCTGCTTATATATTTTAGAAATTGATTATTTGTTGGTCACAGCATTTATAAGTATTTTCTGCCATTCCATAGGTTGTCTTTTTGTTTTGTTTATGGTTTCCTTTGCTGTGCAAAAGCTTTTACGTTTAACTAGGTCTCACTTGTCTATTTTAGCTTTTGTTTCCCTTACTGTAGCTGATGGAATCAAGAAAATATTGCTGTGATTTATGTCAGATAGTATTCTGCCTGTGTTTTCCTCTAAGATTTTATAGTACCTGGCCTTACATTTAGGTCTATAATTCATTTTAAGTTTATTTTTGTATGTGGTGTTAGAGAATGTTCTAATTTCATTCTTCTACATTTTATGTCCAGGTTTCCCAGCATCACTTATTACAGACTGTCTATTCCCTGTTATATTGTATAGTAGTAGTAGTGAAGACACTCAGTTGTGTCCGACTCTTTGCGACCCCATGGACTATAGCATACCAGGCTCCTCTGTCCGTGGGATTTTCCAGACAAGAATATCGGAGTGGGTTGCCATTTCCTTCTCCATTATATTTATAATCTTGCCTTTTTTGTCTTAGATGAATTGACCATAAGTGTATGGGTTTACTTCTGAACTTTCTATCCTGTTCCACTCATCTACATGTCTGATTTTTGTGCCAAACCATACTGTTCTCATTGATGTAGCATTTGTATTTTGGTCTGAAGTCACAGCGTGTGATTCCTCTAAGTCCATTCTTCTTTCTAAGGAGTGTTTCTAGTACTCAAAGTTTTCTCTGTTTCCATACAAATTTTAGGTTTTTTGTTCTTGTTTTATGAAAAATAAATTGTTAATTTGATAGGAATTGCACTCAATTTGTAGATTGCCTTGGGTAGTATAGTCATTTTAACAATATTGATTCTTCCAATCTAAGAACATAGTGTATTTTTCCATCTATTCATGTTGTCTTAAATTTCTTTAATCAATGTCTTATACTTTTCTTTGGCCTCCTTAATTAGTTTATTCCTAGGTTTCTTTCTTTATTTTTGATGCAATGATAAATGGATATTTCCCTTGGTTTCCCTTTCTGATTTCTTATTATTAATGTATAGAAATGCAACAGATTTCTGTATATATAACAGCTTATACAGCTCAACATAAAAACAAACAAACAAGCCCAATCAAAAAACAGGCAGAAGACCTAAGCAGACATTTTTCCAAAGAGGAAATACAGTTGGCCAAGTGGCACATGAAAAGATGCTCAATATCACTAATTATTAGAGAAATAGACATCCAAACTACAATGAGGTATTGCCTCATATCAGTCAGAATGGCCATCATTAAAAAGCCTACAAAAAGTACACTCTTGGTAAATTGGGAGTGTAAATTGGTGTAGCTATTATGGAAAACAGTATGGAAGTTTCTTGAAAAAAACAAAACAAAACAAAACAGCAACAAGAGTTACCGTATGGTCCAGCAATCCCACTCCTGGCCATGTATCCAGAAAAAACAAAAACTAATTCAAAAAGATCCATGCACCCCAGTGTTCACAGCAGCACTACTGATAAGACATGAAAGCAACCTAAATGTCAACTGACAGATGAACTGATGAAGAGATGTAATTTATATATGTATATATATATATTGGAAGGACTGATGCTGAAGCTGAAACTCCAGTACTTTGGCCACCTCATGCGAAGAGTTGACTCATTCGAAAAGACCCTGATTCTGGGAGGGATTGGGGGCAGGAGGAGAAGGGGGTGACAGAGGATGAGATGGCTGGATGGCATCACCGACTCGATGGGCATGAGTTTGAGTAGACTCTGGGAGTTGGTGATGGACAGGGAAGCCTGGTGTGCTGCAATTCATGGGGTCGCAAAGAGTCGGACATGACTGAGCGACTGAACTGAACTGAACTGATAGATATATACATACACACACATATATACTAGATATAATTGAATCACTTTCTTGAACACTTGAAACACTATAAAACAACAATGTTCAATTAAAAAAATAAATACAGACATACACAAAATTCAAATCTTGACTTCACTGCTTGCTGCTTACCTGGGCAGTGGGTTAAGCTCACAGCTGTTGTTTAATCTCTAAGTCGTGTCTGACTCTTTTGCAGCCCCATGGACTGTAGCCGCCAGGCTCCTCTGTCCACGGGTTTTCCCAGGCAAGAATACTGGAGTGGGTTGCCATTCCCTTCACCAGGGAATCTTCCCAACCCAGGGATCGAACCTGTGTCTCCTGCATTAGCAGGCAGATTCTTTATTGCTGAGCCACCAGGGATGTACTAAGCTCACATGTCTTGGCTTTTAAATCTGTCAGATAAGGATAATAAGAGAATTGCGAGGATTAAGTAGGAGATGGTAGGGAAAAAGGCTAAAACCTGTTAAGGATTCCACAAATCTTTGCAACTATCACTAATACCTGTGTAACTTGTCAGAGCCTGCAACAAGCACTGGAGCAACAGAAATGAGAGACACAGGCCCTGTCCTCAAGGACAGGGAGACAATAGTCAAGAACGTGGGGAGAGCTGAGAAAAAGGCCAGAGGTCTTGGTGGGGGACGGGAAAGTAAGAGTGTGTACAGGGTGGTGGTCAGGAAAGAAGCCAGCGGGAGGGGAACCAAATCAAAAGCAAACAAGAAAGTGATATTCTCTTCTCTTGTTCCTCATAGAAAAGATCTTAGACATATTTTTCTGTTTTACTTTTCCCAAAATCTCCTATTGTGTGTATTCGTATATGCGTGTGTGTGTCAGGTTGGGGGGAGTGTTTTTCCGGCTTTTGCTTTTTGCTTTATTCCTTACATTTATATAAATAATTTGGTTTATAACCAATAAATATAACAAAAATCACCTAAAAACATAAATAGATGGGGGACACATGTACACTTGTGGCTGATTCATATCAATGTATGGCAAAAACCACCACAATATTGTAAAGTAATTAGCCTCCAATTAAAATAAATAATTTTTTAAAAATAAAGAAAAAAAGAAATTAAAAAGCAAAGTCATTCCAGAATGTGTTACTCTTTCTACTGAATTAGAAATAATCTCTGAAAGGCCAGTGCCCCATTCTTTAAGGATAATGATAACTACTACTGATTGAGAATTCTCAAGAACCAGACATGGGGCACAAACTTTTTCTCACCCAGCTACGTCTTGACAACACATCTGTGCAGCAGTAATTCCTAGATCTAGTTTAAGGACAAGTATAAAGTTTGGAAGCTGAGTGACTTCATCAAGTCCCCACAGTCGTATGAGGCAGAGCAGGAATAAAAATGTGGATCATGTTGACGTTTGGTCTAAATTCTTAAATATTCTGCCCCTGTCTGCCCTGTATGATTTCCTGAGAACTTTACACATTACAGGGTCTCTCCAGATACTCTCTCTTTAATCATCCAACATTGTGCCTTGGGGAATAATAAAAGTTTTGTAGTTATAATGGTTGTGATCATTATCTACCTGAATACAAAGTTTAGCACTGCTTTGTAGTCATGTTCTCCTCTGGAGTGTGTACTTATAGCATGATCAAAAGTAGGGTGGATTGTAAAGTAATTAGCCTCCAACTAATAAAAATAAATGAAAAAAAATTTTAAAAAAAGAAAGAAAAGAAAAGTAGGGTGGAGACTGATGGAACAGAACCAAAATCTGGTGATGTTGACGGATGTTTCAGCTTCGCTCAGATGTGCTTCCAAACATTATCAGCAAAGCCAAGGATCATCCAATGTTTTTCTTTATTCATAAAGTTCTCTTATGTACATAAGCATACAACTTTGCTTTATTAAGAGGTATTAATAACAACACAGGGCACATTTCTAGGTTCTTTCATCCAAGGACATAAAAGGACAGACAACCCACTATTTCTGTTAACTAGCCTCATTTGATTCAGAGATTGGTACAATCAAAACTTAAAACTTGGAATTTAAACTCCTTTGCTTTCTACTGCAATCACTGTGTCATGAATCTAATAGGCAGAGGAAATCTTTAAATTTAGGGGTTACAGGTGCTGAAAATTTCTTCCCATTTTTTCTGAAAGGGATATCTTTTAAAAATTGTTTTTAAACTGTGGTAAAATAGAATGGTGCAGCAGTAAAGAATCAGCTTGCCAATGTAGGAGATGTGGGTTCAGTCCCTGGGCCAAGATCCCCTGGAGAAGGAAATGGCAACCCACTCTAGTATTCTTGATTGGAAAATCCCATAGACAGAGGAGCCTGGTAGGCTACAGTACTTGTAGTGCAAAAAGTCAGACGTGACTTAGTGACTCAACAAAACATAAAATATACCATCTTAACAACTTTCAAGTGTACATTTCAGTGGTATTAAATACATTCCCATTATTGTACAACCATCACCACCATCCAGCCATAGACTCCTTTCATCTTGCACAAGTGAAACTCTGTAGCCATTAAACATCTCCCTTCTCTCCCCTCCCTTCAAAACCTGGCAACCAACATTCTATTTCCTGTCTCCATGAATTCCATTATGAAGTAATAATGGAGTTATTATAATAGAATTACACAGCAATTATAATTTGTAACTGGCTTATTTCACTTAACATAGTTTCTTCAAGATTCATCTGTGTTGCAGCATATGTCAGAATTGGTTTCCTTTCTAAGGCTGAATTATATTCCATTGTATGTATATGTACCATGTTTTGTTTACCCAGTCATCTGTCAATGTACCCTTAGGTGCCCCCATGCTTTTGCTACTGTGAAAAATGCTGCTATGAGCACACATATACAGAGATCTCCTCAAGACCCTGCTTTCAATGTTTGGGGTTTATACCCCAAAACAGAATTGGAGGATTGTATAATTCTGGTTCCAAATTGAGAAAGGAGTATGTCAAGGCTGTATAGTGTCACCCTGCTTATTTAACTTATATGTAGAGTACATCATGAGAAATGCCAGGCTGGATGAAGCACAAGCTGGAATCAAGATTGCTGAGAAAAATATCAATAACCTCAGATATGCAGATGATACCACCCTTAGGGCAGAAAGCCAAGAAGAGCTAAAAAGACTCTTGATGAAAGTGAAAATGATGAGTGAGAAAGCCAGCTTAAAACTTAACACTCAAAAAATGAAGATCATGGCATACAGTCTCATCACTTCATGGCAAATAGGGGAAACAATGGAAACAGTGAGAGACTTTATTTTCTTGGGCTCCAAAATCACTGCAGATGGTCTGTCACCATGAAATTAAAAGACACTTGCTCCTTGGAAGAAAAGCTATGACCAACCTAGACAGCATATTAAAAAGCAGAGACATTACTTTGCCAACAAAGGTCCATCTAGTCAAAGCTATGGTTTTTCCAGTAGTCATGTATGAATGTAAGAGCTGGACTATAAAGAAAGCTGAGCACCAAAGAATTGATGCTTTTGAACTGTGGTGTTGGTGAAGACACTTGAGAGTCTCTTGAACTGCAAGGAGATCAAACCCATCAATCCTAAAGGAAATAAGTCCTGAATATTCATTGGGAGGACTGATGCTGAAGCTGACACTCCAATACTTTGACCACCTGATGCGAGGAACTGACTCATTGGAAAAGACCCTGATGCTGGGAAAGATTGAAGGCAGAGGAGAAGGGGACAACAGAGCATAAGATGGTTGTGTGGCATCACTGACTCGATGGACATGAGATTGAGTAAGCTCCGGGTACTCGTGATGGACAGGGAAGCCTGGCACGCTGCAGTCCATGGGGTTGCAAACAGTTGGACATGACTGAGCAACCGTATTGAACTGAACTGATGATAATCCTATTTTTAACTTCAGGAGTTTCTACTGTGCATATTTATATAATCCAGCCTCTAAAACACTCCCTAAAAGTCACATTGCTTTAACATGAAGAACAAAAATAACCCATACAAAACAAACAAAAACAAAGAAGTAGAACAAAAAAAATAGAATCAGAGCCCAGGAAGAGATGATCAATTCAAAGCTTCACCATCACAACAACCATGTATGGGGTTTACATGAAACACCACACATGTACTGACCCATTTAGCCCTCATAACAGCTCAAGAAGTTGGACTGTTAGCTGCCTTCTAAGTGAGAAAAAACTGAGGTACACAAAAATGGATTTCCAAGTCCCTTGTTCTTCCTCATTATTCTGTACTGCCTCCCTGGTTAAAATAATTTACTAAGAGCTGAATTCTAAAAGTCTCCCCAAAGCATCTATACACCCTGTAATTCTCAAAGCCCCACGGCTTCACAGAAAGTCCTCCAGGAAGATAATCACCCTTGAAAAGGTGGTTTTATTTCCTACAACAAAATTCCATCATTAAAACACAAAATTCAGGTTTCCCTATAGGAACCTCTCCAGTACTGTACAAACCAGTTATCATTTTGTCTCAGAATTATGTGGTTACCAATAGACAAAATCGTGACACCTAAAGAAGCCTGAGTCCAGAAATCTGTCTGGGTCAGTTATTAAATGACACGCAGACAAAGGAAACAAACAAATAAACAAAGTCTAGTATCTGATAAAATGTCTGTTGACAATACCTGCTGCTAAAAATATTCTCTATTGGGAGAAAAAGGATCCAGCCTTTCATGCAATTTGAAAAAAAAATCAAATTAAAAGCAATTAAACTACGGTGCCTTATAAAAAGAACACGTGAGAATACTCTGATATGCATACCTGAGGTGCAACTGACATTTTCTTCCTTAAATCATGAAGTCCAATTTCAGTTGTCCTGATGTCATCAATCCAAATTCTACCTTCAGGCTCTGACAATCTAAGAAGGGCAGCAATGAGAGAACTTTTTCCAGCTCCCGTTCTTCCCATGATGCCAACCTGTGAAGAGATCCAGGAAGGATTAAGAATTAACAATATGCAACCAACCTAAGAGAAAATCTGATTGCTGAAGATGAATTTTGAAAGTTCTAGATAAAGAGTAGTCTCTAAGTTTCTCAAACATGGCACTGTTGACATTTTGTTGAGGGGATGGGGGACTACCCTGTATATTTCTGGAGGGTGAGCAGTAGCCATGGACTCTACCTCCTGGATACCAGAAGCACCCCACAAACTGTGGCAACCAAAATTTTCAGACATTGGCAACTTCCCCTTGGTTGGGACCCCATGGTCACAAGTTAAAACTAACAGAATCAATACATTAGAAGTGAAAAGCCAGCTGTCTTCACATGGTCCATAAGAAGGCAGTTTATAAGTTAGCTTTATCCCTACCTGTCTGGGTATTTTGACTTTTAGAATTATGTGAGTAATTTTACAGAGATGTCAAGTCTAGTCAGAAATGTGATACATAACCAAATATTTTTTCAGGGATCTCTTATTTAAGAGGAATTTTCTTTGGTAGAGAAATTAAATCACTTCCTTATGTTAAATATTTTAATTATATACTATCTTGAAAAGAAACATC
The DNA here is from genome assembly GCA_003798545.1 of Axis porcinus. Taxonomy (NCBI): domain Eukaryota; kingdom Metazoa; phylum Chordata; class Mammalia; order Artiodactyla; family Cervidae; genus Axis; species Axis porcinus. The sequence continues at coordinate 549,945 of QQTR01076491.1, forward strand.
TTAAAATTGTAAAATGCACTTCTCAGTGTCTTAAAAGACAGTGGCCAGTAGACAATACACATAATGAGTCAACAACAACACAAACAATGTTTGCTATTTAAATAGGGCCTTTCATCTGAGCAGTTCAAAAGGCATTTTATAACAAATTAATACTTACAATTGAACCTTGAAAAGGTACAGGTCAAGTATCAGTCTAGTTATTAAAACCAAAACAGAGATAGGGAGTTTGAGAATGACAAGTACACACTGCTATATTTAAAATGGAAAACCAATAAGGGCCTACTGTATAGCACAGGAAACTCTGCTCAATGCTATGTAATAATCTAAATGGAAAAGCATCTGAAAAATACACACATGTATCCGTATAACTGAATCACTCTGCTGTATATCTTAAATGAACACACCATTGTTAATCAACTATAATATAAAATTTAAAGTTTTATTTTTTAAGCAGAAAAAAATTAAGTGTACTAACAATAAGGTTAAAGAATCTGTATAATGAAGGTAAAATATTGGTGGGGAATAAAACTATACTGTAAAAACTGGCTTTTAGCTGTATGCATTCAATATGTATGCAGAAACTGGCCCTTTTTTTTTTTTTTCTAACCAATGAGCTCAATGAGCTTGCTTAACTGCAAATTCCCTGGTGGGAGCTTCCCAAGAGATGATTTCATCTCTACTTAGGGATTTGGAATCAATGAGGGGTGTAAGATGTTTTTAATCATTTGTCACTTGTCAGTTAATTCAGTAAAATTTTAAAACTCCTGGATTTGAACAGAGAACTAAATTTTTCTGAGCACTGTAATCAGAATGCTCATGCTCAGAACTTTTCTTATTTTCTCATTTGAATAGCTCCAAAGTGTCGAATCTTAGTCTGTAAAATCAATCATGGCATTTCAAAACGTAATTTATCATTATAGAGGTTAAATGTAAGAAAAGAGGGCTTACCTAATTTTATTATCTTTGTAGCCATTTTGTACCTTATGCTACTGCTGCTGCTAAGTTGCTTCAGTCGGGTTTGACCCTATGCGACCCCATAGATGGCACCCCACCAGGCTCCCCCATCCCTGGGATTCTCCAGGAAAGAACACTGGAGTGGGTTGCCATTCCCTTCTCCAATGAATGAAAGTGAAAAGTGAAAGTGAAGTTGCTCAGTCATGTCTGACTCTTAGCAACCCCATGGACTGCAACCTACCAAGCCCCTCCATCCATGGGATTTTCCAGGCAAGAGAACTGGAGGAGGTTGCCATTGCCTTCTCCTTTGAACCTTATATTAAACCCTAATTTATATAATATAGATGGACCAGTCTCTGTATATAGGCAAGTCTAGGGTATGTGGGGATGTATATGTGTGTGTCTACACATATATATACATAAAACTCATGTGTTCTATATACAGACAGATCTCAAAGATATTGAAGAGTTGGTTCCAGACCACCTCAATAATGTAAATATCACAATGTAAAGCAAGTCAAACAAAATTTTTTGTTTCTCTGTGCACATAAAATTTATATTGACACTATATTATAGTCTACATTATGTCTATAATGTACATACCTTAATTTTCAAATACTTTATTGTTACAAAAACACTAACCATTATCTGAGCCTTCATTGGGTTACAGTAACATTAAAGAACACTGATTTCAGATCACCACAACAAAAGCAATAATTAAAAAGTTTGAAATATTGCAAGAATCACCAAAATGTGACAGAGATACAAACTGAGCAAATGCTGTAGGAGAAATGGTGCTGATCCACTTCCTTGATGCAGGGTTGCCATAAATGTTCAATTTGTAAAAAAAAAAAAAAACCAAAAAAACACTATCTGTGAAGCACAATCAAATCCAGTTATGTCTGTATTTCTGGCTGTTCCCATATGTAAATCAACACAAATCAGGACATAGGTGAGAACCATGTCTATGAGAATGTATGTTTCCATACTCTCAGTTCTACTGAAATTGATTCACCTGTGCAAACTGGAACATTTGCAGACTTTTGGTAAATGGCCAAGATTCTCAGGGGCACCACAGGCTTCTCACAACAATAGGACTGTGAACTCCAAACCCCAGTGAGGAGGGTAAAGAAAAGGCAGCTCAAAGAAAACCTGGCTCTGGCCATTTCTACCACTCTGTCATCAAAACTATAGTCTGAAGCCTTTACCAGATCTTCAGTATGTTTTACCAATTGCCCACGCAGAGTGTCACCAGCACGAATACGTTTGCATTGCTAACAAAAAGACACATGGAGCCAATCTTATTTTAGCTGCTTTGTGACAGCCCTTTGCTGTTTTCTCAGATCAGGGAGGTGTTGGTTTCTGATGACCACATCAACTTGTTAGACATTTGCCCCTATATCCAAACCTAACATGATCAACACCCAGGGGCCCACACAAAACAACCGCTTCCTCTGACTTCCCCACTCTAATCTCATTACTTCTTTCCCAGCTCATAGGCTCAACATGTCCACCTTGCTTCCAGTTTTCCCCAAGTCCAGTATGGTGCCAAGCCCTGAAGATTCTTCTCCTGCAATGCTTCATGACTCAGTCCCTCATTTTAAGGGCCACATTCAGTACCTGAATGTCAACTGTGCTACTTTTGAAAAACAGAATAAACTCTTTCCTTAATTATGTTGTTGTCATAAACAATTAGTTGCTAAATCGTCTCTGACTCTATTGTGACCCCATGGACTGTAGCCCGCCAGACTCCTCTGTCCATTGTATTTCCCAGGCAAGAATATACAAATGGGTAGCCTTTTCCTTCTCCAGGAGATCTTTCTGACCCACAGATTGAACCCATGTGTCCTGCATTGCAGATGGATTCTTTACCACTGAGCCACCTGGGAAGACCACATAAGATTACTTCAGTCAGTCAGTTCAGTCGCTCAGGTGTGTCCAACTGTTTGTGACCCCATGGACTGCAGCATGCCAGGCTTCCCATCACCAACTCCTGGAGTTTGCTCAAACTCATGACAGCCTGAGTGGCCTGGCAACCAAGGCAATGCCTGAAGTGTCGGCAAGTAAGTCTGCTTGAAATAACAGAGCCTATAAGTCACAAGATGGGACTCAAGTCCATATATGTTGGCCTCTTTTCCATCCGCTGATAGTTTTCTTATCATCTGGATGGCCTGACACCTTATCATGTCCCTCTGTGTATCTAGAACAGAAAAAGTGGGGAGAGGTGTAGCTGCAGTTAAAGGAACAGGTCTACCATAGAGATCTTATGACGGGAGAGTTGAAGCACAACATGAACACGGAGGCATATAATGTGGTGGGTGGGACAAGAAGGTTAACATTGCTGAGCAAAGAGTGTGCCTGAGGTCAGGTGGGCTGGCTGGCAGCAGGAAGAACCGGCACCCACAGCTGGGCTGAGACAAACCTACAGCTAAGTGAGGCATACAGTGCCTGGGCAACAGGCCAAACAGACCTCGTGCCCTGCTCAGGGAGCAGGACTAATTTTGGATCCCATCAGGTGGTGAAAGAGACGCACATGCACTGCTGTGCTGAGCTGTCTCTTATACCAGGTTCAGGCAGGGCTGAGCCTGTGGGAAATCCCTCCAGTACCTGCAGGAGGCTGGTGTGGGGAAGGTGGGAGCAGGATGAAAACTGCCCATGATGAAGACAGACTCCATGGAAAGGATGCAAAGAAATGCAGTGGGATCACACAGAATTGGATTATAATGTAAAGGTGCAATTTGCTGAATATGAAAGTAAATAAATATAAAGGGTGTTAAGTGCTGTGGAACGTTCTAGAGCCTCATGCTCAGACACAACAGTATTTGGGTGATCTATGAGTTCAATTTCGAACTGTCAAAGGGTATTTCTAAGAAATCACAGGTTATCTGTCATCAAAAACTGCCCACGGGAAATAAAGGACTTTATTGGAAGGTCTTATTCAAATGCAATGCTGAGAAAGAGATCTGGGTGAGCCCTAGATTCTGCATAAGAAGATCTAGGAGATGCAAGTGCTGCTGGCCCTGGCACCACAGTCTGAACCGCAGGAATTAGGAAACTTGGAGGGGAAGTGGGATAAGCTGGGACTGAGAGGAGAGATTGCTGAGAAAATATTATGTAAAAAAAGAAGAAAATGCAGGAAACCAATATTTTTGCATATTATAGCAAGGTCTAGCATGCATCTGTAAAAATTCATGTAATAGTTCTGAGTAAGAAAAAAATAGCAAACCACAATCAATCTACCTCTGGAGCTGGGAAATGCTTTAAAATTGCCCAAGACTCTCTAAAGTAACCAAATCAACCAAAAATCATCTAAATGATAAATGCAGCCCATGTTCAGATTCTACCTAGGAAGCCTAGGGTTGCATTACCTCATTCTGGATCTTTATTTTTACTTGGTATTTCTCCCATGAATTAGAAACCAGCATAGTGCCAACTACACTTTCCTATTATCTCTACATCCAGGAATCAGGACAGCAGAGGACATGACGGAAAGAGAATAGAGCCTCCCTTCTGCTGGACTGGCTCACTCCTACGTCCTCCCTCCTCTGCAGCAGCCTCTCTCGATCAAAGCCAACACCAAAGGGGTGTCCTGGGGTGACAGAGGTGGAGACAGGTGAACAGGAAAGGAAACCTGGGATGTGCACAGGTGGAGTGAAATAATTTCAAGAACACGTTGCCTGGGTATCATCTCCCAACACAGAAGTGAAGCTAATGGTGATCCTGAGTGGACCAAGACACAAATCAAAAGTTAAACTGTTATATTTATTAAACCAGTCTCCAAATTAAATATTCCCTCAAACATTTTAGAATCTCAGATAGTCCTATGATTTGGGTGGCGGGGGCGGGGGGTGCGGTTAAGATGGAAGAATACAAAACTGTTCTGTTCCTAAGCTGTACTATGAAATTTCTTATAATTCATATTTTATGGCTTTGGAAGAAATTTAAGATGCAAAAATTAACAGAATTATATTGGCAAGGTGAAAACTGATAGATACAGAGCTATGAGTAAGCAAACATCGATTTGCCTACAGCACTCTAAGGGATAGGGCTGCGTCAAGAGCTGTGGTTAATGCCTTCCAGACACAGCAGTCCTCACCTTGTTTCTGACTTACAGTGAAACTAGAAATAATTAGGAGGGAGCTTTTACTCAGTGACTAACTTAAACTGCTTCCTGGGTAGCATTCGGGCATTAAGTTGAATATTTATTCTTTCATTCTCATTATATCATGGCTATCCCTAGGTGTGTCTGTGGTGAAGTTTTAAAGAGTGCTATTTAAATGTAATACTTTGGCCACCTGATGCGAAGAGCTGACTCATTTGAAAAGACCCTAATGCTGGGAAAGATTGAGGGCAGGCAGAGAAGGGGACGACAGAGGATGAGATGGTTGGATGGCATCACTGACTCAATGGACATGAGTTTGGGTAGACTCTAGGTGTTGGTGATGGACAGGGAGGCCTGGCGTGCTGCAGTTCATGGGGTTGCAAACAGTCAGATGCAACTGAACTGAATTGAACTGAATCTGTTGTTTACTCGGTTGTCTTGTGTGTATGTCTTGGTTACTGGCTGTTCACACCTGTGTGTTACTCACTCACTCTCCCAGCCAGCAGTCCCCAGCATCCTCTTTGTGCCTGTAAAATGTTTTTTTTTTAACTTCATGGCTGCAGTCACCATCTGAAGTGATTTTGGAGCCCAAGTAAACAAAGTCTGTCACTGTTTCCACTGTTTCCCCATCTATTTTCCACGAAGTGTTGGGACCAGATGCCATGATCTTAGCTTTTTGAACGTTGAGTTTTAAGCCAGCTTTTTCTCTCTCCTCTTTTACCCTCATCAAGAGGCTTTTTAATTCCTCTTTGCTTTCTGCTATTTGAGTGCTATTATCTGCATATCTGAGGATTTTGATAGATACGATCATAAATGTTTACAGGTTAAATCCCATCCACTTTGAGTGAGTCTCTGGGCCCCGTCTCCACCTGGGGTCTCTGATTCCACATCCCTAACTGAATCATGATTCAGGCTTTTCTTTGGTTGCTATAAACTTGTCCCACAGACCCTCTTGGAGTGGATTTAGGCTGTTCTCTGGTTCCAGCAGGAGCTCCCCCAGGCCAGTAAGGAGCAGATCTGTGCTAAAAAAAAAAAAAAGGTAGTCTGTGGGGGGCGGGGAGGGGGATGGTAGTTCAGTGTTGGGGGGTGAAGGACAAGCCTACGGAAAGGGCTAAGAAATAGAGAAGAGGCTGCAACCAGAGGGCACCATGGGAGGAGGAGATCTCAGAAATACAAAGAAGAAAAGATGGAAAGGAGGAAAGGTGGGGGAGATATTGGAGAGTTAGTGACAGGGAGCCAGGGCTAACTTCCTAGACTTCGTATGAATACTCAGGTGTCACATATAGTGTCCTGGCTCAGGTTAAGATCGAGCACTGGAGCTCAGGGCCCTCCAACCACCATGAGAGAGCTCACAACATAGGGAAAGAAATGCTGGGATCCCCATTCCATGGTCAGTTTCCAAGAAAGATTCACATACAGTGTCATTGATCTAATCTGCATCCAAGGGAATCCTCTTGACTCACTGACAAGAAAGCCAATAGCAGATATGCACTAAATCTTTAGCTGGATTTTAAAGAGGCAAAAGGCTTAAACAAACCTTGTTTCTTGGGAATATGTATGGTTCCATCTCCTTCAATACCAGAGGCCCATCTAAGCTGTACCTAAAGTTCACATTGTAAAAGTGAATCATTCCTCTATCAGGCCAGTCTGGTGGTGGTCGAAACTTGTATTCCCAGGGTGCTTCTTTCTCCTGCTCTGTACATTCAATCCCTTCTACTGAAATCATCTGAAACACATAAGACATCACAGGAGTTAGAAAAGGAGGCTCTAGCTTAGGGATGTTCAGAGAGTGTAAATGTAACCTTCTGTTTTTATATCTTTACATTAGCTTTTCTGTGATTCAGAAGATCTCAGGTCTTTAGAATCCACAAAAGATGAGGTAGGAGTTTGATGAGGTCTTAGATGATTTGCAAACTTGTTCAACAACTTGTAACACTTTCACTTACAGCTACTTCCTTCAACATTATACTAAAAGAATTAGAGAATTGAATGCTAAGATTTTATTGATCCACTTTACACATCTGAATAAAAAACAAGAGAATTTTGTCAAAGAAAAGAATATCTGTGGACGCCAATCAGTAATGTGTGGCTACAGAAGGGTCATGTGTTATTGATGAGCAGAACAGGATGGTCATCAAATCTCATTTTAATAATTAGTCACTGTCTACTCTTTTAGAGGAACAAAATGGAAAGATTTTGTTTTTATTGTCCTTCCCCTTTTAGGAGAAGTTGCAAATATTCAAAAGAGATTAGAGTTTACACGTTGACTAAGGCCTCCTAAACAACAATACCTCCATACCTTTGAGAGCACATTCTGAGAGGGAGTTTATCCTACTAGAAAGAAGGGACACCAGCAAATTCAGGTGTTCAACATGCACAAGAATAAATGCTAAAATGGGGGACAGAGGAACCTGCTAATTAAATAAATGAACCCCAAAACACTGAGTTCTTTTACCAAAAATGAGAAATTACCCATTAACAAACAAAAATAAACAAGCTGCTAAGAAATAAGCTTATATCCTCTCCATGATTTCAGAACCTCCCTCCTATGGAGACATTTATTATACTTGAAGATAGTTTGTAATGAATATAAAACCTTCTGACATGGCACACATAAGACTGAGAAAAAGATGTATATATTTTATTTGACATTAACTTTAGGAGATTGAGGAAGATATAGAAAACTTTGTTAATCATGATTTAAAAAAAGTTTTACTATTTTACATAAGAACTGCTTTTACGTCATTTAACGGCAAGGCAACTTAAAAAGGATAATAATGTTAAGAGAAACATCACCATATTCTCCACTTCGGTGCTTTGCCTGACGCACCACTGGAGCATGCCCATGAGCGTGAGGGTGAGAGACAGGACGAGGCCAACCTGCCCGGGAGTCAAAGCTAAATGAGGAAGAAGAGGAATAAAGTCAAGTCTCATTCCCAACCCCTCACTCAACTCTTTCTGTCACCTTACAAAGAAGAGTCCTTTATATTTAAATTGTTTGCATATAATGATAGTATTCACACTTTTACCATCTGTTGATAGAGACCATGATACAGTGAAAAAAACCCACTATGAATTCAAAGACTATTAGATGAGTTTATTAATCTCAATAGGACTGACAAACACTTGACAGTATTATATAGGTGAGGATTATATCATTCAGACTTTAGTCATTATGGTTTCAAGAATTATTACGTATTTTCACTTTTTATGTCCCAATGCAGCTGCATGTGCAACCACAAAAACAAAGCAATGGGTTTTAAGAGCCAGCGCTTTTAAATCTAAAATACTACTCTCATTGTTCCATATCAAAGATTCAGGGAATTCCTTGACAATCAAGTGGTTAGGACTCAGTACTTTGACTGCCATGACCACAGTTCAATTCCTGATTAGGAGACTAAAATCCTGTAAGCCAATACGTGGTGAAATAAAAATAGAGATTCAATGCTGTTACTACGGAATAGTTAGGGATGGTGAATTCCTGCCATACATGCCAACATCTGCTCTTCTGGTAGCATTACAACAGTGAGAATATTATTCTTTGCTACAGAGATAGTTCTCACCCCTGTGTACTAGGTCCCTACAACCAAGAGATCCAAGTAGCCTAAAGCTAAAACCTAAACTCTAAGCTGAACAAAAAGCTTAATGGTACACTTGGTTCTCTCCTCCCAATTATGGGACACTACCTAGAACGTTCAGAAGGTCAGCTTGCTACAGTTGCATAGACCTCAACCCATCCAAAGAAAGAAAAAAAAAAAAATAGAAGGGCTCATCATGACACAAATGACTTCTTATGGACAACACTGTGGAATCACATACTCCAAAGACTTTAATACAATTTATTAGAACCAAACTGTATATATTAGGCAAGGTGCCAAGAGCTTAATAACTGCAGATGAAATTATAAACTTTAAGCACACTGCAAATAGTCATTCACATCTGTACTTACTTTCTGCCAGAATCAGGGACACAAAGGTAACAACAGTGACAAAGATGGCACAGGTGACATCTAAATACACAGCGAGCCATCGGGATGTCATCAAAAGCAGGAACCAAGCCTCTGGATTTGTGAACCATAATATATTTAATACATAAAAAGAAAAACCATGTTAGCTGCTTCTCATGAGGGAGAACATTTTCTCGGTTGAGCTACAGAAGATTTTACACTGGTAGAAGAGCAAAATTACACAACCAAGGAAGCTGAAGATTCCAGAGAGCTAGGTTCTGACACAAGACAATGTATGGGACACACAGGAATCAGTCCAGGGGCTTTGTGGAAAGCATGCACCGAAAAATTCAACCCACGGGTTATAGACAGAAATATAATCACAAGGAAGAAGATGGAAAAATGGTTTCATTGGTGTGTTTCCTGCAGTGCTGGGCCCCGGTGTGAAGATCATCCTCTCACAGGGTTGACTGCTCCCAGCTCTCTGACAGCAGAGAGCACAGCTCACACTCTGATTCTAGCATCTTCTGCCCTCACTACAGGGCGCTGCATGTGTCTACTTTCAGAAACCAGTATTTAAATGACCATCAGCTAACAGGATCTGCATGTGGCTTTCAAAACGCCCTTTTATCTTCAAAATTCAATAAAGGTTAGCAAGATAGGCCAAAATTTTATAGACTTAGAAGAAATTCTGAAATTTCTACCAAGAAAAATATCTTTACTGATACAAAGAATAATACACATCAAGTGGGCAGAAAACCAGGAAATCATTTTTCTCAATCATGTTTGCCACCCTGCACACTCTGAAAAAGTTGAGAGTCTGTCAAACCACTGTGAGTTGGCAAACCACAGCCTATGGGCCAAGAATGGCCACCACTTAGTTCCATAAATAAAGTTTTATTGGAACACAGCCACAGCTTTTTGCTGATGTGTTACCTTTGCCTGTCTTTGTGCTACAACAGGAAAGTTGAAAAGGTACAACAGAGACAACAAGGCACACAAAACCTACAATACTTTCTATCTTGACTTTTTGCCAAAACAAGTTTGTTGACACCCCTTCCACTCCCCCCACTTCCCTCTCCCCACCCCCCACCTCCCTCAGCCAAAGTAACAGAAAGCCACAGGGCTCTATGAAGGAAGGACAGTGCGAGCCAATCAGGGGAGAAAAGCAGGGGGTGACAGTGGAAGAGGGGAGCACAGAGGGGATGCTGAGAGGAAGGGGTGGAGGAGGCAGGTGTGTAGAGGCGGATGTGGGGCAGCACAGAGATTGTTGATGGTCAGCAAGACCACCTGAGAGGGCAGTCAGACCTCAGAAGGCAGCAGATCCCAACTCTGAAATCATCTCCAGAAACTTACCTGAGTGCAAGTCCTGGTGTGAGTCGAACAGTTCCTGAAACCTCTGTTCGACTTTGTACGCCCGGATGGTCCCGAGTCCCCGGAGAGAAGATGCTAAGTGGGAAAATACTGGGCTCCGAGCTGGGGAAGCAGAGACAGACACACGACAGAGAAAGTCAGGGAGGCTGGAGGCGAGGAAACCACTGCCTTCTGGGCTCTGTGGTCACACGTCCTGCTAAAGGGCACACCCGGGGCTTCCTGGAGGGCTGCGGGGGAGGAAGGAAAATGGCCCTTTTGGAGAAAAGCCTCCATGTGACCCTTAAAGTCCTGCTCACAACCTGGAAATGAAGGATTTTCTTTGACTCTATCTTAAATCAAACTCAAACCACAGCTGGATTTATATAAAGAAACTCTTTACTAGTTCATTATATCAAGGTCCTTCTCAAATTTGCCTCTTTCCAAATTCTTTGGCATCCCTCCAGTTGCAAATTGTTCACTATTTTTTCAAAAAACATATTGAAGTATAGTTGATTTACAATAATGTTTTAGTTTCTGGTATACGGCATAGTGATTCAGTTATATTTTCTGACTATATTCCACTACAGGTTGTTACGAGATACTGAGTGAAATTCCCTGTGCTTGTTGCTTCTCTATAGTATAAACAGTAGTGTGTACCTGTTAATCCCATACTCCTAACTTATCCCTCTCTCTCTTTCCCCATGCACAACCATGTTTGTTTTCTACATCACTGAGTCTGTTTCTGTTTTGTATACAGATTCACTTGTACTATTTTTTAGATTTCACATATAAGTGAATATTCTCTAGGTCCTTTCATGTTGTTGCAATGGCAATATTTCATTCTTTTTCATGGCTGAGTGATTATTGTTCATTATTTTTTCCACTAATGAAAATCTAATTCTCTGAGTGTCCTCACCACACTGAATTTTGATGAACTATCTGTGTGCTGTCTCCTCCTGAGAACTGACCCAAGACCTGGGATAGAGTCAGTACATCCCCCACCCTGGAGCAGAGCCAGACCCAGGACAGGGGGAGACGAGTAATGGAGCGGACAGTCTGCCGTCTCCGCCATCTGGGGCTCTCCCCGCACCTGTGCCAGGAGTCTCTGTGCGGGTCACGGAGCACCTGTTACTGCACCGCCCTTGTGCCCACAGGACTGGTATAGCCAAGGGGTCTTTGAACAGTCTTGACTTCTGCTCTGGGAGCCTGATGGATATCTGAGGTGTTTCGGGGTCACTCTGGCATGCAACACTCACGTCACCCTTTTAGAGTCTGACAGTGGGTTTGGGGTCTGGTGTCACATGACTGGACATTCGCTTCCTGCCATCTTCTCTAAGAGCACACTGCCCACGAGCACCGGGGTCAGGCCCCTGACCATCAGGGACCAGGTGGGCTGCAGGCTGCTTGGCAGGGAGGACCCCTTATGTTTTCATTGCCCACTGTGAACCATGAAAAAATCTATAACTTGTTCTCAGGGGTAGATTTTGAGTCTGTTACCTCCATCTGTCAGGAGTGATAACTGTGCTTTATCAACAGGAAATGCTGATATCATCTTGTTACTTGTGCATCTCCAGAGAAGACCTATTAGCAATACCTTGGTGTTTAGGGGAAGTTAAGGTCACTTATCTTGCAGGAGGCAACAGAGGTTATATGAAATGACGATGAAAAAGAATCGAGGGGGAGAACTCCAAACTATTTTCAGGGTCTGACTCCTTGCACAGTATGTGATTGCCTGTCTGGGTGACAGTTCAGCCAAGACCAATGTACACCTGGGCACTGCAGGTGTGTGTGGCAGAGGGGCAGGGGTACAAATGGGCAAAGACACAGAACCTCCTCTTGCACTTGCTGGCGCTGCTTCTACAAGGAAGGAAGGAGCAGACTTCCCCTGTGAGACACTGGAGCTCAGATGGGGTGGGAAGCCCAGGGCTGAGGGGATGGTCAGCTGGCCCCCAGCCCAGGCTGTCCTCCCCCAGCCCAGGGGCTTTTTCAAAATGGAATCTGACTAGGAACCTTAAGTGTGAGGGGCCCTCACCTGTGAAACTGCTTTAAGGAAAAAAGCCTTCTGTGAACTGGGACATGATCTAACACTCCCCCCACATGTAATTAACACGAAGAGCCTACAGTGACTTGCTGGTGCTTCTGACCATACAGGTACATGTCTGTGGTCTTACTTCAACATCCAAACTATTCTCTCTGTTCATTACGTTGAGTAACTTTTAAGCTTTTATTTATTTTAATTTCCTTTAATCTAATTTTGTGGCTTCCCTCTTGGCTCATCTGGTAAAGAATTCACCTGCAATGTGGGAGACACTGCACCACCTGCAATGTTCGATCCCTGGGTTGGGAAGATCACCTGGAGAAGGGAATGGCTACCCACGCCAGTATTCTGGCCTGGAGAATTCCATGGACTGTATAGTCCATGGGGTGGCAAAGAGTCAGACATGACTAAGCAACTTTCACTTCACTTCCTTTAATTTTGCACTTTAAAGACAGCATCATGAACACAGACTGAGCTCCTGCTCCAAATAAGAGAGGCTGGGAGCTCTGTTCAGGCCTTTTCTGCACCCAGCGGGTGTCCCAACCCACCCCCAGAACTCATCAGTCTGGACACTGGGTGCTCACATGGATGATGCAGTGAATTCTGGGGCCCATCACCTTGTCAGGAGGATGCCAAGAGTCCAGCTCCAGAGAGTGTATGCTGCTGCTGCTAAGTCACAGCAGTCATGTCCAACTCTGTGCAACCCCATAGACGGCAGCCCACCAGGCTCCCCCGTCCCTGGGATTCTCTAGGCAAGAATACTGGAGTGGGTTGCCATTTCCTTCTCCAATGCATGAAAGTGAAAAGTGAAAGTGAAGTCGCTCAGTCATGTCTGACTCTTAGCTCCCCCATGGACTGTAGCCCACCAGGCTCCTCCGTCCATTGGATTCTCCAGGCAAGAGTACCAGAGTGGGGTACCAGTGCCTTCTCTGAGAGAGTGTATAGAACTCACTAAAACCAGACTCTCATTTCCAGACCAAATGTTGTGACATCAACACTATTCATCACAGACAAGGCTTCTGAGGAGGAAGCAGACCTGACTGTTCCCCCAGGGAGATCCTGGAATGAACTCTTCAACATGGCCTCCCTCATCTAATTCCCTCATCAGGAGATCAAAGCTGCAGGTGATTCTTTCCAGCATGGATGGAGGGCGGGGTCGATTTTAGAAACAGGTGTCATTTAAGCCTTGAACACCAGGCCATGAACATCTAAGCCAAACACCCCATCACCTACCTCACCTCATGCACAAGAGTTACAGGCTAGGGGAATCTGGACCCATGAAAAGCCATCCTATTTCTCTCAAACCCCACCAGGGCTGAGCAGGATGCCAGAATGAGTGACCTGGAGGGTCTGTGAAGAAAGTTAACTAGTACAGGGGATGTCAAGGCTCTGGTATTACCTTGCTGAGTGTAACACTCTTTTCCTACAAAGACTGAGCTCCCTGTCCTGAAACAGACTGTGTAACAACCATGACATCAGTCAAAAGTCACAGACACATGTAACCTTACAGTTCACATGATTGACAGCTGTGTCTCCACATTCCTGAGGACACTTGGGAACACTGCCCACCAGGACTGCTGATCTTCTCTGGAAGCAGGAGGACAGGGAACCTCATGCAAGGACCCTGGGCTGACCGCCTTGCTGCAGGTTATCATTCATACCATGTGAGACCTGCTAGTTGTTACTGTGTTCTTAATTCCCTCATGTTCAAGGTTCTGGTGCATTTGGTCATGGCCAGCAGGCATTTTACAAGCATCAACTCAAGCAATCCTCATGAGAACCCAACAGGCTGAGGGATTAAAAGCACTCACTGCCCAAGATTCAATATATTTACCCACCTAAGTGGTAGAGCAGGTGTCAGACCTAACTCTGTCTTATTCCCAAGTCTGTGCTCTTTAATCACAGCCAAAAATGTCTCAGAGAGAGAGTAATCAGGGTTAAGGATTTCCTTGTATGACTACATGCATGTTTCTTCAGACTTTGTTATTTGTGTTCAGAAAATTCCCAAATCTTACTCAGTTAATATCCAACATCCTTCACCATTTACTGCACTTTTTATTAAGCAAAGTGGTTGAACAAAAAGCCTTTGGGAATCTGTCATGAGAACCCCTTAAAACAGCAGACTTGAGGATCCATGGCCTGAATACACACAGCACACATGCTAATCCTTCCTTATCAGTGCCCATGGCAGACATTTTTAGTTGATCATAGCACCATAGACCACATTTGGATAGTGCTTCATCATTCTCACTCTACCAAATGCATGGAACTGCCTAGAAAAAGGCAAGAAAACACCATTCTAGTTTTATTTACTTCTCTGTGATTAGTATTGTCTCACATTGTTACAGCCTTGGGGTGGAAAAAAATCCCAATATTCCACAGGGATGGAGCCAAAGTTCTCAGACTCTGGAGATCAATATTGAGAAAATTCTATACTACTTCTTGGAAAAAAGCTCAGAAGGTGCCCTTCTCCCCACACCCCTATGGATGGGAAGTGACTCTTGCCCCAGGCAGAGATCTCTGTAAAGTGTTCCTTCTGGAACAACCTTTCTTTGAATGTACCAGAGACTTGCTTTCCAACAAGACTATTGAATGACTCCATTTCATGGACAGCCTCAAATCATAAAAGGTCTGAAGCCTTGTCTACAGAGAAGACTGGATGGAGCTCATCACTTCCTCTTCTGCCTCCCCAGGTCCCACCATCCTACCAAGTCGCATCACCAGAACGTCCCATACACCTGGACTCTACTGCTTCCCATCCACCCAAACATCTCACAAAACCAGACCCCATGGGAGGTAAACTGGTTCTCTTGATGAGTGAAAACTTTTTCTACAGCTTTTATAAAAGTGCCAGCATCTACCCCTTATCTAAACACTTAGGATAAATACCTCTTAAAAGTTTTTACTATTAAAGACATGCAAATGTCACAATAAAAAAACTTCCTTGTCTTGATGAACTTAGGTTTTTCTCGACTTAGTAGATATGAAGAACCATGGGATCAATATGCTTCTATTCTTGGCTTGGTTTCTAGAAATTCATGTTGGTATTAATTTGTAATAAGTATACATGGTTGTGGTTTCTGATACAAACATCTTCCTTTCTTGCTTTTTGGATATTGTTGCTATAGTTTAAAAATATATATATATATGTAATAATTCTAGTTTCCTTGTGATTTTTGTCTTAATTTTGATTAAATATTGATTAAATATGTTTGTGCATTAATAGTGACATAAGCTCTGAATTATTTCATCTTCTCTGATTACCTGCAGAATAGAATACTTAATCATAAAATATGTTCTCCATTATTCTGAAACTAGGAAGTTGAATGGACTAACAGACTAAATGCTAACTGAATGGTTCTTCCCTCTCCCATTCCCTCCTAAGGGAATTATTTTCAGTTGTTAATATATGAACAGCCTTGGGGAAGCAGAACCACAAACAGTGTGGCATTACCCTAAATGATAAAGAGCAAACCTGAAAATAACAGGGCTTATCTTTTCAAAGCATTTAACAACTGCAGTTTAATTGCCATCTTTGAATATGCCAAAGGATATACTTTTCAAATATATCATTTCTGACATATATTTCCTGATATCTCCTTCATTTTCCTAATCTTTTCCTTCCCTTGTCATTTCTGGTAATTTTAGGGGAAAAAAAATCTCCTATTTTCCTTCTATATGAGTTCCACTGTGATAAAGTACTTTATCTTTTAGAAAATATTTATTTAGAAGCTCCTCTGCTAGGAAGTGTGTCATAAACAAGACAGAATGACCTCTGTCCTCATGGGGCTCAATTCATCCTCCTTCTGCTAAAATGCAAAGCTACAGCTGACCCACCACCAACTCCAAGTGCCTTAAGGGCCACACTGAGTCATATTATCTTGGGGAGAAATGCCAGAAGATAGAGTCTGCAGGATTTCAGGGGTAAGGTTAATTACAGCATAAATGGAAACCAGCCTGCGTTGCCATCACAACCTGAGAGCCCCGGTACTCACTTGTACATTCCAGGCGTTTGACATCTCGTGACGTCTCTAAGAAATATCGCCGAAGAACAAAGAAAATGATGCCAAGGGGAATCACAGGCATCGCAATCCAAGGAATCACTGCCACCATCACGATCACCACAGCAATCACAAGAAGAAATGTCTGAAAGAGCAAAAATAGATACAGAGGACTCCTTATCAAGTATACTTTTCAAAGATAAATGTTAATGGGTTGTCCTGTTAGGATTAAACTCCTTTCCTCAAAAGATGTGGTGGAATGGTAAACAATGCTTTTCCATCCTAAGAAATAAAATTATAGGTAGTCCTCATGATATTTATTGTGTATACATTATCCGTGTGTCAAATACACTGATAAGAACTTTCTAGGTATTAGCTATTTTGATACACTCAGTAGCCCTATGAGGCAGGCATTACTACTTTTAACAGAGAGAATATTTGAAGCCCAGAGAGTAGGAGTTGAATCCCAAACTATCAGGGGTCAGTAGGTGTTACTGGAGAGATGAGTGAGCAGGTTTCACAGGCGAGGAATCCTGACACCTCTGCTGTTCATGTAGGGATACAGAAGTGGTTAATTACAAATTCGGTGTCAAGAAATGTAGGCAAAAGTTAAAATAACCTTTGAAAGTGAGAATTCCTCTTTCTAGGTTTTCTATGCATAGTTAACATTTACTGAGTGCACTGCGTATAGGGCCAAATATTTAAAATTGCACTGGTGCTAATTCATTACCCCTCACATTAGCCATACTGATAATAGTATTATCTCATTCTACAGATGGGGATACATGAGGCACAGGGAGAGAACAAGCAACTTGATGGAGACTGCAAAGCATGATCCCAGGAGCTGGAGAGCCCTGCTTATGAGCCATTATGACAGATTTAAACTTGCCTTCAACATAACATATAGCCAACTTTTTACCATTATGATAATAAGTATGTAAAATGTCCATTTTAGAGGTTGATTATAATAACAGCAGATGCCATTAACCAGGTAGTTACTGTATGCAAGCCACTGTGCTAAGAGTTCCATGCACCTTCACTTAATCATCACCACATTTCATGAGGTGATTTATTTTGGGAAATGATCTGGTTCTAAAAGCACAGCAAGTAGAATAGAAACTGAAGTCACTGGATGATGCTGATGCAGGTATCCATCTTTATCTGGGAAGTGTGATTATCATGGTATATAACTTCAGGTAATAGGAATGCAATCAACACTTAGTATCTGCCTGCTATGAAAGTGGGGTGGGGTGGTGGGGATGTGCAGATTCACATGGTCTGGGCCAAAGCCTCTGAAGTTTACAGTATCAGATGGATATAAATCTACGGTGATCTACCCAAAGCATGGAGTGCTGGGGAAACACAGAGAAGAACATGTGAACTTTTTTTTTTTTAGGATTCGAAGAAGACACTGAAGACAGAATTTCACAGGCTGGTTTAAGAAACAGAACCAGTGGCATGAATAGTCTGAAGATAGTAAACACAGGTGATGGAAAGTCGACCAAAATGGAGGTGGGCTGGGAAAGCTGAGATGCTTGTCTGGGTTCACATCGGTTATTCTGAGTCCTCTCAGCACCTGCACCTGCACTGCATGCTCACCAGCCCAGGGCACAGAGACAGTGATGTGTCTGTAGCAAGAAACATGTGGAGCCAGAAGCAAGTGACCCAAGTCTTGATGCCCCAAGATATAAGGGAAATCATTATGCTGATATGTTTATAACCTATTTGGAGTATACCATTTGGGAATTCTATCTGAAGTCTATGAAGCCATATGAATAAATGAAAGAACATTCTTGGATTAAATCTTTCATTTGAGAGTACATGGTAACTTTTCACAATTGAGAATAATTCTTTAGTTTGCAGAGAATGATGACCTATACCTAGAGTGGAAATTCATTTAGCCTAGTATTGTGCTGAGATACAGTTTAAAGTAGCCTTCTTGAATATTAACAGGGAGGGTAAAGCTCTATACCTACTGTCAATCTGAGTAAAAACTAGGATATACCAAAAACATAACACGTTATTGGTGGTGGAAATTAAATGAGACAATGCATAAAAGGACTTACCAGTTCATGCATAACAAACAGACACTCTAACTTCATTATTACCACCCTTCAGTGTGCTCTGAATGCCAGAGCCAGGAGCATGGATGGTGTACTAGTAGATTTATGGGTACAAAGAATCTTAAGAATCTCACATTATATCCTAAGAGATCACTCATTCTCACCACTGGAATAGCTTAGTCCTACTCAAGGACATATCAGAGCAGGTGCTATTTTTCCTAGGTGTGGTGATGATGCAACATGTACCAAAGTGATTGTGGTTTTTCTCTGATCACGGTGAAAACTGTATCTGAGGTCTACTTTATTTGAAGATGCACTTTTAAAAAATAGACCAATAAACCTCATGCCTATTACAATTTATGTCCTCTCTGTATTTTCTTCTCAACTCTAGACTTTCCAAAGGTTGATAATCTTAGGGATACGGAAGCAAGTCAACATATTTTGAGATGTTTCTTTTCTCATTCCATACCTTCTTTCTGTCTCAAGCTTTGCTTTTGCTTGGTGAAGACTTACTGTTATCAACTGCTGAGTGTTTCTGGGAGACTAAGTGAAAAATTGGTGGACATTTGAACCAAAAAAATCAAATCAGATTCTTCAGTACCAACCAAAGAGAAAATCAATTTAACATTTTCTATTTCATGCACTATGCATTTCATGTACATATGAATATGCACTATGGGTATATTCATACCAGTGGAAGTACAAAAGCTAGATTGTGTACACTAGTGACCCCAGGAATTCAATTGTGTCCACTCCAGGTTGGCATTCTTGGTGCAAGAAAGGTTAGGACATCAGGATGATTAAGACAGAGGTTAGGATGTCAGGTTGACTAAGACAGAGGACCTGTCACCTATGAAAGGAAACCTAAAGAGCACCTTTCATCCTCAGAAAGGATGCTGTCCTATGAGTAGCTTTTTCTGACAACCACACTGGCATCTATATGAATTATAAATTAAGTATATATCAAAGCAGTAAAGGAAAAGAAAATAATGCTTGTGAAAAATGTTAGTGGTTTTATTAAAAACCTGTCCAATCAAAAAATTTGAAAAACAAGACACTGCTTTATTACTAGTGCCCATGGAAAATTTTCTTATAATAATAAAGAAATTCCACAATTCTCAAGATCTAGCTGACAACCAAAAGAAATGGTGGTTACCCCACCTCCCAAAGAACAAAAACAGATAACTAGGCTTGCCATGTGTCCCTCATCTCAAGTATTTCACAGGCTTTATTTAGTTTCATTCCATTAAATCTGAGTAGGAGGAATGATTTTCTCCATTTACAAAGCAGGAAATTCATGCTCAAAGAGGTTTACTGACTTGCCCAAAGTCAGGTAATTCAGTCATTTTAACCCCAACCCTGTTCTTTTAATTTCTGCCTGATACTGTATCCCATAGAAGGATAAAATATATAAAATTCACATTAAAAATTAACATATAGATACACTGTGTCTACATTTTCTAATTTTGCAGAGTTTCTTGAGGTCATATCTGGTCTTTCCCATGATGAAACCAGTCCTAGAATCTCAGCTAACCAGGGAATAACAACCTACTCAGCTCATAGACTGATGAATAAAAGACCTTAAAGGTGTTCCCTAATAGAACAAACTAACGTGTCAATTTAAGAATTATTCTTTAAATAAAAAAAGAAATTTTCATAAGAAAGTTCTAATCCCAGAAAGCAAAATAACTTGAGAAGAAAATTCGAATGTAATTTCAGTAAATACTTAAACCCCAAAGACATAAAATAAGGCTGAGGAGTTTAAATACTTAACATCTGCATTTGAACGGTGTAAAAACCATTAAAATTTCACCAAAAAGTCTCCACCTATAGAATTAACACTGTACTCTAATATTGCATATTTTAACATACTCCTTTCACAAGCACAGTTTGAAATACAAAGCCCTGTTTATCTTCTTGGCATTTAACTTCCAAATTGCTTACAGCCCTTTAGGAATTCCTAAATATCTACCTACATCATAGTTTAAACTTAATTCCAAGGAATTTTGTTCCTGCTAGTCTCTGTGAAGCTTGTGTCAAAGAACATGTTTTCTACAAACGTCACTAAAAATGTATCCTTTTTATTTTATGCAAATAAACATGCCCATCCATACTTTTGGCTCACTCCATTTTTATCTGAATTCTTTCTTGCTTGCTATCATGCTTACATTAAACACAAAGTAAAATATATATTTAATCACTTAATCAGTAGACAGTATTTTTATGATTTGTTTACAGTAATAAAAAGATAAAATCAGGATCACTAAGGTTGCTAATACTTCAAAAGAATTTCTGAGCTTTTAATTCTGTCTTTAGACTCTTCTTAAAAATCCCATTTTAAGCTGTGGTAAGCATAAATCATCCAGATTGCCTGAAATTATTACTGATTTTGTAAAATATATAACTTAAGTGAAATAAACAAAGCAAGACTCACTTCTTGGCAAGAAAACAAGGTAAGATTTCCTTGTGATGCAGAGAGGAAAAAATGACACTATACGATAGATCCTTATTAGTTTTCTAACTTATATATAGTAGTTTGCATATATCAATTGAAATCTCTCAACTAGATCCATCTTAAAATTTTTCTTAAAAGAGTATATTAAAGTATGTAGAAGAATGGAAATAAGAAAAAAAGTAGACATGAATGAAATAGAAAACTATCTTCTAAGCAGAAAAATCAACACATACAACATGGTTCTTGAAAACACTATGAAATGTCAAAAAAAAAAAAAAAAAGAGAGAGAGAGAGAAATTACCATTAACATGAACTAGAAGAGAAAAATGCAAGAGATACCATGGGCATAAAAATAGAATATAATAAACTTTGTGCTGATAAAGTTTTAAATTTTTAATGGAAAGGACAAGTGTCTTGAAAAGTGACATACAAAGACTGACATAATAACGTATGAAATCGGAATAGTTCCATACTGATTTACAATTTGAACCCATAATTTTGAAATTTCCCACAGAAAAGACTTTTTAGGCCCAGAAGTTTTCTTGTGCAAAAAAGTTTTACTGAACTCTTTCAAGGGAATTTGAGTCCAGTACTATCATGATATAAAAACCAGACAAACATTAAAAGAGAGAAAAATTGCCAACCAAACTGTCTTAAGAACATTAAAGAACTTACCAATAAAATAAATACAACAATATAAAAAAAGGTAACCATTCTATAACCAAACTTGGCTGTCAAGCCCCAAATCCACAGGCTGGCTGTTACAAAGAACAGGCTGGAATTCCGTCTTGGGCAGGAGTTGATGCTGTTGTCCACAGGCAAAATTTCTTTTTTCTTTAGGGAAGTCTTAGCTCTTAAGGCCTTTCAACTGACTGAACTGTGCCCACTCAGACTACTTAGGATAATCATCCTTACTTAAAATTGATTGATTATGGACTTCTATCACATCTACAAAATACCTATATAGCAACAGAAAGATTACTTCTTGAGTCAATAAATGTGGATAATATTAGTCTGGCCAGGTGACACTTAAAACCAACCATCACAAAATGGAAATATTTCCCACATATTTTATGAGGTCTGCATAGTTCTGATACCAAAAGCTGAAAAAATATTTCAAGAAAAGACCAATATCCTTCATGAACAATAGGTACACAAATTCTTAACTAAATATTAGCAAATTATATATAGTGATACATTAAATAAAGATGCTATATCATGACCAAGAGGAGTTTATTCCAGAAATGTAAGTTTAACCTTCAAATACCAATCATTATAATTCACACTAAAAGAGTAAATGTAAATAATCCTGTGATTAACTGAAGACATGAAAAATAAGTTTTGTCCAAATTCAACATCTATTCTTGATTTTTTAAAAAAAGTAATTATTATATCTTCTTCTTGGATTGATCCTTTGATCTTTATGTAGTATCCTTCTTTGTCTCTTTTCACAGCCTTTATTTCAGTCTATTATATCTGATATGAGTATTGCTATTCCTGCTTTCTTTTGGTCTCCCTTGCATGAAAAATCTTTCTCCAGTCCTTCACTTTCAGTCTGTACGTGTCCCTTGTTTTGAGGTGAGTCTCTTGTAGAAAGCATATAAAGGGGTCTTGTTTTTGTATCCATTCAGCCAGTCTTTGTCTTTTGATTGGGGCATTCAACCCATTTACATTTAGCATAATTATTGATAAGTATGATCCCATTGCCATTTACTTTGTTGTTTTGGTTCGAGTTTATAAACATTTGCTGTGTTTCCTGTCTAGAGAAGATCCTTTAGCACTTGTTGAGGAGCTGGTTTGGTGGTGCTGAATTCTCTCAGCTTTTGCTTATCTGTAAAGCTTTTGATTTCTCCTTCATATTTGAATGAGATCCTTGCTGGGTATAGTAATCTGGGTTGTAGGCTTTTCTCTTACATCACTTTAACTATGTCCTGCCATTCCCTTCTGGCCTGAAGAGTTTCTGTTGAAAGATCAGCTGTTATCCTTATGGGAATGCCCTTGTGTGTTATTTGTTGCTTTTCCCTTGCTGCTTTTAATATTTTCTCTTTGTGTTTGATTTTCATTAATTTGATTAATATGTGTCTTGGTGTGTTTTGCCTTGGGTTTATCCTGTTTGGGACTCTCTGGGTTTCTTGGACTTGGGTGGCTATTTCCTTCCCCATTTTAGGGAAGCTTTCAAATATTATCTCCTCAAGTATTTTCTCATGGCCTTTCTTTATGTCTTCTCATTCTGGGACTCCTATGATTAGAATGTTGGGGCATTTAACATTGTCCCAGAGGCCTCTGTGGTTGTCCTCATTTCTTTCAATTCTTTTTTCCTATCTGCTTCATTTATTTCCACCAATCTTCCACCTCACTTATCCTATCTTCTGACTCAGTTATCCTACTGTTGGTTCCCTCCAGAGTGCTTTTGATCTCAGTTATTGCATTATTCATTATTGACTGACTCTTTTTTATTTCTTCTAGGTCCTTGTTAAACATTTCTTGCATCTTCTCAATCCTTGTCTCCAAGTTATTTATCTGTAACTCCATTTTGTTTTCAAGATTTTGGATCATCCTTACTATCATTATTCTGGATTCTTTTTCAGGTAGACTCCTTATCTCCTCTTCTTTTGTTTGGTTTGGTGGGCATTTATCATGTTCCTTTACCTACTGAATATTTCTCGGCCTTTTCATTTTGTTTAGATTGCTGTGTTTGGGGTGACCTCTCTGTATGCAGGAAGTTTGTTGTTCCTCTTTATTGTGGAGGTTGCTCCCTGTGGGTGGGGTTGGACTAGTAGCTTGTTAAGGCTTCCTGGTTAAAACTTAGAGAACAGCTAGCACCTATCCTACTCAAACTATTCCAGAAAATTGCAGAGGAAGGTAAACTGCCAAACTCATTCTATGAGGCCACCATCACTCTAATACCCAAACCAGACAAAGATGTCACAAAAAAAAAGAAAACTACAGGCCAATATCACTGATGACCATAGATGCAAAAATCCTCAACAAAATTCTAGCAAACAGAATCCAAAATATATTAAAAAGATCACACATCATGACGAGGTGGGCTTTATCCCAGGAAAGCAAGGATTCTTCAATATTCACAAATCAATCAATGTGATACACCACATTAACAAATTGAAAGATTAAAAACCATATGATTATCTCAATAGATGCAGAGAAAACACTGACAAAACTCAACACCCATTTATGATAAAAACACTCCATGAAGCAGGCATAGAAGGACTATACCTCAACATAATAAAAGACATATATGATAAACCCACAGCAAATATTATCCTCAATGGTAAAAAATTGAAAGCACTTCCCTTAAAGTCAGGAACAAGACAAGGATGCCCATTCTCACCACTACTATTCAACATAGTTTTGGCCACAGCAATCAGAAAAGAAAAAGAAATGAAAGGAATTCAGCTTAGAAAAGAAGTAAAACTCTCACTGTTTGCAGACGACATGATCCTCTACACAGAAAACCCTAAAGATACCACCAGAAAATTACTAATCAATGAATATAGTAAAGTTGCAGGATATAAGATTAACACACAGAAATCCCTTGCATTCCTATATACTAACAATGAGAAAACAGAAATAGAAATTAAGGAAACAATTCCATTCACAAATGATTTCACAATTTGTATGGAAATACAAAAAACCTCAAATAGCCAAAGCAGTCTTGAGAAAGAAGACTGGAACTGGAGGAATCAACCTGCCTGATTTCAGGCTATACTACAAAGCTACAGTCATCAAGACAGTATGGTACTGGCACAAAGACAGAAATATAGATCAATGGAACAAAACAGAAAGCCCAGAGATAAATCCACGCACCTGTGGACACCTTATCTTTGACAAAGGAGGCAAGAATATACAATGGAGAAAAGGCAATCTATTTAACAAGTGGTGCTGGGAAAACTGGTCAACCACTTGTAAAAGAATGAAACTAGAACACGTTCTAACACCATACACAAAAATAAACTCAAAATAGATTAAAGATCTAAATGTAAGACCAGAAACTATAAAACTCCTAGAGGAAAACATAGGCAAAACACTCTCTGACATAAATCACAGCAGGATCCTCTATGATCCACCTCCCAGAATATTGGAAATAAAGGAAAAAATAAACAAATGAGACCTAATTAAACTTAAAAGCTTTTGCACAGTGAAGGAAACTATAAGCAAGGTGAAAAGACAGCCTTCAGAATCGGAGAAAATAATAGCAAATAAAGCAACTAACAAAGAATTAATCTCAAATACATACAAACAGCTCCTGCAGTTCAATACCAGAAAAATAAACGACCCAATCAAAAAATGGGCCAAAGAACTAAAAAGACATTTCTCCAAAGAAGACATACAGATGGCTAACAAACACATGAAAAGATGCTCAACATCACTCATTATCAGAGTGCAAATCAAAACCACCATATGACACCATCTCACACCAGTCAGAATGGCTGCTATCAAAATGTCTACAAACAATAACCGCTGGAGAAGATGCTGAGGAAAGGGAACCGTCTTACACTGTTGGTAGGAATGCAAACTTGTACAGCCACTATGGAGAACAGTGAGGAGATTCCCTAAAAAACTGGAAATAGAACTGCCATACGACCCAGCAATCCCATTGCTGGGCATACACACCAAGGAAATCAGAATTAAAAGAGACACCTGTACCCCAATGTTCTTCACAACACTGTTACAATAGCTAGGATATGGAAGCAACCTAGATGTCCATCGGCAGATGAATGGATAAGAAAGCTGTGGTACATATACACCACGGAATATTATTCAACTATTAAAAGGAATGCATTTGAATTAGTTCAAATGAAGTGGATGAAAGTGGAGCCTATTATACAGAGTGAAATAAGTCAGAAAGAAAACCACCAATACAGTATGTTAGGTAGTTAGAATAGGAAACAGGAGTCCAAAATGGCAGTGGTAGCCTGTAGCTTACTTATCCAAGAGACTCGATCCAACTGTCCGAGGCTGGCCCCCCTGCCTTCGAAATCTTACAGCTATTGCAATCATGATAGAAGATGCTTTAAAACTCTCTTTTGGGGGCAAACTAACTATTTTTACCAGCCACCAAGTAAAACAACTCCTAAATGGGAAAGGCCATTTATGGATGTCTGATCAAAGAATCCTCAGATATCAAGTAATGCTGATGGAAAATCCAGTCCTCACTATATCCCCTTGTGAGGTTCTTAACCCAGCCACCCTCCTGCCTACCCCCGAGAGCTCTTTCCCCTTTCACTCTTGTCTAGAAACCTTGGACCACTGAACAAAACCCCGAGAGGGATTGTCTGATGATCCTCTGACCAATCCTGAGGAAATCTGGTACACCGATGGAAGCAGATTTGTCTTAGGTGGAAAAAGAAGAGCTGGGTCAACAAGCTACAACATGTGGTGCCAGTTCAACAAAGATACAAAACTATAGCCAACCATGGAAAACATCACTCACCCTTAGATGGACACTGCTATGAGGACTCTGAGGCTTGAGACTAGCAAGAGGGGGAGGCCCAATACCCCTCGCTGTCCCAATTCATCAGGAAGTAGCCAGAAAGACCTCAACGTCCCAATTCCCAAAGAATTGGGCCTCCCATCTCTTGAGGGGGGAATGTTAGGTAGTTAGAATAGGAAACAGGAGTCTAAAATGGCGGTGGCTAAAAGGCAAGGAAGGGAAAAGCCCACAAAAATAGAACAAAGGAAGGTCAAAGAAAGGTCTGAGGACCAGAGTGAGGACTTCAGGTAGAACAAACAGCACTCCTGGTTAGCCCAATTTGCATAGGGCAGGCCAAGGGGGAGGGGAAAACATATAAAAAGAGGAGTCAAAGGGCGCTCTCTCTCTTTCTCCCGCACACTGGCACACTCCTCCACTCTCTTCTCTTCGCATCTTTGGGTTGGCATGCCCTCACACTTCGAGGATGGATTCTCCTGTTATCTTCTAAATAAAATAGAGCCGTAACACGGATTTGTTTAAGAGCTACAACACGGTTTGTCCAAGACCCGAGAGCTGTGATGCACTGAGGACTTTAATGTCTGTCACTCCAAATCTTTGTTGTGATGAGACAAAACCGAGGAGCATACACCCGCCTGACAAGTATATCAATGCATATATATGGAATTTAGAAAGATGGTAATGAAGACCCTGCATGTGAGACAGCAAAAGAGATACAGGTGTAAAGAACAGACTTTTGGACTCTGTGGGAGAAGGCAGGGGTGGGATGATTTGAGAGAATAGCTTTGAAACATGTATATTGCCATCTGTGAAACAGATCACTAGTCCAGGTTAGATGCATGAGACAGGGCAGTCAGGGCTGGTGCACTGGGATGACCCTGAGGGATGGGATGGGGGGGTTCAGGATGGGGGACACATGTACACCCATGGATGATTCATGTGAATGTATGGCAAAAACCACTACAATATTGTAAAGTAATTAGCCTCCAATTAAAATAAATTAATTATTTTTTTAAAGTCTAGGGGAAAAAAGTAAAATTATTGGCAAATGAGAAATTAAAGAAAACGTTTTTAATGTGATAACAGATATTTACCTAAAAAAACAGTTAACATCATTCATAATGAAAGAACAGTGAAAAATTTTGTCTAAAAGTACAGAATGTCTCATCTCATCACTTATATTTTATGCTATACTCGAAGCTCTAGCCACAACCATAAGAAGGAAAATAAACCTCATAAATACTGGAAGTGAAGAAGTAAAACTGTCATTATTTACAATTGACATAACTTTATATGTACAAAAATCCTCCAGAATTTTAAAAAACACCATAATCAACTCTAGGAAGTGCAAACTCTATTTACAAATAAATCAGCTGTATTTTTATATACTATCAACAAGTAGTTGAAAATGGTATTAAAACAATCCAATAATATAATGCAAAAATATCAACTATTCAGGAATAAATTTAAACAAGAAGTGCAAGATGTTGGTATTATACAAAAAAATTACAAAACATTTCTAAAATGTTTTAAGTCTTCTAAAGAAGACAAAAAAACACAGAGAGATAACCATATTCATAATTGAAGATTTAACACTGTTATAAGACTCAGAATCCTCAAGTAATCTACAGATAAAATAAAATATTCATAAAATTTCCAGCAGACTTTTATTAAAAAAACAAATTAAAAAGTCTTCTAAAATTTACACAGAAAAGTAAAGAAACCAGAATGATCAAGACAATTGTGACAAAATTAAAAGTTAGAGGTCTTAAATTACTGGATTACAAGTCTTACTAAAATGTACAATAACTAAGACTGCAGTATCGTATAAGGATAAGCAGATTGAGGGAAAAAAATTAAAGACATAGACACAGACTTCTTCTGATACAAATGATTGTTAACCAAGGTACCAATATTAAATAAATTACCTGAGATTTGATTTAAGGGAATGAGAAGGAATTAGATGAGAAAAAGTATAAGGAATAAACCCTTTAGACAGCAAGCATTACCCTCAATGGTGAAAAATTGAAAGCATTTCCCCTAAAATCAGGAACAAGACAAGGGTGCCCACTCTCACCACTACTATTCGACATAGTTTTGGAAGTTTTGGCCACAGCAATCAGAGCAGAAAAAGAAGTAAAAGGAATCCAGATAGGAAAAGAAGTGAAACTCTCACTGTTTGCAGATGACATGATCCTCTACATAGAAAACCCTAAAGACACTACCAGAAAATTACTAGAGCTAATCAATGAATATAGTAAAGTTGCAGGATATAAAACACACAGAAATCCCTTGCATTCCTATACACTAACAATGAGAAAACAGAAAGAGAAATTAAGGAAACAATACCATTCACCATTGCAACAAAAAGAATAAAATACTTAGGAGTATATCTACCTAAAGAAACAAAAGACCTATACATAGAAAACTATAAAAC
This sequence comes from Axis porcinus, assembly GCA_003798545.1. Lineage (NCBI taxonomy): Eukaryota > Metazoa > Chordata > Mammalia > Artiodactyla > Cervidae > Axis > Axis porcinus. The sequence continues at coordinate 578,743 of QQTR01076491.1, forward strand.
ACTGATGAAAGAAATCAAAGAGGACACAAACAGATGGAGAAATATACCATGTTCATGGATTGGAAGAATCAATATTGTCAAAATGGCTATACTACCCAAAGCAATCTATAGATTCAATGCAATCCCTATGAAGCTACCAACGGAATTTTTCACAGATCTAGAACAAATAATTTCACAATTTGTATGGAAATACAAAAAACCTCGAATAGCCAAAGTAATCCTGAGAAAGAAGAATGGAACTGGAGGAATCAACCTGCCTGACTTCAGACTCTACTACAAAGCCACAGTCATCAAGACAGTGTGGTACTGGCACAAAGACAGAAATATAGACCAATGGAACAGAATAGAAAGCCCAGAGATAAATCCACGAACCTATGGACACCTTATCTTTGACAAAGGAGGCAAGGATATACAATGGAAAAAAGACAACCTCTTTAACAAGTGGTGCTGGGAAAACTGGTCAACCACTTGTAAAAGAATGAAACTAGAACACTTTCTAACACCATACACAAAAATAAACTCAAAATGGATTAAAGATCTAAATGTCAGACCAGAGACTATAAAACTCCTAGAGGAGAACATAGGCAAAACACTCTTTGACATAAATCACAGCAGGATCCTCTATGACCCACCTCCCAGAATATTGGAAATAAAAGCAAAAATAAACAAATGGGANATATGGTTTTTATCTTTCAGTTTGTTAATGCAATTCACAATTGAATCACATTCAATCACATTGATTGATTTGCAAATATTGAAGAATCCTTGCATCCCTGGGATAAACCCACTTGGTCATGATGTCTGACCTTTTGAATATGTTGTTGGATTCTGTTTGCTAGAATTCGTTGAAGATTTTTCATGTATGTTCATCAGTGATATTGGCCTGTAGTTTTCTTTTTGTGTGGCATCTTTGTCTGGTTTTGGGATTAGGGTGATGGGGGCCTCATATAATGAGTTTGTGAGTTTACCTTGTGCAACTTTTTGGAAGAGTTTGAGTAGGATAGGTGTTAGCTTTTTAATTGTTTGGTAGCATTCACCTGTGAAGCCAACTTGTCCTGTACTTTCGTTTGTTTGAGGTTTTTTTTTTTTTTACAGTTTAAATTTCCATGCTTTTGATGTATGGATCTGGTAAGATTTTCTATTTCTTCCTGGTTCAGTTTTGGAAGGTTATACTTCTCTAAGAATTCATCCATTTCTTCCAAGTTGTCCATTTTATTTTCATATATCTGCTGATAGTAGTCTCTTGTGATCCTTTGTATTTCTGTGTTGTCTGTTGTGATTTCTGCATTTTCATTTCTTTTTTTCCCATTTATTTTATTAGTTGGAGGCTAATTACTTTACAATATTGTAGTGGTTTTTGTCATACATTGACATGAATCAGCCATGGATCTGAAAGAGACACATGCACCCCAATGTTCATCACAGCACTGTTTATAATAGCCAGGACAAGGAAGCAACCTAGATGCCCATCAGGAGATGAATGGATAAGGAAGCTGTGGTACATATACACCATGGAATATTACTCAGCCATTAAAAAGAATTCATTTGAATCAGTTCTAATGAGATGGATGAAACTGGAGCCCATCATACAGAGTGAAGTAAGCCAGAATGATAAAGACCAATACAGTATACTAATGCATATATATGGAATTTAGAAAGATGGTAATGATAACCCTATATGCAAAACAGAAAAAGAGACACAGATGTACAGAACAGAATTTTGGACTCTGTGGGAGAAGGCAAGGGGGGGATGTTTCGAGAGAACAGCATCGAAACATGTATATTATCTGGGGTGAAAGAGATCACCAGCCCAGGCTGGATGCATGAGACAAGTGTTCGGGCCTGGTGCACTGGGAAGACCCAGAGGAATCGGGTGGAGAGGGAGGTGGGAGGGGGGATTGGGATGGGGAATACATGTAAATCCATGGCTGATTCATTCAATGTATGACAAAAACCACTACAATATTGTAAAGTAATTAGCCTCCAACTAATAAAAATAAATGGGGAGAAAAAGAAGTAATAAAAATGAAATGATTAATAATCTTTTAGGGTTTATAAAATATACCAGGATATCATAAAAAATGAGTTCAAACACACTTGGCAGTAACTGCATCCTTTAAAACAAAACTAAACAACTTTCTTCAAGGCCTATCCTAACCCTACTCTTAGATGATGACAGAGAGAAAAGACTGGTGGAACTAGGAACTCAGCTTCCCCTCCTCTCTCACCTCAGGGGTCTTTCCCTCTCATCTGGGTCAAAGGTCACCTCCTAGAAGCTCCACCTACCTCCTGGGCAGGCTGCCTAACTGCCTCCAGGCTCACACCCAGTTTGCCTTCCAGAATTTCCTCCAGGGTGCTTGCAAAATTGGGATTCCAAAAAGGCAAGTGGTGAATCTCTGGATATCACCCTCCCCTTGGTGGCTGAGGAGACCCCTAAGGTGAGGGCTTTGTGCCAACCCACCCCGGTACCTCAGGGTCTCAACCCTAATCCTTGTTTGTTGAAGTGAAGGTGGGAGAGAGGGAAATACCACCCAGTTCACACACCCCAAAAGCAAAGAGAGATAAGAAAACCTTCCTCAGTGATCAATGCAAAGAAATAGAGGAAAACAATAGAATTGGAAAGACTCGAGGTCTCTTCACGAAAATAAGAGATAACAAGGGAACATTTCATGCAAAGATCATCAGCACAATAAGGACAGAAATGGTATGGACTTAACAAAAGTAGAAGATATTAAGAAAAGGTGGCAAGAATACATGGAAGAACTATACAAAAAAGATCTTAATGACCCAGATAACCACGATGGGGTGATCATTCACCTAGAGCCAGAAATCCTGGAGTCCAAAGTAAACTGGGCCTTAGGAAGCATCACTATGAACAAAGCTAGTGGAGGTGATGGAATTCCAGTTGAGCTATTTCATATCTTAAAAGATGAAGCTGTCAAAGTGCTGCACTCAATATGCCAGCAAATTAGGAAAACTCAGCAGTGGCCACAGGACTGGAAAAGGTCAGTTTTCATTTCAATCTCAGAGAAAGGCAATGCCAAAGAATGTTCAAACTACCCCACAAATGCACTCATCTCAAACGCTAGCAAAGTAATGCTCAACATTTTCCAAGCCAGGCTTCAAAGGTACTTGAACCAAGAACTTCCAGATATTAAAGCTGGATTTAGAAAAGGCAGAGGCAGATCAAATTGTGAACATCTGGTCGATCACAGAAAAAGCAAGAGAGTACCAGAAAAGCATTTACTTCTGCTTTATTGATCACGCAAAAGCCTTTGTGTGGATCACAACAAACTGTGGAAAATTCTTAAAGAGATGGGAATACCAGACCACTTTATCTGCCTCCTGAGAAATCTGTATGTAGGTAAGAAGCAACAGCTACAACCGGATATGGAACAATGGACTGGTTCCAAATTTGTAAAGAGCATGTCAAGGCTGTATATTGTCACCCTGCTTATTTAACTTATATGCAGAATACATCATGAGAAAAGCCAGGCTGGATGAAGCACAAGCTGGGAACAGGACTAATGGGAGAAATATCAATAACCACAGATATGCAGAAAACACCATCCTATGGCAGAAAGCAAAGAAGAACTAAAGAGCCTCGTGATGAAAGTGAAAGAGGAGAGTGAAAAAGCTGACTTAAAGCTCAACATTCAGAAAACTAATATCAAGGCATCCAGTCCCATCACTTCATGGCAAATAGATGGGGAAACAGTGGAAACAGTGGCAGACTTTATTTTTGGGGACTCCAAAATCACTGCAGATGGTGACTGCAGCCACAAAATTAAAAGACGCTTACTCCTTGGAAGGAAAGTTATGACCAACGTAGACAGCATATTAAAAAGCAGAGACATTACTTTGCCAACAAAGGTCCATCCAGTCAAGGCTATGGTTTTTCCAGTTGTCATGTATGGATGTGAGAGGTGGATTATAAAGAAAGCTGAGCACTGAAGAATTGCTGCTTTTGAACTGTGGTGTTGGAGAAGACTCTTGAGAGTCCCTTGGCCTGCAAGGAGATCAAACCAGTCAATCCTAAAAAAAATCAGCCTTGAATATTCATTGGAAGGATTGATGCTGAAGCTCCAAGACTTTGGCCACCTGATGCGAAGAACTGACTCATTAGAAAAGACCCTGATGCTGGGAAAGATTGAGGGCAGGAGGAGAAGGGGACAACAGAGGATGAGATGATTGGATGTCATTTCTGACTCAATGGACATAAGTTTGAGCAAGCTCCAAGAGTTGGTGATGGACAGGGAAGCCTGGTGTGCTGCAGTCCCTGGGGTTGCAAAGTTAGACATGACTGAGCAACTGAACTGAAATAAACTGAGGACACAACATAAACTGATTAGAACCAAATAGGTCCAAGATAGTGAATGAGTCAAATTCCACTAGACCTTGTGCCTCAGAGTATGTTCACTGTAATATATCTGCAAGCAAAATGACACACCTACAGGCATCATGATAGTTCCAAGGCCAACCATAAAGGTCAAAAAGTGGGCAATGGCCCAATTCCTGAAAATCCCCATGCCTTTCCAAAAATAGTAGAAATACTCCTTCCATTCATTAGTCTATGAAAATCAGTTCAGTCATTCAGTTGTGTCTGAGATATCCCTGACTCTCTTTCCATCATGCAAAAACATGGGACAGATTCTGATGATGAGGGTTAACTAACCATGTGCTAAGCACACAGTGGAAACCCAACCTTGGCCTAGCTTGCAGTAGCATAGAAACAGAACCTTTCACAAAATCTTTAAAAAATAATTAATAATAAGTGTGAAAATGTGACACTGTTTTTAGGGAAAGATTGATTCTGGGGATAAATAATTGATAAACCCAGAAAGACAAATTTATAAATAAGTTTGCATTAAAAAAAAAATCAGACATTTTTGCAGTAAAAGTCTTCTGAGTCTCAGATTTTTTCTCATTGGTAAACTTTTTTCTCATTGGTAACCGTTGCCCATGGGCTACACCGTCTGCCGTCAGATGTTCATTTCTGCATTTCTGAGCGTAGTTTTTGATAAATGCATTTCATTTCAAAAATAGACAATTGTAAATGAAGAAAGTTCCCACAGTCTGATCACTGAAAAGTAGACAGAATTAAACAACAGAAAAAACAACCTACATGAGCAACAGTTCTGAGTCAGGAGATGAGAGCTAAGATGACCCAATATCATTCTTTAGAACCTTAAGTTTGCAGACAAAACAAAAGCTGGATAGAAGGTATTTCTGTGGGATTATTGGTTTTATTTTTCTTTTTTTAATTTTAAGACATCTTGAGACAGAGAAATCAGGTATGAAAAGAAAAGCTGCTTATGTAAACAAGAAAGATATTTTCTGAGATGAGTTTGATCCCATACTTAAATTATTAACTTATAGCTATTTGCCTTTAAAGTCTTTGTGTCTTTCAGAACTACTCCTTATTATCCTGTTAAAGGATATTTTCACCTTATTATTACTAATATTTTCTAAGTAACCATGCCTGGCTTCATCCAAAAAAAGTGGTGCAGTAAATATTTGACCTTAGTGGAAATACAATGCATAATTTAGCTCAATCGGTGCTATCTTTCCATGAGAGGTGATTATTTCTACATTATGAAATGTGTTCACAGTAAAGGGAATCCACACCAGACATCTGGAAGACAGAGGGAGAACCACCACCCAGGATGTCGCTGCTTCAGACCATGACTGTGTCATGTCATGACTCTTGCACCAGGTATTATTCATGTTAACTCAGCCTCCCAATCAGAACCACACCTTTCTGTCACAAACAGAGCCTCTTACTGAAGATAACAGGACACACTGCCAGGCTGAAAGGCCCACCCTCAGCCCCTGAGCAAAGGCCTTGAGAAACAGGTACTCTGCTCTTCCCTGTGAGGACTCTGAAGGGACAATTACGTTACCTGGATGAAATCAAGAAATGTCAGGGGCAGCAAGTCATCCAAATGCCCAATGTCTTTGGAGAAACGATTTAAAATTCTTCCTGTATGAACAGGATATGAGAAATTATTCATTTCCCCAAAAAAAGACCCTTTAAGAGAAACAATTCATGAACAAATCAAAATTTTTGACATATATACTTAATATATTGCAACATCATATGAAATAAACAGAGGTCAGTAGTTAAAAAAAAAAAGAGATAGCAAGAAAATACATGATACCTAAACAGAAACAAAAATATTACCAAATGGCAGGGGGTGGGGAGCTGAAATTGAGTCCTGATTTTTAAACAAATGGGGGGCAATCTTGTGGCAGTATTGGGAAGGGTTATTCGATTTCAGAATATTCACTCCCTTTAGATCCATCCCATATAAGACTCATTCCAGTTGCTAAATTGGTAAATAAACAGTTGCAAACTATTTGAGTTAATCCTCAGTTCAGTTGCTCAGTCGTGTCTGACTCTTTGCAACCCCATAGACTGCAGCATGTCAGGCCTCCCTGTACAGCACCAATTTTGGAGTTTACCTAAACTCATGTCCATTGAGTTGGTGATGCCATCTGACCATCTCATCCTCTGTTGTCCCCTTCTCCTCCTGCCCTCAATGTTTCCCAGCATCAGGGTCTTTTCAAATGAGTCAGTTCTTTCCATCAGGTGGCCAAAGTCTTGGAGTTTCAGCTTCAACATCAGTCCTTCCAATGAACACTCAGGACTGACTGATCTCCTTTAGGATGGACTGGTTGGATCTCCTTGCAGGCCAAGGGACTCTCAAGAGTCTTCTCCAACACCACAGTTCAAAAGCAGCAATTCTTCAGTGCTCAGCTTTCTTTATAGTCCACCTCTCACATCCATACATGACAACTGGAAAAACCATAGCCTTGACTGGATGGACCTTTGTTGGCAAAGTAATGTCTCTGCTTTTTAATATGTTGTCTAGGGTAGTCATAACTTTTCCTCTAAGGAGTAAGCATCTTTTAATTTCATGGCTGCAGTCACCATCTGCAGTGATTCAGAGCCCAAAAATATAAAGTCACTGTTTCCCTATCTATTTGCCATGAAGTGATGGGACTGGATGTCTTGATATTAGTTTTCTGAATTTGAGCTTTAAGCCAGCTTTTTCACTCTCCTCTTTCACTTTCATCATGAGGCTCTTTAGTTCTTCTTTACTTTCTGCCATAAGGATGGTGTTTTCTGCATATCTGTGGTTATTGATATTTCTCCCATTAGTCCTGTTCCCAGCTTGTGCTTCATCCAGCCTGGCTTTTCTCATGATGTATTCTGCATATAAGTTAAATAAGCAGGGTGACAATATACAGACTTGACATACTCCTTTTCCTATTTGGAACCAGTCTATTGTTCCATGTCCAGTTCTAACTCTTGCTTCCTGAGCTGCAGACAGATTTCTCAAGATTCCCATCTCTTTCAGAATTTTCCACAGTTTATTGTGATCCACACAGTTAAAGGCTTTGGCATAGTCAATAAAGCAGAAATAGATGTTTTTTCTGGCTCTCTTGCTTTTTCAGTGATCCAGTGGATGTTGGCAATTTGATCTCTGGTTCCTCTGCCTTTTCTAAAACCAGCTTGAACATTTGGAAGTTCACAGTTCACGTATTGTTGAAGCCTGGCTTGGATAATTTTTTTTTTCTTTGCATTATATTCAGTTTAATTACCTACATTGTCAGTTGGCTTTCATTTTGGTTCATTTTTTTTCCATTTATTTTTATTAGTTGGAGGCTAATTACTTTACAATATTGTAGTGGTTTTTGTCATACATTGATATGAATCAGCCATGGATNAACTGACCTTTTCCAGTCCTGTGGCCACTGCTGAGTTTTCCTAATTTGCTGGCATACTGAGTGCAGCACTTTCACAGCATCATCTTTTAGGATTTGAAATAGCTTAACTGCAATTCCATCACCTCCACTAGATTTGTTCATAGTGATCCTAAATGTTACACTAATTTGCTTCAGTTACCAAAATTAATTTTGCTAAGCGATACTGTTTTAAATAAACATAATTATAATCTCTCTGTGATTTTTTTCCCCTTAATATGGTAACACAGAGCTTCACATTTTGGGAAATTGCAGATTTGTGCCATTTCCAACTCGTGAATTTACTAGCAGGGTAGTAAATCTTTATTTTCACATATGCAGAAGGTGTGACAAACACAAGACTCAAGCATAAGCATCCAATGAGACCAGAAAGATGTACACAGGAAACAGAAATATTACTTAATCAATAAAAGTCACTCATCGTCAACAATTTTATTTCCTCTCTCAGAATCCACAAAAACAATATATCCTAAAGGCTGCAGGATTGGAAGATGAGAACTAACCTCTAATAAATATCCAGCATAAACTAAAAATGCCACCTTTCATATCAGTAAATAAAGGATACTGTAGTCATCAGACACTGCAGTCATTCTCCAATGGTATACTCTGAAGAAACTCAGGATGAAAAAACACAGGACACTGGTCCCAGATAGCTGAGGTACACATCAAATAAATTATTTCAGTGAGCCCAGACTCTTGCATCTTCCCATATACAGAAAAAGTACTAGATTCCCTAACTTGAAATATCATCTTTTCTTTTATTAACACTAATCTTTTGATGTTCCAACTACTTGGTCTTTGTTGCAAAAAAAATCCTATATATGTTGGTTCCCCACCTTGCCTCTTTGGAGTAGTATCTCAGAGTTATCTGAGATGCTGTGTCCCAGGCTTAAGTCCCCAGTTTTGTCCACTGAATAAAACAACTCTCAACTCTTAGGTTGTGCTTTATTTTTCAGACAACACTAGTCTTTTTAATGATTAAATTTAAAGAAATTGAAATAACACACATACACAAATACATAGCATATTTTGGGGTAGCAACTCTTGAGAAGTACATTATCTAGGATCCTGAATTTCATTTGCAATTAAGCATTCAGGAAACTGGCCTGCAGGTAGGATGTGGGACCTATACATGCTCTTCCTAACCTCTGTCAGAGGTGACTTCCTCCAAATTCCTTCACATCAAGCTCCAACTGGACAGTGAATGAGCAGGGGCTGGAAAGTGAGTTTCTCCTTCTGGGGTGAGCTGGCTCTGCTGTCCTCCAGAAGGTGTCTGACTCACTGGAAGCACTGGCCCACTCCAGGAGCTGGAGCCACTGGAGGCTTTCTCCCTTGGCCAGGTCAGACCTTTACAGGCTGACTCTCAATTTTCCTATCTCAGGCTTAGGAAGTACAGATGTCAGAAACTATCTTTTAGTGACATCTTTGTCAGTATGCGACAACTTTTCTTAACTTCTAAGCATACCTGCTTTAGAGAATGGCTCTCAGGATTAAACAGACTCATGCAGGTGAAAGAACCCAGTCACAATGACAGGTGCTTCAACAGGTGTTCAACCACCAAGATGAGATGGTGAGTCTGACCCCAGCATGGCCATGGTTCTGCAGTATCATGTTACCTGGGCAAGTCCACCAGGCACTAAGGGAGGGTCCATTTGTTAAAATGCAGATTCTGATTCAGGAGTGCTGGGGGAGCTAGAGAGTCTGCATTTCCTCCAAGCTGCCAAGTGATGCCCTTTCTGCTATTGCCGAGTCCACAATTTGAGGGGCAAAAGGTTGGATTATTATTTAACCAGTCCTGCTTTAGAAACATTAAAATCAGATGAACAAATGTTAAAGGCATATTTTAAATGCTTGTAATTTCTTTGATAGGAAAAATACAACTTTTTAACATTGCCAGATTCACAAACACTGCAGGTTTGATTTGGCTCAGAAAATGTTGAAAGAAATATTGGAACTTTTTTAGACTGAAANTGGCATAGTCAATAAAGCAGAAATAGATGTTTTTTCTGGCTCTCTTGCTTTTTCAGTGATCCAGTGGATGTTGGCAATTTGATCTCTGGTTCCTCTGCCTTTTCTAAAACCAGCTTGAACATTTGGAAGTTCACAGTTCACGTATTGTTGAAGCCTGGCTTGGATAATTTTTTTTTTCTTTGCATTATATTCAGTTTAATTACCTACATTGTCAGTTGGCTTTCATTTTGGTTCATTTTTTTTCCATTTATTTTTATTAGTTGGAGGCTAATTACTTTACAATATTGTAGTGGTTTTTGTCATACATTGATATGAATCAGCCATGGATTTACATGTATTCCCCATCCCGATCCCCCCTCCCACCTCCCTCTCTACCCGATCCCTCTGGGTGTTCCCAGTGCACCAGGCCTGAGCACTTGTCTCATGCATCCAACCTGGAGAATTTTGAGCATTACTTTACTAGCATGTGAGATGAGTGCAATTGTGCAGTAATTTGAGCACTCTTTGGCATTGCCTTTCTTTGGGATTGGAATGAAAACTGACCTTTTCCAGTCCTGTGGCCACTGCTGAGTTTTCCTAATTTGCTGGCATACTGAGTGCAGCACTTTCACAGCATCATCTTTTAGGATTTGAAATAGCTTAACTGCAATTCCATCACCTCCACTAGATTTGTTCATAGTGATCCTAAATGTTACACTAATTTGCTTCAGTTACCAAAATTAATTTTGCTAAGCGATACTGTTTTAAATAAACATAATTATAATCTCTCTGTGATTTTTTTCCCCTTAATATGGTAACACAGAGCTTCACATTTTGGGAAATTGCAGATTTGTGCCATTTCCAACTCGTGAATTTACTAGCAGGGTAGTAAATCTTTATTTTCACATATGCAGAAGGTGTGACAAACACAAGACTCAAGCATAAGCATCCAATGAGACCAGAAAGATGTACACAGGAAACAGAAATATTACTTAATCAATAAAAGTCACTCATCGTCAACAATTTTATTTCCTCTCTCAGAATCCACAAAAACAATATATCCTAAAGGCTGCAGGATTGGAAGATGAGAACTAACCTCTAATAAATATCCAGCATAAACTAAAAATGCCACCTTTCATATCAGTAAATAAAGGATACTGTAGTCATCAGACACTGCAGTCATTCTCCAATGGTATACTCTGAAGAAACTCAGGATGAAAAAACACAGGACACTGGTCCCAGATAGCTGAGGTACACATCAAATAAATTATTTCAGTGAGCCCAGACTCTTGCATCTTCCCATATACAGAAAAAGTACTAGATTCCCTAACTTGAAATATCATCTTTTCTTTTATTAACACTAATCTTTTGATGTTCCAACTACTTGGTCTTTGTTGCAAAAAAAATCCTATATATGTTGGTTCCCCACCTTGCCTCTTTGGAGTAGTATCTCAGAGTTATCTGAGATGCTGTGTCCCAGGCTTAAGTCCCCAGTTTTGTCCACTGAATAAAACAACTCTCAACTCTTAGGTTGTGCTTTATTTTTCAGACAACACTAGTCTTTTTAATGATTAAATTTAAAGAAATTGAAATAACACACATACACAAATACATAGCATATTTTGGGGTAGCAACTCTTGAGAAGTACATTATCTAGGATCCTGAATTTCATTTGCAATTAAGCATTCAGGAAACTGGCCTGCAGGTAGGATGTGGGACCTATACATGCTCTTCCTAACCTCTGTCAGAGGTGACTTCCTCCAAATTCCTTCACATCAAGCTCCAACTGGACAGTGAATGAGCAGGGGCTGGAAAGTGAGTTTCTCCTTCTGGGGTGAGCTGGCTCTGCTGTCCTCCAGAAGGTGTCTGACTCACTGGAAGCACTGGCCCACTCCAGGAGCTGGAGCCACTGGAGGCTTTCTCCCTTGGCCAGGTCAGACCTTTACAGGCTGACTCTCAATTTTCCTATCTCAGGCTTAGGAAGTACAGATGTCAGAAACTATCTTTTAGTGACATCTTTGTCAGTATGCGACAACTTTTCTTAACTTCTAAGCATACCTGCTTTAGAGAATGGCTCTCAGGATTAAACAGACTCATGCAGGTGAAAGAACCCAGTCACAATGACAGGTGCTTCAACAGGTGTTCAACCACCAAGATGAGATGGTGAGTCTGACCCCAGCATGGCCATGGTTCTGCAGTATCATGTTACCTGGGCAAGTCCACCAGGCACTAAGGGAGGGTCCATTTGTTAAAATGCAGATTCTGATTCAGGAGTGCTGGGGGAGCTAGAGAGTCTGCATTTCCTCCAAGCTGCCAAGTGATGCCCTTTCTGCTATTGCCGAGTCCACAATTTGAGGGGCAAAAGGTTGGATTATTATTTAACCAGTCCTGCTTTAGAAACATTAAAATCAGATGAACAAATGTTAAAGGCATATTTTAAATGCTTGTAATTTCTTTGATAGGAAAAATACAACTTTTTAACATTGCCAGATTCACAAACACTGCAGGTTTGATTTGGCTCAGAAAATGTTGAAAGAAATATTGGAACTTTTTTAGACTGAAAAGGCTACTCAGAGATGAACAGTATATGACAACCATCCCTTTACAACTTTCACCAGATGTGGGAATCTTAAGGTCTTAGAGACCCAGGGTTGACAAATAATGTAAAATACAAGGGAAAAAAAGAGAGAGAGAGAAAAAAAAAAAAAAAACATCTCCCCGCACAGTGATTACAAAAACTGAACAGAATGTCAAAGAGCATCAAAAAACTAAAGTCTTATTCATCAATGAACTGACTGTAGAAAATGTGAGATTGAAAAGTTCAAAAAAAAAAAAATAAAATAAAAAAAAAAAGAAAAGTTCAGTAGTTACCTCCTTGCACTAAGAAACACTGAGAGAATGTATAATGTTTACAGGATATTTCATAGGGCTTTGGGATAGACTGTTGTAACCAGAGCTGTAATTTCAAATTCACAGCCTCATAGTATTAAAGTTTTCTCAAATATCTCCACATGAAATCCTGGTGATGAACTCCTTTCACATGCATGCCATGATTCTTCAACAAATGACATATGGCCCCTGCTGGAGTATCTTCAGAGATGTAGAGGGAAGGGGGTCTATGTGAACATGGGGAACCCAATCCATTTTCAGACTGTTCTTTTAGACAGGGTTTTCTCACATTATGTCGAATCTTTCCTTCCTGGACCATTCAAAATCTGCTACTTATCTTTCCTTATAACCACAGAGAGTGAATCTAATTTCTTTTGCTATGACAATCTTACAATTCCTTGAAAGAAGTGAATCATATCCTTTGCAGCATCTACTTCTTGGTGTCTCAATGATGCCTCATAAGGTATGGCATCCTATCTTGGCTGCAGCCTCTTGACCAGACTCACATGGGTGGTCTCAGTTAATACCTTGTGTTCCGGTGGTACAGTGGTAAAGAATCTGCCTGCTGATGCAGGAGATGTAAGATATGCGGGTTCAATCTGAGTCAAGAAGATGCCCTGGAGGAGTAAAGGACAACCCACTCCAGTATTCTTGCCTGGAAAATTCCACAGACAGAAGAGCCTGTTGGGCTACAGTCCATGGGATCACAAAAAGTTGGACACGACTGAGCAACTGAGCACAACAAACAGGAGTAACATCAATACCACAGACATCAGGGTAAATTTGTATCACCACCTCCCTCATCTTGCACAGGATATCAGGTCAGTGCGGTTCAGTTGCTCAGTCATGTCCGATTCTTTGCGACCCCATGAATCGCAGCACACCAGGCCGCCCTGTCCATCACCAACTCCCGGAGTTTACTCAAACTCATGTCCATGGAGTCGGTGATGCCATCCAGCCATCTCATCCTCCGTCATCCTAGTCAATCATAAAGCCAACAATTATGATAAATTCTGGAAGCCAGATCACATTTGGGACACATGTACAATGAAAATCCACATGGGCTCCCATGTGCACTGCACAGGTAGATTTGGGGAAACAACTGAGCAAAATATGCAAACAACTCTAAGAGTACATGCCTTCTGACCCAGAAATTCCACCTCTAGGAATGTGTCCCCAGGAGTCAATAAGTGCATCAAAAGGTTGAACGTGGCATATTTGTTGAGTCAGAAGTAGAAAACATCCTGAACAACAAATCTGAAACAAGTCTATTATGTATTATGTTCAATTTTAATTTTTTCTGTATGGTCTTTTCTTTCTATACTAACTGTGTATTACTCGTGTAAAAGGTAAAGTAGGGAAGGGAGAACAAGAGAAAGACTGTGGAAAAGAGGGGGAAGGGGAAGAAGTGAGTGAAAGGGAGAAGGAATGAGGGAAACAGGGATGGAGGAGGAGAAGGTAGAGAGGAGCGGGGAGGGAGGTATACCCCCTTGAAGTCCATGGTATCCCAGAACCAATCAGGGTTCCCCTAACTGCTCTGGTTCACAATTTTCTATCTTGTTCAAAACACAGAACATCCTGAAAGATGACACTGAATTTCTCAAAATACAAACCTAACAAATGATCATATTTTAAGAACTGAGTCTACAGTCTAAGCTGAAGTCAGTACCTCTAGGATTCTGACATGTGACCCACACCCAGGACTCCTCACTTACTTATAACCAAGCTATAATTTAAAACTTAGAAGTTCTCATGCCCAGTCTGGGCCTTTTTAAAAAAAGAAAAGAAAATAATATGTATAGTTACATATCATAAAATTCAAAAGTATATTTTTTATTGAGATATATTTCACATCTCACAAAATTCATCCAAGTGTATGCTGAATTTTAGTAACTTTACTGAGTGATGCAACTACTACCAAAAATTAGTTTTAAGACATTTTCAAGCCCCCATCTCAGCCTCAGGTAATCACCAATCGACTTTATTTCTCTATAAATTTACCTTTTCAAGACACAACATACAAATGGGATTATACAAAATGTAGTCTCTGGGTCTGGCTTTTTTCATTTAGCATAATGTATTTGAGGTTCATCCACTATGTAGTGTGTGTCTCTTTAAGCCCCAGTCTTTACTACAGAAGTGATCTTAGGCATTAGGAAAAAAAGACCACATATCAGGCCACACCTGACCTTGAGGGTAAAGATGCATTTTTCAAACTCTACATATCCTCTACAGTCTTGTCAGCTTTTGGACATGTGCCCATGGTTGGCTTCAATAATGGTTCTAGGACCTAATTCTTTTGACAAGAATAGGGCGTTGACTTGACAACAGCCTAAAAAGACTCAAAAGCCAAGAGTCCTGAGTCGAGACCAGGCTCTGAGTCCAGTGGAGTGTGGAAAGGTGGGTGGGGAGGACAATGAAAGACCCACTGGCCTAGTGAGAAGTGGGATCTACATCCAAGCAGCCTACTGAAAAAGAACAGAGTCCACTCAAAGGGGCAAAGAAAATATACCTGTGCCTTCTAGGTACTATGCAAGTTAGTTCAGTTCAGTTGCTCAGTCGTGTCCAACTCTTTGAGACCCCATGGACTACAGCATGCCAGGCTTCCTGGTCCATCACCAACTCCAGGAGTTTATTCAAACTCATGTCCATTGAGTCAGTGATGCCATCCAACCATCTCATCCTCTGTCATCCCCTTCTTATCCAACCATCAATCTTTCCCAGCATCAGGGTCTTTTCAAATGAGTCAGTTCTACATATCAGGTGGCCAAAGTATTGGAGTTTCAGCTTCAATGTGAGTCATTCCAATGAATACTCAGGACTGACTTCATTTAGGATGGACTGGTTGTATCTCCTTGCAGGCCAAGGGACTCTGAAGAGTCTTCTCCAACACCACAGTTCAAAAGCAGCAATTCTTCAGCACTCAGCTTTCTTTATAGTCCAACTCTCACTTCCATACATGACTACTGGAAAAACCACAGCCTTGACTAGATGGACCTTTGTTGGCAAAGTAATGTCTCTGCTTTTCAATATGTTGTCTTGGGTAGTCATAACTTTTCCTCTAAGGAGTAAGCATCTTTTAATTTCATGGCTGCAGTCACAATCTGCAGTGATTCAGAGACCCCCCAAAATAAAGTCTGTCACTGTTTCTCCTGTTTCCCCATCTATTTGCCATGAAGTGATGGGACCAGATGCCATGATGTTAGTTTTCTGAATGTTGAGCTTTAAGCTAACTTTTTCACTCTCCACTTTCACCTTCATCAAGAGGCTTTTTAGTTCCTCTTGGCTTTCTGCCATAAGGGTGGTGTTTTCTGCATATCTGAGGTTATTGATATTTCTCCTAGAAATCTTGATTCCAGCTTGTGGTTCATCCAGCCCAGCATTTCTCATGATGTATTCTACATATAAGCTAAATAAGCAGAGTGAAAATATACAGACTTGATGTACTCCTTTTCCTATTTGGATCCACTCTGTTGTTCCATGTCCAGTTCTAACTGTTCCTTCCTGATCTGCATACAGATTTCTCAAGAGGCAGGTTAGTGGGTCTGGTATTTCCATCTCTTTCAGAATTTTCACAGTTTGAAGTGATCCACACAGTCAAAGGATTTGGCATAGTCAATAAAGCAGAAATAGATGTTTTTCTGGTACTCTCTTGTTTTTTTGATAATCCAATGGATGTTTGTAATTTGATCTCTGGTTCCTCTGCCTTTTCTAAATCCAGCTTGAACATCTGGAAGTTCGTGGTTCATGTACTGTTGAAGCCTGGCTTGAAAAATTTTGAGTGTTACTTTTCTACTGTGTGAGATGAGTGCAACTGTGCAGCAGTTTGAGCATTTTTTGGCATTGCCTTTCTTTGGGATTGGAATGAAAACTGACCTTTTCCAGTCCTGTGGCTACTGCTGAGTTTTCCTAATTTGCTGGCATATTGAGTTCAGCACTTTCACAGCATCATCTTTTAGGATTTGAAATAGCTCAACTGGAATTCTATCACCTCCACTATCTTTGTTCATAGTGATGCTTCCTAAGGTCCACTTGACTTCACATTCCAGGATGTCTGGCTCTAGGTGAGTGATCACACCATCGTGAATATCAGGGTCATGAAGATCTTTTTTGTACAGTTCTTCTGTGTATTCTTGCCACCTCTTCTTAATATCTTCTGCTTCTTTTAGGTCCATACCATTTATGTCCTTTATTGTGCCCATTTTTGCATGAAATGTTCCCTTAGTACCTCTAATTTTCTTGAGGAGATCTCTAGTCTTTCACATTCTATTGTTTTCCTCTATTTCTTTGCACTGATCATAGAGGAAGGCTTTCTTCTCTCTCCTTGCTTTTCTTTGGAACTCTGCATTCAAATGGGTATAACTTTCATTTTCTCCATTGTCTTTTGCTTCTCTTCTTTTCATAGCTTTTTGTAAGGCTTCCTCACACAGCCATTTTCCCTTTTTGCATTTCTTTTTCTTGAGGATGGTCTTGACACCTGCCTCCTGTACAATGTTATGAACCTCTGTCCATAGTTCTTCAGGCACTGCCTTTCAGATCTAATCTCTTCGATCTATTTCTCACTTCCAATGTATAATCGAAAGAGATTTGATTTAGGTCATACCTGAATGATCTAGTGATTTTCCCTGCTTTCTTTAATTTATGTCTGAATGTTGCAATAAGGAGATCATGACCTGAGACACAGTCAGCACCTGGTCTTGTATTTGCTGACTGTATAGAGCTTCTCCTTCTTTGGCTGCAAAGAATATAATTAGTCTGATTTCGGTATTGACCATCTGGTGATGTCCATATGTAGAATCTTGTTTTTTGGAAGTGTGTGTTTGCTCTGACCAGTGCATTGTCTTGGCAAACTCTGTTAGCCTTTGCCCTGCTTCATTGTGTACTCCAAGGCCAAATTTTCCTGTTACTCCAGGTATTTCTTGACTTCCTACTTTTGCATTCCACTCTCCTATAATGAGGAGGACATCTTTTTTGGGTGTTCTAGAAGGTCTTGCAGGTCTTCATAGAACCATTCAACTTCATCTTCTTCAGCATTACTGCATAGACTTGGATTACTGTGATATTGAATGGTTTGCCTTGGAAATGAACAGAGATCATTCTGTCGTTTTTGAGACTGCACCCAAGTACTGCATTTTGGACTCTTTTGTTGACTATGATGGCTACTTCATTTCTTCTAAGGGATTGTTGCCCACAGTAGTAGATATAATGGTCATCTGAGTTAAACACATTTAGAATCAAACCCTATACCTGCCAGTGATGCTCAAAGGGCTCAAATAAATCTTGGGCACACCAGGACCCAGGCACCCCATAGAGGCTGAGACAGAGCTGTGTTTGAAAGTCTTCTCTTGAGTTATGGGGCAGTAGTGGACTGCCACCAGTGCAGGGTCTCTGGGTGCAACAGACCTGGGTACAGCATAAGCCCTCTTGGAGGAGGTAGCCATGAACCCCACCATAGAGCTGCCAGAACTTACACAGGACTGGGGAAGCAAGCTCTTGAAGGGCACAAACAGAAACTTGTACACACCAGGATCCAGGAGAAAGGAGCAGTGACCCCACAAGAGATTGACCCGGATTTGCCCATGAGTGTCCAGGAGTCTCTGGCAGAGGCGTGGGTCCGTGGTGGCCTGGTGCATGGTTGGGAACACTGAGTGTAGCACTGCATGCATGTTACCTTTTGAAGGAGGTCACCATTATCTTCATTACCTCCACCATAGTTTAAGTGAAGTTGCTCAGTTGTCTGACTCTTGGCAACCCCATAGACTATAGCCTATCAGGTTCCTCCATCCATGGAATTTTCCAGGCAAGAATACTGGAGTGAGTTGCCATTTCCTTCTTTAGGAGATCTTCCCAACCCGGGGATTGAACCCATGTCTCCCACATTGTAGGCAGACACTTTACCTCTGAGCCACCAGAAGAGTCCCATAGTTTGACCCCAGGTAAATAACAGGGAGGGAAATAAGCCCCACCCATCAACAGAAAATTGGATTAAAGATTTCTGAGCATGGCCCCGCCCATAAAAATAAGACCCACTTTCCCCCTCAGTCATTTCTCCCATTAGCAAGCTTCCATAAGCCTCTTATCCTTCTCCATCAGAGGGCAGACAGACTGAAAACCACAATCACAGAAAACTAAACAATCTGATCACATGGACCACAGCCTTGTTTAATTCAATGAAACTACGAGCCACCCCATGTAGGGCCACCCAAGACAGACAGGTCATGGTGGAGAGTTCTGACAAAATGTGGTCCACTGGGGAAGGGAATGGCAAACCACTTCAGTATTCTTTCCTTGAGAACCCCATGAACAATATGAAAAAGCAAAAAGATAGGACACTGAAAGATGAACTCCCCAGGTTGGTAGGTACCCAATATGCTACCAGAGATCAGTGAAGAAATAACTCCAGAAAAAATGAAGAGACAGAGCCAAAGCAAAAGCAACACTCAGTTGTGGATGTGACTGATGATGGAAGTAAAGTCCGATGCTGTAAACAGCAATATTGCATAGGAACCTGGAATGTTAGGTCCATGAATCAAGGCAAATTGGAAGTGGTCAAATAGGAGATGGCAAGAAAGAACACTGACATTTTAGGAACCAGCAAACTAAAATGGCAAATCTAGACAGCATATTAAAAAACAGAGACATCATTTTTCCAGAAAAGGTCTCAACAGTTTTTAAACTATAGTTTTTCCCAGTAGTCATGTATGGATGTGACAGTTTGACCATAAACAAGACTGAGCACTGAAGAACTGATGCTTTTGAAGTGTGGTGCTGGAGAAGACAGTGGAGAGTCTCTTGAATAGCAAGGAAATCAAACCAGTCAATCCTAAAGGAAATCAACTCTGAATATTCATTGGAAGGACTGATGCTGAAGTTGAAACTCCAATACTTTGGCTACCTGATGGGAAGAGCTGATTCATTGGAAAAGACCCTGATGCTTACAAGGATTGAGAGCAGGAGGAGAAGTGGGTGACAGAGGATGAGATGGTTGGATGGCATCACTGACTCAAAGGATATGAATTTGAGCTAACTCCAGGAGATGGGGAAGGACAGGAAAGCCTGGCTTGTTGCAGTCCATGAGGTAGCAGAATCAGACACAACTGGGTGACACAACAGCAACAAATAACAGGCTTGAGTCCACATCTAGATTACACACCTTTTGTAAACATGGGCCACATTTCACACATAATCTATAACAAAATGCAAAATAACAGGTGTTGGTGCTCAAATGGCATTTATTACTAAAACATCATAAACTCAATGTCTTTCCAACTTTTTTTTTAAGATGGAAAAACTTCTTTGCAGATGGAGTCTCACACAAAAACATCACACAAATCTTAAAAAATGAATATTTTAAAGTTGCTCTTACTTGAGGAGAGACTGTAAGACCTGGAACCCAACTCTGTGACTGCCTTGCCACATGTCAATCTGGGAATACAGTTGGGAAGATGCATTTTGATAACCTTGGAATCCACCAACACTCTAATCATCTTTAATTGGTAAACATGCTTGTGAAACTACCAGTTGGTAGAGGGTTCTGAAGTTAAATCAGAAATACCCCAACACTGACAAGAACAATGCTTTCAAACTTTAATCTGTATAGGAATCTCTCAGGGATATGGTTAAGATGTATATTCTCAAGAGCACTGGACTGTGCCTGAAAATTCTGGATTTCTAACAACTCCAAAGTAATTCTAATTCTGTTGGTCTACGTATCACACTTTGAGTAACAAGAAAGAACCTGAACATTTCTGATGATGGTCCTTTGTCATCTATACCCATCCTAAGAGCTAATGGACTCTTATCTTGATTTACCTCTGTGTTGTTTCCAGAGCATCTGGTATTTGACAGAGATATTTTCCAGTTGTGTTTTAAAAGATATGCAGTGGCCAACTACCCTAAATCACCTCTTATTTGACTATAGGAATGTGCCTACACAGATGAGATCTGGAGGTGTCTGAAAGTGGCCTTTGCTTCATTACCATGCTATGATCTTTGGCCAAGGTGGGGCTTTGTGCTCTACTGGGCATAATTCCTGCCATGTGCAAAGGACTGTGGAAGATGATACATGCCTCAGTTACTCCAGCTGTTCCTGGAAATTTCTTCCCAGTTTTCTAGAGCTCCATGACTTCCTAACCCCTAAAATTTCTTTACTCTTCCCTCCCTTTAGGGAGAGGTGTTTTTAGAGTAGGAGCTCTCCCTTTTCCATTTCTTAATCAAGGGACAAAGCTTCTGTTCTACTATATAGAGCCCAGGTTCATAAGTGACATTTGTGACTCCAGACAAAGGGCTCATTAAAGGGTCACTGACCCAGTAGGGATCAGTTATACCTTCTGTCTCAAGAACCCTTAAATTAACCTTTTCTATTTTACATGTATAATTACTGCCCTTTAAAATTCCATTCTTTCCTTCCAGGAGCTAACAACTACTTTTCTCCTTTCTATCCACACAATAGAAAGGAGAAAAGAATAAGGACATTAATAGGACATAATTTACTCTGTTTCATTCACTGCTGTTACCCTGCCTGGCCAAATGCCTCAGAAATAGAAGGCACTCAAGCATATCCTGAGTGAATGAATAAAACAAGCCCTCCTACTACAAATACTTTGTTTTCAAATTTTGGCCTTGATTGGTATATTTCAAGCAGTTGTTTTTTGTTAGCTGTTGTTTTCCAACTTGGGGAAATCTGTGTTTCAAAGTGAAGTGTCTGATTCATTCTGAAGTGACAGGTTCATTATACTGTCATCAGCAAAGGTCATTAATGATTCCCAGGAAATAAAGATAGAATCTGGGTAATAAAATCTAAAGGCCTTTTTTTTTTTTTTTTTTTCCTTTGTGTTTAGTCAAGTTTCACTTGCTCATAGGGTACCATGTGCAAAAGCCTTACATCTGCCCTTCAGACCAGAGTCCCTGATGCACAATGGCTTTAAGATGGCAGTCAGGCCCATGTTTACTGACAAGAACTCCATAAAGTAGCCATGCTTAGGGCCTTTAGGGGAGAGAACATGTACTTCAGAAAGCAAGCTCATATCTCTCCTTTCTTTGATAAAACAGTAAAGATTTCCTTTGCTTCTGAATTAAACTCAAGTTCATTCTATTGGTGTGAGCAACACCAGAAAGAAGGACCATTGCTGGGGACTAACTAACCCAGGTTACAGAGACTCAGAAAATTCATGTCAACACATCTGCGACATGGAGCTATTTTACAAGACACACTGAAAAGCTCTTGTTAAATATCTGGGGCTTCCTTTGTGGCTCAGATGGAAATATCTAGTAATAAAGATGAGCTAATAACATCATAGACAGGGCTGGAGTTAAACTGGTATGAACAGTGATGACCACCAGCCATTGACAGCATGAACACTTCTGACTGGCTAATACTGACTCCACTGGATGCTGAATATTTAAATATTAAAAGAGAAGAGTTTCAGGAATTCTCTCTTGGCTAACCATAATCAAAGTGAAACATTTAAAATAACTCCACCTCTAAATTATTCAATTTATTGAAGACTAAATGAATGAAATAGCAAGTGAAAAATGACTAAAAGGAAGAATGAGGACAGATAGTCTAATGAAAGCATAATTAACTAGTAAAGTTCAGAGTTTGAGAGCCCCTTGATCCCAGGTCTTGCTCTGAACTGTGACTCAAGGTAAATTGCATCAGTTCAGTTCAGTTCAGTTCCTCAGTCGTGTCTGACTCTTTGCGGCCCCATGAATTGCAGCACACCAGGCCTCCCTGTCCATCACAAACTCCCAGAGTTTACTCAAACTCATGTCCATCGAGTCGGTGATGCCATCCAGCCATCTCATCCTCTGTCGTCCCCTTTCTCCTCCTGTCCCCAATCCTTCCCAGCATCAGGGTCTTTTCCAATGAGTCAACTCTTCGCAGGAGGTGGCCAAAGTATTGGAGTTTCAGCTTCAGCATCAGCATCAGTCCTTCCAATGAACACCCAGGACTGATCTCCTTTAGGATGGACTGGTTGGATCTCCCTGCAGTCCAAGGGGCTCTCAAGAGTCTTATCCAACACCACAGTTCAAAAGCATTAATTCTTCGGCACTCAGCTTTCTTCACAGTCCAACTCTCACATCCATACATGACCACTGGAAAAACCATAGCCTTGACTAGACGGACCTTTGTTGGCAAAGTAATGTCTCTGCTTTTTAATATACTCTCTAGGTTGGTCATAACTTTCCTTCCAAGTCGCATCACCTATTGCTAAATATGGTAGGAATCTGACCTTGAAGGGGTAGATACACCTCACAAATTGCCCCAGGAAATCCCTCTGCTACAGCCACCCTAAATGTTTTGTTACAGAGAGTAACCAATATTTTACTTTTTCTAGGCATTGGGGAAAATTTGGGGGGAAGCTAGATTAGGCTTCTTCTTTACCCACAGATCCTTATGCATATGTCCTACAGGCTGTCACACGCAAGTCTAGCTCACAGTTCACTCACTGTCAGGAATGGATAGTGTACAGTAACAGGCAGAAAAATCTCTAAGATGGTGCTCTGAAACACGGTGGGTCTGGTGAAAGCCTATGGAGCATGTCTGCTAGAAAATGCCCACATGCACAGTTTAATGATTTCCGTGGACTCCTAAATCATGAACCACAGGAAGTGTGGTGGCCACAGAGAGACATGAGCCAGGTAAGAACTGCCAATTCTGAGGGAACAGAACCTATCACAGGACTCCTCCTGCCACAGGAATGCATAACTCTTCCCAGGAAGGGAATTTTTCCTGGCCTGGTGCACCTTGACTGCCTTTCAAGGCAAAATACACAGTCTCTATCTCATATCTCTGGGAGGATTATAGCTGCTAACAGATGAAACTTCTGTCATACAGCAGATCTCTGAAACATTAGATGGTGTATGAAAACTATCATAAATATCCTCTGAAGTCCTTATAACCAATTTTGGTTTTCTTTTTCACTAAATTATTCCTAAGAAAGTTTTGGAGGATGGTAGAATCACTGAATTTTGGAACTTTGGGCCTCTCAGACATGATTGAGGCTGAATGCCAAGACTCAGGATGAGAAAGGTACTCCCTGCCTAACACAGCTACCTGGCAGCCAGGTGTTCATGGAATAAGTGCTCTCTGTCTTCACTCAACTCTCTCTACCAAGAACTATGCATTTTTTCATCTCCCTCAATGCCATTATATAACCCAACCAGTAATTTATGGCATTTAAATGGTTTGCTTATTAATGCTAATTAGATAGTATCTACAGAAGAGCTATATTTATTCTGTTGCATGCATTAGCTTTTGATAGCCTTAAAAATATAATCTGCAATTTATAAGAATTAACTAGGAATCTCTTTTTTTGTCCCAGGCTGCTTTAGCCATATTTTGCTGAAAGAGAAGTTTTGAAGTATCAGAATGTCTGGTGGTAGTGGTTTAGTCACTCAGTCATGTCCAACTCTTGTGACCCCATGGACTGCAGTCCACCAGGCTCCTCTGCCAGTGGGATTTTACAGGCAAGAATACTGGAGTGGGTTACTATTTCCTTCACCAGGGAATCTTCCCTACCCAGGGATCGAACCCAGGTCTCCTGCACTGCAGGCAGATTCTTTACCAACTGAGCTACCAGGGAAGCCTACCTGGAAGAAATGCAGAATTGCCTGGAATTGCCTGTGAACAAAGCACAAAATGTCTTTAAAAACATCCTGTGAATAAAATGCAAAGGTCTGATAATCTAGAACTGCCTTAGGTCAGCTTCAAATTTTACCTGTGAAAAGTGTCATTTTTCATGCTATTTGAAAAAGGTGAATATATAGAAGCTCTCCATTTTGACCAGTTATAGCATTTTCTAAAAAATAGCAAATTCCTGCTTTTCCTAAATACACCCACTTCTCTGGAATAATTCCAATGTTTCATGAAAATAGAACTAACTTTATAAAATTGCCCACTTTCTTTAATTACACAATATGCTTCTGCACTAAACTTTAGCAGCATCATATTCAAACAAAAAGTAAACAAGATGTTCAGTGTTTATATGCAAAGTTAAGCTATCCCTGTGAAACCAAATTAAAATGAGCTCAAGAATGAAGCTAAGCCTTGATGAAAACAAAAAAACAAAACAAGAAAAATAAAAATCATGCTGTGGATTTTGTTTTGTGACATGTTAGTCTTACTTCTCACTTCACATACTATTGAAGCTTAGCTTGAAGTTTTTTTTTGAGCATTACCTTGCAAGCATGTGAAATGAGCACAGTTTTACGATAGTTTGAACATTCTTTGGCATTGCCATTCTTTGGGACTGGAATGAAAATTGACCTTTTCCAGTCTTGTGATCATTGCTGAGTTTTCAAAATTCGCTGGCATATTGAGTAAAGCACTTTAACAGCATCATCTTCTAGGATTTGAAATAGCTCAGCTGGAATTCCATCATCTCCAGGAGCTCTATTCATAGTGATGCTTCCCAAGGCTCACTTGACTTCACAATCCAGAAGTCTATCTCTATGTGCGTGAACACACCATTGTGGTTACCTGTTTTATTAAGACCTTTTAGTACAGTTCTTCTTTGTATTCTTGCCATCTCTTCTTTATCTCTTCTGCTTCTGTTAGGTCATTGCTTTTTCTGTCTTCTCTTGTGCCCATCTTTGCATGAAATAGTCCCTTGGTATCTCCAATTTTCTCAAAGAGATCTCCAGTTTTTCCCATTCTATTGTTTTCCTCTATTTCTTTGCACTGTTTACTTAAAAAGGCTTTCTTACCTCTCCTTGCTATTCTTTGGAACTCTGCACTCAGAGTTCCAAAGTTGGGTATATCCTTCCCTTTCTCCTTTGCTTTTCTCTTTTCTCAGCTATTTGTAAGGCCTCCTCAGACAACCTTTTTGCATTTCTTTGCATTTTGCCTTTTTGCACTTCTTTTTCTTGGGGATGGCCTTGATACCTGCTTCCTGTACAAAGTTACAAATATCCATCCATAGTCCATCAGGCACTCTATCAGATCTAATCCCTTGAATCTATTCATCACTTCAACTGTATAATCATAAAGAATTTGATTTAGGTCATAATTGAATGACTTAGTGGTTTTCCCCACTGTCTTCAATTTAAGTCTGAATTTTGCAATAAGAAGTTCATGATCTGAGCCACAGTCAGTTCCAGGTCTTGTTTATGCTGACTGTATTAGAGCTACTCCATCTTCAGCTGCCAAGAATATAATCAATCTGATTTAAGTATGGATCATCTGGTGATGTCCATTTGTAAAATCATCCCTTGTGTTGTTGGAAGAGGGTGTTTGCTATGATCATCTGTTTTCTTGGCAAAACTGTGCTATATTTGCCCTGCTTCATTTTGCCCTGCTTCATTTTGTACTCTAAGGCCAAACTTGCCTGTTACTCCAGGTATTTCTAGACTTCCTATTTTGCATTCCAATCCCCTGTGATGAAAAGGACATCTTTTGGTGTTAGTTCTAAACAGTCTTGTAGGTCGTCATATAACTCTTTGACTTCAGCTCCTTCAGCATTAGTGGTTGGGGACATAGACTTGGATTGCTGTGGTATTGAATGGTTTGCTTTGGAAATGAATTAAGATCATTCTGTCATTTTTGAGATTGCACCCAAGTACTGCATTTCAGACTCTTTTGTTGATTATGAGGGCTACTCCATTTCTTTCAAGGAATTCTCACCCACAGTAGCAGATATAATGGTCATCTGAATTAACAGTCATTGCCCATTCCTGTCCATTTTAGTTCATTGATTCTTAATGTGTTGATGTTCACTCTTGCCATCTCCTGCCTGACCACATCCAATTTGCCTTGATTCATGGACCTAACATTCCAGGGTCCTATAGAGTATCATTCTTCACAGCATCAGACTTTACATTCACCACCAGAAACATCCACAAGTGGGCAACGTTCCCACTTTGACCCAGTCTCTTTAGTTTTTCTGGAGCTATTTCTCTGCTCTTCCCCAGTAGCATAATGGAAACCTACTGACCTGGGGGCCTCATCTTCTGGTGTCATATCTTTTTGCCTTTTCATACTGTTACTGGGGTTCTCAAAGCAAGAATACTGAAGTGGTCTGCCATTCCCTTCTCCAGTGGACCACGTTTTATCAGAACTCTCCACCATGATCCGTCCATCTTGGGTAGCCCTACACGGCATGGCTTATAGTTCCATTGAGTTATACAAGTCTGTGATCCATGTGATCATTTTGGTTTGTTTTCTGTGATTGTGGCTTGACCTACTGTCAAAGCATTTGTTGTTGTTGTTTGGTCACCAAGTCATGTTGGACTCTTTGTGACCCCATGGACTGTAGCCCACCAGGCTCCTTTGTCCATGGCATTTCCAAGGCAAGAATACTGGAGTGGGTTGCCATTTCCTTCTCCAGGAGATCTTTCTGACCCAGGGATCAAACCCACATCTCCTGCCTTACCAGGCAGATTCTTTACCACTAAGCCTTCTGGGGAGCCCTTGAAAGTATTTGTAACACACACTTCTAAAAAGCCCAGAGAAGTGTATGTAGATGTTTATAGAGGACAACACTGAAGTGTTGCCTTGCCTCTTCTTTCCCTAAAACAGTTGCAGAGATGAGCTTTAACATCCACACAGTCCCGGATGGGTCAGGAGTATATTTCAGTATCATCAGGAAGCTGATTATGAATCATCAAGATGAGTTTGATATAATCACTTACTTCATTCCCTAAATTCCTCTCACTCTCACTGTTGAGATTTTATTTCAAAAATACTTTGTCTTAAAATTCCAGGAAAACAGTTTGTGGATATTTCCTGAAATCAAGGGCAACCCTTACATAACTGATTATGAAAAAAGATATAGTTATGCATGTAAGTGTGTGAGTTGTTGTGTATCTGTGAATCAAGATCTCCAGTTGACAATTGTATTAAAATTGGAATCTGGATTCTTTTGGTACAGAATAAAAGAACAGTGACAAAAATTTTTTTTGAACAATCCACTGTCAAAAATTATTTAAGTTTATAAATGCCTTGAAAGACAAAGTATTTTTGTCCCAATGTTGGGACCACAACTGACAAACAGCAAACAACCAATAAATGCTTGCTGATTGGAAAGGCCCCCTCTTCTTACCTATTAGAACATGAAGAGAAGAGTAATGAAGTTTCTGGCATAGCTCTTCCAAAGCTGTGTTCCAGAAGAACTGGGATATCCAATATCTCCAGCTGCATCCCAACTCCGTATCCAATAATAGTTTTTAAATGTCTATATGTGTTAAGATATGTCTATATGTTTTAAATGTCTGAAGTGTTAAGACACTTCAGATGTGTCCGACTCTTTGTGACCCTATGGACTGTAGCCTGCCAGACTTCTCTGTCCATAGGATTCTCCAGACAAGAATACTGGAGTGGCTTGCCATTCCCTTCTCCAGGGACTCTTCCCAACCCAGGGATAGAGCCCCCATCTCCTGTGGCTCCTGCATTTCAGGCAGATTCTTTACCTCTGAGACACCTGGGAAGCCCCTTTTAAATGTCTACTAATGTTTTTAAATGGATCGCTTCCTCCCCTTAAGAGCCTGTAATTTATACATATTTATAATTCCTCCACTTAAGAGTCTGTAATTTATCAGGTATTAAATATTTAACCCACATAAGTGCTAAGCTTTTTCTTCAATGCACAACTAAACCCCAGGAAAATGTATTAAGTGTTTGACAGTTTTATTCCTTTGATTGATAGACAACAGAACTTGGAAGCTTGGATGGTCTAATTCTTTGAACTGCAGCTTCCAAAGACAGTATATGTGATTTTCTCTTCATGTTATCACATACCAGAAACAGAGTGTGACCTATGAATAATCTAACCTGACCACGAATAATCTATTATGAATTCTACTTTCAAAAATAAATTCTAGGAAAGAGTTCAATGTAATATACCACTAAAAAAGTAAATAATTGATGGCCTCTAAGCCTTTTGGGCAACTAGGCTTACCTTTGCAGTGCTTATTTGGGCTCTAATTTTCATGAAAGGATGAAGTCCTGCTAACATTCACAGCAGGGGAAGACAAGATAAATACTACTATGCCTGTTGCTCTAAGATTAGGGACCTAGAAGATTTAAACTTAGCCACAAATTCTTGAATAATAAATTAATCAGCATCTAGAGAAGCCTACGGAGAAGGCAATGGCATCCCACTCCAGTACTCTTGTCTGGAGAATCCCATGGATGGAGGAGCCTGGTAGGCTGCAGTCCACGTGGTCGCTAAGAGTCAGACACCACTGAGCAACTTCACTTTCACTTTTCACTTTCATGCATTGGAGAAGGAAATGACAACCCATTCCATTGTTCTTGCCTGGAGAATCCCAGGGACAGGGGAGCCTGGTGGGATGCTGTCTATAGGGTTGCACAGAGTCGGACACGACTGAATTGACTTAGCAGCAGCAGCAGAGAAGCCTACAGGTCTTGAACATGAATTGCCTCGTTAACTGTGATCATGAGAATTCAGAGGCTGCGATAACAGAAGTACGGTTCACTTAATGCTCTCAAATTTATGACTATAATTTTCATGCAGGCAAAGTAGAGCAATTCACAACATTAGTAGCACTGACTCTTCCAAAAACTTCCTCACTCTGGCTTCATAGTAACACGAGATCTGTGTGGGCCTCTGCAGTTTACCATCCAGTGCTCCACACAATGCCTGGACTAAACAGCATGTGCTGAATATATCTACACAAGATGCTGCCCTGAACAGTCTTATTTAATCCTCACAACAGTCTTGTGAAACAGAAAGGGCAGTGGTTATTCCCATTTTAACAGGAAAGGAAGTTCCCAGACATCATGCTGTCATTGTCACTAAGACTCATTAGACACTGCCAGTGTGCTAAGCATTATGAATGTATTAACCTGCTCATTTCTAACACAGTCAAGATATTGATAACTGTGTCAGTAGCACCCCCATTTCAGAGATAAGAAAACTGAAACAGAATAATCAAATAACTAGCATATAAGTATTAATATAACTATTATATAACCAGCTATTGCTATTAGTAACTAGCACCAGGATTGAGCCCAGGCAATTGGCCCCAAAGTCCATAAATTGAAACCAAGACAGACAACATCCTGCCTTGAGACTCACCTGCCTAATAGTGTCCACCTGCTTTGACTTTGGTCACATGGTTAGTTGATGGCCAGGCCAAGGCTAATCCTGTCCTCCCTCTAGCCCACCTCTCTGCCTTGACAGGTCTGTCAATCATATCTGTGAAAACAAAGCCGCCCTGGGCCTCAGCACAAGCGTAGTGCAACATGTATGCTGATGAACTAATTTTCCATAAGAACCCAGGTCAACTTCTACCTTTAGAAGCAAAACATGTCAAAGGCCTCAGGGTGAAGGAGCAACTGCTGGGAAACCTCCAAGGACACTCATTGTCAAGAAACTTGCTCCTGAAGTTGCACCTGCTAGGTACCACAGAACTTCTTACATGTCACCAAAGTCCACTGTAAACTACAGAGTTAATTTCACTGATGAGGAGGTTTTCATTTCACTAATCCTGTATGTAATTAAGTTTTCATTACCATTTTAGGTAAACCTCGTAGTTTGGGCATGTGCCAGAGCTCTGTGATCCCAGAAATGGGTGGGAAATGAAAGAAAGAAATACACAGCATTTCTCTTACAGAGCTACAATGTAAGAAGGTCCTTCCCAGGAGACACCCTAACTTAACACTATGTAGTATAGCCAACACTTTAGCAGATAGGCAACAATACTGAAACACACTTGCATGAAATGTAAGGTGTTTCATATGCCAACACAACAGATTCCTAAATCATTCTGAAAGTGAACATTTATTCATCTTTCCACATAAATTGGAATAAAAGTTTACATATTTTTATAATCAGACTTTCTCTGGCAGAAGAAAAACATCAATAAAGCTTTTTGTAGGAAATAGATCAACATGCACAGTGATTTTCTTCCAAGCAGCTCATCTATTTTCAAATATCAAACATACTCAGGCATTAAGTATGATAATAAGACATATTTACCGAGAAACCTGGTGTCTGACTTACCTATTGGATTTCTATCAAAGAACGACACTGGAACTCTCAAAATGGACTCCAACATTTTGCTGTGCAAAGTTTGTGAAGAATTAACAAGAATGTAGAATATCAACAGAGATCTTGTGATGCCAAAAAGGACAGTACCTACAGTTAGAACTGAAATAAAGATAAATAACTCAGCACAAAGATCTTTGCCTTTTCTTCAATGTTAAAGCATGTCAGGAAGCTTATAAAGATATTATACATTCCATTCTATAAATTTAGTTTATATATAAACTTATATATAGACTATAGAATGAAAAAAAGTGAAAGCGACAGTCACTCAAAGTGTCTGACTCTGTGACCCCATGGACTGTAACCTACCAGGCACTGTCCACGGAATTCACCAGGCAAAAATACTGGAGTGGATAGCCATTCCCTTCTCCAGGGGATCTTCCCATCCCAGGGATCAAACCTGGGTCTACCACATTGTATGTAGACTCTACCAGGAAAGTCCAGAATATAGAATAAATTTTTATAAATAATGGATTCTATATGAGTTTGATAATTCATAAGATACATTTATAGAGAAGAATATAACAATCACTATGTTCCGCTCATTAAATAAAAATCACATGGGGAAAAATTTTTCCACAATTTCAGTCTTTCTTAATTCAATGACAAGTTATAGTAAAGAAACTTTGAAGAGAGAAAATTATAAAAAGTAGTTGATCTTCTTTTCTCCATATTTCAAATCTCAGTATTTACAACATGTCTAAATTTACATAACCTAAATTTGAGGACTGCTTTTATACCAGCATATAACAAGATATAGGAGAAATGATTTACCATTTCCTTGTAAATGGTAAATTTATATCAAAATTTACTTCTATGTAAAGTAGCAACTTCCATGCTCAAGTAGCTTTAATGAGTGTGAAAATATTACTGTATTAAGTTGCTATCAGAAAAGCCCTTAAATAATTGTAAGAAAATACAAATTTATCTTAACACATGATAATCTAAATAAGCAATTAATCTCTCACTAAGTGTTATACAGAAACAAGAAATTTTGGAGATGAATATAATCATTTATATGTTTTATTAATGACACAAATGAGTACCTACTATGCACACAAAAATTAAAATAGCCCTCCTAACATCTCCTGAACTCACAATGCTAAGAAGAGTGGAAAAAACTTCTGCAGTAAATATTCCACCAAGTATACCTTTTTGCCCCTTAAACTCTGAAGGCTGCTCAAACTCCTAAATTCAATCAATAGACATTTGCATTAGCCCACCATAGTATATGAATGTGTAACAGAATCCTTTCCTTCTTCCATAGTCCACCAATCGAAAGGTAAACAGCGAATGGATTTAAGTTTCTTAGCAAGTGATCAGTGTAATAAATACCAAATTTCAATGAGTGGGTTCTTAAAAAGATAACACACTCTTCCTTTACAGAAAATTTGTGTAAGGGCTTCCTGTGGAATATTTAATATATTAGATGAGAGTTGGTAAGCCAGATGCAAAATAATCACACAGTTGCAGACACAATAATAGTATGATCTCAAAGAAAGAAAGAGAAGGAATCCTAATTCCTAGACACTGCATTTTCCCCTGCTTAACCTCTCTCTCAAATAATTAGTGAAGCCCGAGAGATGAGCAGTGTGGCAAAGGGGAGTCTGCACATCTGTGAAGGAATGATGCTTTTATTTGGGGGAGTCATTCCTGACAGAGGATTTCATCCAAGTTCAATAAAAGGCAGGGTTTATTCAGACAGAATTGGAACAATCTGAACCACAGGGTGGGGATCTGTTTCTAACCCCCTTGCCCATTCACATAATGATATAAGATTTAGTTAAAGCAGCTTATTAGAATAGGCAATAGCCACATATTTCCAGTGGTTGATTTTCTGAATGTGCAATCCTGGTTTAACTTCCAAAATTTAGTACAGAGCAAATTAAGAGTCTTCATTCAACCTCTTTGTTCTAGCAGATTTTAAAAATAATCATTCTAATTAATTCACAGAGAAAATGCGACTCAGTCTCTTATTAATCTGTTGAGACATTACTGAATTACACCTGGAAGTCCTAGTTGCTCACACAGGCTCACTGTAAGCACCTCAGACTCTCATATAACAGACCAGATGACTCGACTTTACCTGAATAAACTGTAAGGTACCAGACAGGATCAAGCATCACAATTACTTTTCCTTTTCCATATGCAAAGGCATAGAGGCTACTCTGTCCATTTGCCCTATGGAACAGAAAAGAAAAAATAAAAATATGCTATAGATAGACTTAAAATTATCTATAAGGAAGCTGCTGAGGGTCAGATAAGGGGAGAGACCATGGGAGGGTCACATGTCACCAGCGAGAGCTTCACTTTTTCTTCAGGGAAACTATCTGAGGGTCAGAATAGGAGGCTGAACTAGCCCCATCTCTCCCTCTGACTCTGTGAGAAAGTGAGGTTCGTGTAGCCTTCACAGCACTTTGGGTCAGACCAGGAATCACTCACCAGTCTGCAAGCCACCAATCCTGCAGGGCGTAGACAACCTGGAGCAGGAAACACAGAAACTCAGACACTGACGTCACTGAGCCCCACCCCCACTGGGATGGGGGAGGGGAAGGCTCCAGGACACGGAGGCGTCCTTCCGGCTCAGGTCTGCGCCAAGCCCCTCACCCCGATGACCACAGGTCAGGGGAGGGCATGCTGCATTTTATTTATTTATTTATTTTTTTAATTTTTTTTAATTTTTTTAATTAATTAATTTATTTTTTCAGTGGGTTTTGTGCATGCTGCATTTTAAAATCCTTAAAACACATCCTGTTTCTTAGAATCTCTCTGTTGTGTACATACAATGCCAGAAAGCCTTGCTTATTTTGCTCACAGAATTCTTTTCAATGCAAATCCAAGTGGACTGCAAAATACAATAGTATAAATGTGGGGATTTTTTTTTAAAGGAAAATATCTTGACAGGTACAGTGATGGTCAGTTTTCTGTGTGTTTGGCCAGGCCAGTCTCCAGTGACTCAACCAAACATTGGTCTAGATGTTGCTGTGAAGGTATATTGTGGTTGTGGTTCACATCTGTCATCAGAACTTCAGTAGAGGAGATCACCCTCAACACTGTGGTGACCTTGTCCAGTCAGGCGAAGGCCTGAAGAGCAAAACCTGAGGCTTCCTGGAGGAGGAAGAAATTCTGCCTCAAGACAGCAGGGTCAGCTCCTGCTTGAGGTTCCAGGCTAAAGACCTGCCTTTCTGATTTCACATTCACCCAGCTAGATCCCAGAATATCATGAGCCAATTTTTTTAGATAAAGCTCTTAATAAAGATATTAAAAAATAATTGTGAAATAAATACAGCATAAATAGGTAAATATCAACCTGAGGGCACAAACCAAAATATATGTCCTATTTACCTGAGCTGCGATGTTTACTAGAATAAGGAAAAGGATGATAAACCAATGAGAACCAGCTGTGAAGTAATTCTTGTAGGTCTTGAAACCAAATTTTCCCACCGAACGATCCTCCAGTGGTATTGTAAGCTGTATATTCTCAGCCTGGGAGGGAAAAATGGCAGTGAGAGGTGAAATTTTAAACAATGAACCCTAAATTTCAAGAGTTCAACAATGCCCTACACTGCAAAACTGTGGGGAAATAGACACATCTCATAGGCTGGTAGGACTGCAGGATTGTCCATCTCCTATGGAGAAGCGTGTGGGAATATCCAAGCAAATCACATATGCATTTAACCTTAGATCCAGCCATCACGCCTAGGAATCTATTATAAATAAGGAAACATCATTTGCATTAGGTTATTCCCTGTCGGGTGGCTTTGCTTAAAGTCAGTCATGACTCTGAGCACAAGCACAACATACCTGACTCAAGTATGAATGCAGAAGCTTGCCCTAAAATAACACACAAAATGATATGGAGCTAATGTATCCCTCTAGGTGACTTGTGTCATTCAATGACAGAAACATAAAACATACTTGGGGCTCAAAATACTACCCAAATAAAATAGAGTTCACAGGGTGAGTTGGAGTAATGAGTGTTTGGATAGCAAGGGAGAGCATATGATCAAAATCTATGTGGTTCCTGAATTTCAGAGAGTGATTCCTGTGGAATCCGTCACAGTGCAATGTAAGGGACTAATTCGACACTTATCAGAATCATCCAGGCTCCTGAGTTTGGATATCGAGGAGTACCTCTGTATGTTTTTAAGGGAGATCTACTGCATTTATGCATTTCTTTCTGGAAGACTTAGAATGCATTTAGAGTCACAGGAGCCAAGGATGTCTTCAGCTCTGTGCTGGCCACTGGGATTCAAGGTGGATAAGATGTGGTTCTGTCTTGAAGGGTAAGAAAGGAAGATGGGAACTAACACCAAAGTCTCTACCATGTGTCAGGTCCTTTGCACACATTACATCTGACCTATCACAAACCATCTGATGATGGGGCAAAATACTACCATCAGTCACCTGCAGTGCCAGAACATCCCAACATACAGGAAAAGTAGCTGATTTAATGTGGTCACAGCAGGACTTAGTTTAAGGGGGTCTTTGCTTAAACCTTTTGGATGCATAAGGGAAGGTGGAGGCCACCAGAGCAAGTAGGATATAATTACGGGAAACTGAATAATCCTCATACCAGTGAGAATCACATATGCCTGGGAATTTATAGCAGTGCACCCACTACTGGTCTCTATAAGATTCTCCTTTCTACAGCCAAAGGGGAATCCCAAGTGGGCCTGCTCTCATCATGCTCTTTTAACTCTACCAGTTCCATGCAATAAGGCTTTGGAAACGTAGGGTCTACTTTGGGACAAAGATGTGAGTGAAGCAGACTGAAGGTTTGTGAGGCCACCAAGAGCAGACAGACAAGGGCATGTTGCAGGATGAGAAACTCACATCTTGATCCTCAGGAGCAGCATCTTTCAAGGAGGGTCTGGAAGACTGTTGAGACTGAACTGAAGACTCGGAGATCTGATTCCTCAGCGTGGGAGTTCCTGTACCTGGAGATGGTTCAGTCTCCTCGTTCTCCTTTTTTAAAAGAATATCTTCAAAATTTACCCCAGATTTTGGAAACTGAGCAAAGGTCCCCTTTTGTATAACTTTTCCCTAAAATAAAGAATTTGAGAGGAATATATTTGTTTTTGATAATATTAATCTAATCTGCATACTAATCAAGAAAAATTAACCAGTCTTAAATTATAATTTGACTAAGAAAACTGATTCTTAGTTCTGGAATTCTGGTGGATAAATCTAGTTCAGTTTAACTTGACACAGAACTGAGCATTCTGTTCTCTGCCAAATATTACACTAGGTGTTGAGAGATGTGAAAGCAATGTGTGATCATGTGTTAAAAATGGAGGCCGTTGACATAAGTACCGTGGGAACTCAGGGAAGCTCAAAGGACAGATGGTGGTAGAATTATCAGTACAATATTTTTAGACAACATGAAAACTGAGAAAAGCATCATGTGACAAGCAGAATTTAAAAAAGCAAGCAAACAGTTAATTGGGGAAGATATTCCAGGAAAGAAACTTAAGACTAACACAGGTGGCCACAAGCACATCTCCACAGGTAATTGTTTCTCATCAAATCTTCACTGACCATTATCATAATAGAACATGCCTGTAGAGATATGTAGGAACCAGCCCTGGAGAGAGAACCCGTGAGCTTTGTCTTCATTGTTTTTACCACTTTCCTACAAATGCAGGAAGTTACCAACTGAAAATTCAATATTCCACCTGTCAAATTATTTAAACAAGGAGGCCATGAGATTGGGGTGGCTCTAAAGCATTAACAGCCCATGCCAGCAAACCAACACCTAAGAAAAGAAATGATGCTTTTAGATCTCAGGGGAAAAAAAAGAAAAAAAAAAAAAAAAAAAACCCTTAAGAACTACCAATCACAAGAAGCCAACCAAGTTTCCCCAAATAAGGCAACTGCTTAAACTACAGCCAAACCTAATCATGCTCTTCAAACAAGTGTGACACATCATTGCAGTTTCCCTCCCTTAAAAAGTCATATAAAATAATGTGCAAATGTCTTCACTATTTACTGATTCCATAAAATAAAACTCAGCACATTCATTCAGCCATCCCCTCTCTGCTGTGAGAGACCAGACAAACAATAAGGATGCAGCCTAACTCACCCAGTGGTGCTCACCAGTAGACGATTGTTATGACAGTACTAAATTGAGGGTGGGTCCTCAAAAGAAGCAATAAGGGGAATCTAAAATATCTAGATACAGGCTAAATAGGCTATTCTGTCTCCCACTGATCCTGTGCTCATATACTGTCAAAGTTGGAGTTTTACACACTAGTATCACCCTCTTCCAAACATGAAATCAACCGCTATAAAATTTTTGAGAAACTAGAGCTCCCCATTGCTGAAAGAGTGGTTAAGAGTCGACACATGGAACTGCTTCTAGAGAGGTAGAGGTTCTGCATTTTAATCATCTCTTTTTATGACAGAAATTCATTTGATAAGTGAGGGATCTGACCAAGGGCCTGGAACAGAGACAAGGGTTATCAATGGAGATGCTGAGACCCAAGAGACAAAGGAGCCAAGAAGTGAAATATTAAACCATCACCAAGTCTGAAAAATTCTCACTAATCTCCACTCCATCCCAGTCATGCTAGGAGTTGTGGGTTAAATGATGGCCCCCCAAAAAATTTATGTTCAAGCCCTAAACATGACACCTGGGAACATGACTTTATTTGGATACAGGGTCTTTGAAGATATAATCAAGTTAAGAAGAGGTCACACTGGAGTAGGATGACCTTAAATCCAATATGATGGATGTCCTTATGAGAAGAGACTCAGACATGGGGACAATGTTCCTGTGACATCAGAGGCAGAGACCACAGTGTTGCAGGTAGAAACCAAGGAACAAAAAGGAAGACTGGTGAATGCCAGAGGCTAGAAGGATGGATTCTCCCCTGGAGCCTACAGGGAGAGCAGGCCCTGCCAGCACCTGGATTTGGGCCTCCAGAAAACATGGAGAATAAGTTTCTGTTGTTTTAAGTCACCCATTTTGCAATACTTCATCACGGCAGCTCTAGAAACTGATAACATTATCCTGAGCCCAGACTTCTGTCTTCTCAAATTTACTAAGACTCCTAACAGCTTCTGCTGATACCCCTCCAGTGAACATCAGAGAAATCTTCTAAATCTCGCATCAAACCACATTGCTCCTCTGCTCTGGACCATCCAAGGCTTCCATCCCGCTTCCAGTCCCCCTGACCAATGCTCAGAGACCAGCTCCCTCAACGTCCCCCTGCTCACTCTCCTCAGACATGCTGGTCTTCCTGCCATTCCTCAAATATGCCTGGTCAGCTCCTTCCTTAGGACTCCCTGCCTCAGACCCCACTCCAGCAGGTGACTCCATGGATCCCACCTTCATGTCACTCAGGTCCTGTGAGGCACCAGATCCTCAGGGAGGCAGCCAGGATGTCACTCCACCACTCTCTCTTTGTCACATGTGTCCCCATAAAAACAGGAGCCCCATGAAGGCAGGGCCTTCTCCTCCTACACAGGCTCCCACATAGAGACCTGGGCAGGAAGATCAGCAACTGGAGACACGAGCAGAGTGGGCGTCTCTGACCTGAGAGCTCGGATACCCAACCTCACTTTTGGTGTTAATGGAAGATGCTCTTTAGGAAAACTGTGCATAACAATCACTTGGATACAAACAGATCTTAATCTCTCTAACTTCCAATTAATACTCTTTGACTTAAGTTGTGGAAAGGGGGGAAAATGTTCTATGTAAAACAACATCATTATCCTTAACAATTTCTCTAGAACAGTGATAATTCAGTAACTCTGCAATAGCACTTTTCTACACTTTAGGGTTTATATGGCTTAGAGTGCAATAGTGACATTTCTTCACGTATTTGGATTCATCTTCAAAGACATGAACACAAACTCTGGGAAGAAGGAAGCATAAAACTGAGGAAGAAGTTGGCATTTATTTACTTTGAATCCAAGGAGAGTGACCTGCTGGGAGGCCTGGTCTTCAATACACCTGAGTGTTAGCAAGTTCCCCCAGACTTCCAGAAACTACTTACATCTTTCAGTATCAGAATCTGACTTGTATCCTTTAGGTACTGCAGCTGATGAGTCACTAAGATTGTGATCTTCTCCCTCAAGACTTGACAAATACACCTATGAATGTAAAAGGTACAGTATGCAAAAGCACATTAATGGGGGGGATGCTCCAAACTGAAAACATATTTTGAAAGCATAATGAGATAAAAACAACACAGCAAAGGTTGTTTTTTAGACCAAATAAATAACACAAATTAAATACAACTATAAGTCAATGATGCCAAGTAGGTCCTCAAATTTATCAGCAGTAAACTTGAATCTAGCTTTGCGAACACATTCTAAAAAGCAGTCCATTCAAGGAGGCACTTGCTAAAATTTTTTTTCCAAAAACTCAGCTTAACAATAATTTATATGTCTCGTAATGAAAATAATTGAGCAATACTGAGATTCCAAAACTTGACTGAACTAAAACACTATCATAATGTGGGAATGGGAGAATAGGGATCTATGTCATATAAAACTCTGTAGATTTTTCTTAGACAGTTTTTAGGTGATTATTTATGATTTATGATGTACATATTAACAACAAAGGATTAATAGATTCTTGGTAGCTTTTGCCAGAGTGCATTTTCTAGACACTTCTTCCCAAAGAGTTTTAGTAAGAAAATGCATGCTAGCGTGGCCTTTATCAGTCTCTGTAACATTCTATCCCATCCAGGAAGTAAGTCTTTCATTAGGATTGAACACCTACCAAATATGAAAACTAAAGAATGGAAACCAAATGGCCCAAATCACACTGGGAATCATCAAATGGCTCAAAAGACACACAAGTTCTCTTAGTCAAGACCCCTGTATGATCAGGCCACCCAAGATGGCTGTTCTCTTGCTCTCTGCTTGATCAGTGCCTGCTTCACCTACACCTATTCATGTGACTGACTTTCCTACACACTTGTCCCAGAGCCCAGCTAATGACTATTCTAGCTTTAGATCAGAACCCTCCATGATGCTTGTTAAAGGGCCAGGAGGGGCATGACCCTCTGCTGGTTTTCATAGTAACTGATGGCCCAACCTAACATCAACTCCCCTTATAACAGGTAATCTCCCCACCCTGTTCTCTGCTTCCCCTGGGAGTGAAGACTGCCACTGTGTCCTGTCCCAACATGGGCCTCAAACGGTGGATGTCCTTCCAGGATTTCCTTCACAAATGTAAGCTGGCCCTAACCATTAAACCATTTGTGTCTCTGCACTGATTCCAGGCTCTTTCCTAAGTCTACGCTGGGCAAGTACATGTCTGGCAGGCCTGCTGGGTGCAGCCCGACAACCCCACTCAGCTTCCAACCTTAAGTGCGTTTTCACAGTAACTCCTCCAACTCTTCCCACATTTTATTTTATTTTTTAAACAGCATTTTTCCCACTTCAAAGCTATTTTTATTTCCAGCAGTATTCCACTTTTTAAATTTTTTTCATTTATTTATATTAGTTGGAGGTTAATTACTTTACAATATTGCAGTGGTTTTTGCCATACACTGATATGAACCAGCCATGGATTTACATGTGTTACCTATCCTGAACCCCCTACCTACCTCCCTCACCATCCCATCCCTTTGGGTCATCCTAGGGCACCAGCCCTGAGCACTTGCCTCATGCATCAAACCTGGACTGGCGATTTAAATGCAGACCCCTAGGAATTAAGCCCCAGTCTTACCTCACAGGGTCCACAACCCTCTAGGGAAGTGAGTGGCCAGATCTGGGGCCCCAGTGACCACAGGCAGGGCCCCAGGCAGGAACTCTGGCTGCCCCAGCCCCTCGCAGCACAAATCTCAAGAACCTGGGCCAGGGCTCAGCCTGTGAGTGAGTCAGAGAGAGAGTCTGGAGGCAGCAGACTGCAGCTCCCTCTCATGAGCCTGACAATGTCAGATGAGTGACTAAACCTCAGTTTCTCCACCTCAAAACAATGTCAATGATAGCTCATCCATACATTCTGAGAAATCAAACCACCAATCCACCCAGTAAACATCAACTCCCTTCTCCAGTCTTCCCAAACCCATGACTGGCCCTGTGCTTTGGATTCAGGATAGAAAAGTCCTAAGGGGACACTCTGGACACTGTGTCTGTGATTAAAAACAAGGCTCCGGGATGTAGACACAGACACCACCACTTTACTAAGTCCAAAGGATTCACTTTTCCCTTTGACATGTCTTAGTTCAATTTTCTTAAGTTTCTTGACTGAGTTAACCCCTCATCACACTTAGCACTAAAGTTCTCAATATGATAGTTTCTCCTTAATTTATAATTACCTGCCAATAGTCCCTGAAGGTGGAGAAGGAAATAGCAACCCACTCCAGTGTTCTTGTCTGGAGAATCCCAGGGACGGGGGAGCCTGGTGGGTTGCTGTCTTATGGGGCCACACAAAGTCAGACACAACTGAAGTGACAGCAGCAGCAGCAATTCCTGAAGGTGGATGTTAATCAAATCTGATGGGTTGTTATGTCCAGGATGGAGTAACCCAAAAGTTGTAAAATGTCTTCTTCATAACATCCCATCATAGATGCTGCTGCTGCTGCTGCTTCAGTCATATCCAACTCTGTACGACCCCATAGGCTGCAGCCTACCAGGCTCCCCCATCCATGGGATTTTCCAGGCAAGAGTATTGGAGTGGGTTGCCATTGCCTTCTCCCAACATAGATGAGGAAATACAAAAAATTACAATGAAGTGATCAGTTGATGGCTTTGAATGTTTACTAATTAATGCTTTTTAATCAAATCTCTTCCCAGGTAGAGCTAGTGTGATAAAGAACCCACCTGCCAATGCAGGAGACATAAGAGACAAAGTTTGATTCCTTGGTCGGGAAGATCCCCTGGAGGAGGGCATGGCAACCCACTCCAGTATTCTTGCCTGAAAAATCCCATGGAGAGAGGAGCCTGGTAGGCTATAATCCATGAGGTAGCAGAGAGTCAGACATGACTGAAGTGACTTAGCATGCACATAAAATCTCTAAGAAAATAGTCTATTTCCCAAGTTTTTAAAGATTTCCAAGTCACGTCATAAAAATGATTATTTCAGCAACAATTTGTTAAACTGTTGTTCCTCTACAAGGGCTGTGTTAATCCTATTTGTTGGGTTGGCCACAAAGGTTGTTTGGGCTTTTCCATACCATCTTATGGAAAAAACCCAAGTGAACTTTTTGGCCAACACAGTATAATCCTATATAAGGACTGTGTTAAAAGGAGACATATGCTATGGTAGAGGGGGTACAAATAAGACCCCACCCCCCTTCACTCATTCAATCAGTAGAGGTTTACTGAGGTGCTACTCATTTGACCTACATCATGGGGCAAGAAAGCAGACAATACTTTGCACCACATAAAGGTGGACACACTGAATGAGTATAGAAAAATGCATTATGGGGCTGTGATGCGTGCGCTGAAGGAAAAGCAAGGAGAGTTGTTATCTTTAATGGGGAGACACGGGAGCCCTGAGACTCTCTGGAGAAATATCCTGGAAGAAAACACAGCAGGTCCAGGGGTCCTGCACTGGGCTGAGGAGCCTTCCTTCATTCACAGCTTAGGAGGGGTTGAGGGGACTCATAAATGGTCAAGTGCACCCATAGAGGGCTGAGGGAAGACAGAAGGCACGGGCGCCCCCTGGAGGAGCAGGAGCAAATGACAGGGCTGGTCTTCCACCTTCCTTCCGTGTCCTGGGACACTTGTTTCCTTGCTCTGGGACAGAGGGACCAGTATGTACAGACAGACAGGGGTGAGAAAGGACCCCCACAGAGCCAGCACAGCTGGATTCCAAGTGGATGTGGGGACGAGCTGGAAAGGCTGACGGGGGCAGACAGCAAAGAAACCCGTTCTCTGTTTGAGG
The DNA here is from genome assembly GCA_003798545.1 of Axis porcinus. Classification (NCBI taxonomy): domain Eukaryota; kingdom Metazoa; phylum Chordata; class Mammalia; order Artiodactyla; family Cervidae; genus Axis; species Axis porcinus. The sequence continues at coordinate 621,217 of QQTR01076491.1, forward strand.
ACCTGGAGCTGCTTCCTGAATGTGAGGCAGAGGAGGGTCTTAGAAGGGCTGGAGCAGGCGGGTGAGATGTGTAGACAGCTATGTGGGAATCTGATCAAGGCAGACCTGAAAACCTGATGATGCAGGAGTTGGGGGTCTTGATGTGGGGCTGAACCAGGACGGGATCCACAGCATGATCCCACGGCAGGATGAGACTACATCAGTTCACCTAAGGCCTCTTACTTTCTGTAGGTGACAGAACCCACTGAGTGTTCACAGCATAAAGTTGTAAAACCCACAAACTTTAAAGACCTTCCTTCATGACTGAAAGAAACAGTTAGTGGTAAGTAGAAGTGTGATTCATTCACTTTTAATACAAAACCCTTCCTTTTACTAAGCTTTCACATGACCATCACTTCTCAGAGCACATTATTCCATCCAGTTTCCTAACTTGAGAACATTGCAGTTGCTGCTGAGTGGTTTCCTAAAATACTTTCATGCTTTCTGCTTTAAGTCACCCTAGAGAATATAGTTCTGATTAGCAAACAATAATCTTAACCTTGCTTATATCAAGTATATATCCAAAGTGTTATACCCAAAATATTTGAGAGGATTTTATATATATATATATATATATATATATATTGCCTGTGTTTGCAAAATAACTCAAGAGATCTCTTGTGATCTCTGTACTTGGCAGCAACATACGTTGCTCTCCCCTCCCTGTGACACAGATGCAACGGCCAGTAGAAACTGTTTTTGCCCTGATGGAGAACTTGTGCAGATGCTCACAAGAGGGGATGACAGACATTTGTGAGTTCAGGGTGGGGTGCTGGGAACAAGGAGGCTGAGATGCTTAGGATGCCAGGAGGGTGGAGGTGGGGAATCCCTGCACAGCACTAGCTCCTGTCACTGAACTCATGACAAGAAACAGGGCACTTCTCTAAGGGAAAATTCATCAAGTCACAAATAGGAGAGGGTGAAAAGGGGAGTCAGGTTAGAGAGCTGGAGGCCATGCCATGTGTTACCTGTCCTGCTCCCTTGTGTTCTCAAAGATTCAATGCTGCTATGCAGTTTTCTGTATATGTGTATCATGATATACATAACATGAAATTTACCATTTTAAGCATATACTTCAGAGGCATTAAGTACATTCACATTGTTGTGGAACCATCACCACCATCCATCTTCAGAGCTCTTTCATCACCCAACACTAAGCACATTTAACATCTGGGCAGGTTTCATCAAAGTCTAACGACTTCTGCTTAGTGGACATGGAATCCCAGCTCCTCGTATCCAGAGCTCAGAGCTCCTCACATGTCTCTCTCTCACACACTGGACTCTGCTGCAGTCTCTTTACTTTGATATTCTGGACCTGCTGTAAAACAGTCATGTCCCTTCAAATTCACATGTTGTCAACTTAGTCATCAGCACCTTAGAATTTGGTGACAGGGACCTTAAAAATGTAATCATTACCCTTAATTATACTGGACCTAATCTAATCTGATTAGTGTGCTTAGATGAAGAGAAGACTAACATACAAGGACAGAGACACAGGCATGTAAGTCAATGAAGTTAGAACACACCCCCTCACCATGCACAAAAATAAACTCAAAATGGCTTAAAGACTTAATCATAAGACATGACACCATAAAACTCCTAGAAGAGATTAGAGGCAAAACATTCACTGAGATAAATTATACCAATCTTTTCTTAGGTCAGTCTTCTAAGGCAATAGAAATATAAACAAAAGTATAAAAAGAGGGGCTTCCCTGGTGACTCACTGGTAAAGAATCCATGTGCCAATGCAGGAGACATGGGTTTGATCCCTGGTCCAAGAGGATTCCACATTGCTTGGTACAACTAAGTCCATGCACTATAGCGACTGGGCCTGTGCTCTGGAGCCCAGGATCTGCAACTACTGAGCCCACACACCCTAGAGTCAATGCTGTGCAACAAGAGAAGCCACCAAAATGAGAAGCCCACACACCGCAACTAGAGACTAGGCCCTGCTCACCACAACTAGAGAGAAAGCCCCACAGCAACAAAGAGCCAGCACAGCCGTAAATAAATAATTATTTTTAATTAAAAAAATAAACAAACGGGACCTAATCAAACTTTTGCACAGCAAAGGAAACCATAAACACAATGAAAAGATAGCCTACAGGATGGGAGAAAATACTTGCACATGATGTGACCAACAAGGGCTTAATTTCCAAAATATACAAACAGCTCATACAACTCAACAACAACAACACACATCCAATCAAAAAATAGGCAGAAGAACTAAATTGACACTTCTCCAAAGGACACATACAGATGGCCAACAAGCACATGAAAAGAAGCTCACCATTGTGAATTATTAGAGAAATGCAAATCAAAACTACAATGAGCTATCACCCCACAACAATCAGAAAGGCCATCATTAAAATAACAATGGCTAAGAGGGTATGGAATAAAGGGAACTCTCCTACACTGCTGGTGGAATATAAGTTGTTGCAAGCACTATGGAAAACAGTATGGAAGTTCAGAAAACTAAAGATAGAATTACCTTATAATCCAGTAATCCCACTTCTGGGCATATATCTGGATGAAACTATAAATCAAAAAGACACATGCAGTCCTATGTTTCATGCAGCAATATTCACAATTGCTGAAACATGGAAACAACCTAAATGTCCATCAACAAATGAATGGATAAAGAAGATGTGGTACACTAGACAAGGCAATACCACTGTCATAAAAATAAATAAATAAATAATGCCATTTGCAGGAACATGGATGGACCTGGAGATTATCATAATAAGTGAAGTAACTCAGTAACCTTGTGCACCAGGACCCAGGAGAAAGGAGCAGTGACTCCACAAGAGATTGTCCCGGACTTGCCTGTGGGTGTCCGGGAGTTTCTGGAAGAGGCATGGGTCAGCAGTGGCCTGCTGCAGGGTTGGGGGCACTGAGTGTAGCAGTACGTGGATGGGATCTTTTGAGGGAGGTCACCATTATCTTATTATTTAACTTATATGCAGAGTACATCATGAGAAACGCTGGGCTGGCTGGATGAAGCAAAAGCTGGAATCAAGACTCCTGGGAGAAATATCAATAACCTCAGAAATACAGATGACACCACACTTATGGCACAAAGTGAAGAAGAACTAAAGAGCCTCTTGATGAATGTGAAAGAGGAGAGTGAAAAAGATGGCTTAAAGCTCAACATTCAGAAGACAAAGATCATGGCATCCAGTCCCTTCACTTCATGGCAAATAGATGAAGAAACAGTGGAAACAGTGGCAGACTTTATTTTGGGGGGCTCCAAAATCACTGCAGATGGTGACTGCAGCCATGAAATTAAAAGATGCTTACTCCTTGGGAGAAAAGTTATGGCCAACCTAGACAGCATATTAAAAAGTAGAGATATTACTTTGCCAACAAAGGTCCATCTAGTCAAGGCTATGTTTTTTTCAGTAGTCATGTGTGGATGTGAGAGGTGGACTATATAGAAAGCTGAACACCAAAGAATTGATGATTTTGGACTATGGTGTTGGAGAAGACTCTTGAGAGTCACTTAGACTGCAAGGAGATCCAACCAGTCCATCTTAAAAGAAATCCGTCCTGAATATTCATTGGAAGGACTGATGTTGAAGCCGAAACTCCAATACTTTGGCCACCTGATGTGAAGAGCTGACTTATTTGAAAAGACTGTGATGCTGGGAAAGACTGAAGGCGTGATGAGAAGGGGATGACAGAGGATGAGATGTTTGGATGGCATCACTGATTCAGCAGGCATGAGTTTGAGTAAACTCCGGGAGTTGGAGATGGACAGGGAGGCCTGGCATGCTGCATTCCATGGGATTGCAAAGATTCTGACATGACTGAGTGACTGAACTGAACTGAGCTCGGAAAGAGAAAGACAAATATCATATAATATCACTTTACGTGGAACCTAAAATATGGCAAAAATGAACCTATCTACAAAACAGAAAGAGACTCACAGACATAGTGAGCAAACTTGTGCTGCATGGGTACAAGGGGTGTGGTGAAGGGATGGACTGGGTATTTGGGGTTAGCAGATGCAAACTATTATATGCAGAATGGAAAAACAACAAGATTCTATGGTATAGTACAGGGAGCTAAGTCCAATAGCCTGAGATAGACCATAATGAAAAAGAGAAAATATATGTGTATAATTGAGTCACTTTGCTGTACAAAGAAGTTAACAAAATGTAATAAATCAATTATATTTCAATAACCTTTTTTTAAAAAAAAGGACACATACACAGATTGCATGTAAACAGACGGAAGACCATGTGAGGATACTGAGAAGGGGATGTGGTCAGAAGCCAAGGAGAGTGTTCTCAGGAGAAAGCAAACCTGCCCATACCTTGAACCTGTAGCCTCAAGAACTGTAAGAAAATTAATTTCTATTCTTTAAGCACCCCCATCTGTGACAACTTGCTATAGACAGAATGTTTTTGTTCTCCAAAATTCACACATGAAACCTAATGTCCAATGTGTCAGCTTTAGGAGGTGGGGCCATCAACAGGTGACCAGGTCATGACGGTGGAACCTGCATGAAAGGGATGAGTGTCCTGATAAAAGGGACCCACAGGGCTCCCTCAACCCTGCCACCATGTGAGGACAATGGAATTGGGCCTTCACCAGACACTGAATCTTTCAGTACCCTGACTTCAACCTTCCCAGCCTCCAGAACCATGAGAGATAAGCTTCTGTTATTCATAAGCTGCCCAGGTCTGGTCTCCTGTGAGAGCATCCTGGATGGATACAGCCCCAACAAACTAACACAGGACCTGACAGCGAGAATTCCCAAACAGCTTATCTCTGCCGTAGAACCTGCCTCCTCCAGGCAAGGACAAGCCTGCTGTTCTCACAACCCTGCTTCCTCCTCCCTTCACACCTGTGCTTCTACTCATCCTTCAGCAAAAAAACTGGGTCCTCTTCTCAGCCTCCACACACCTGCCCAGCCTGCAGGCCTCCAGGGCACTTCCCGCCCAGCCCCAGGCACAGGGAGCTTTCCAACTTCAGTGAAAGCCTACAGGTACCACTTCTGCTTCCACTTAGCATTTCCTATTCTGTATCGAAACCCTCTAAACCTGACTCTGCTGACTTTCCCAGGCATCTGTCTTAACAAGCTCCATGTAGAGACAGGTTCCTCAGAGGCAAGAATGAGAGCTGGGCATCCTAGTTTCCCGTATTCTGCCCAGTGTGGGTTCTTCCCCTCTCCTGGCTCACCATCCTCCTTGCAAACTAAGAGCTTTGTGCAGTGACATCTATAAGGGCATCGATCTCAGTGCATACAACAGGGAGTAAATAAACACAGCTGGAAGGTCTCGTTTGCTTTAACAACATGAACAACAGAAAGGGAACTAACTGTGGGGATAGTTGTGATGGCTGTTTTAGGAATAAAACAAGTTCACAAGGCTTTCAAAAAGGCCAGTCTAGACTCTATAAGATGCCTTAGTCAGTGTGTGTTAGGACACATTATACACAAAAAAGCATTAGAGTGGTTCTACCTTAGTCACTGTGTAGCCAAACAAGAGTTCACTGACGACAAGTTCTAAATACTAGAAACAGGAATGAGAGTCAAGACTTAAGACAGATTATAAGTTGATCCTGCATTGTAGGTCTCAGTATTAATTCTAGTATGGAACCATGAAGTAATGAGAAATGACTGAAATCATACTCAGATGTGGAATAAATCATTCTCAAATTCTAGATTTTATTAAGTCTAGACTTGTTCAGTCTCTCAGTCATGTCCGACTCTTTGTGACCCCATGTACTGCAGCATGCCAGGCTTCCCTGTCCTTCACTGTCTCCTGGAGCTTGATTAGACTCATATCCATTGAGCCAAGGATGCCATCAAACCATCTCATCCTCTGTCATCCCCTTCTCCTGCCTTCAATCTTCCCCAGCATCAGGGTCTTTTCAAATGAGTCAGTTCTTCGCATGAGGTGGCCAAAGTATTGGAGTTTCAACTTCAGCATCAGTCCTTCCAATGAATAGTCAGAACTGATTTCCTTTAGGATTGACTGGTTTGATCTCCTTGCAGTCCAAGGGACTCTCAAGAATCTTGTCCAACACCACAGTTCAAAAGCTTCAATTTTTCAGTGTTCAGCCTTCTTTGTTGTCTAAGTCTCACATTCATACAACTGGAGAAACCATAGCCTTGACTAGGTGGACCTTTGTCAGTAAAGTAATGTCTCTGCTTTTTAATATGCTGTCTAGGTTTGTCATAGCTTTTCTTCCAAGGAGCACACATCTTTTAATCTCATGCCTGCAGTCACAATCTGCAGTGATTTTGGAGCACAAGAAAATAAAGTCTGTCACTGTTTCCACTGTTTCCCCAACTATTTGCCATGAAATGATGGAGCCAGATTCCATGACCTTAGGTTTTTGAGTGTTGAGTTTCAAGCCAGTTTTTTCACTCTCCTCTTTTACCTTCATCAAGAGTCTTTTTAGTTCCTCTTCACTTTCTACCATAAGAATGGTGTCATCTGTGTATCTGAGGTTATTGATATTTCTCTGAAATCTTGATTCCAGCTTGTGCTTCATCCAGCCTGGCATTTCTGATGATGTACTCTGCACATAAGTTAAATAAGCAGGTGACAATATACAGCCTTGTCATACTCCTTTTGCAATCTGGAACCAGTCTGTTTTTCCATGTCCAGTTCTAACTGCTGTTTCTTGACCTGTATACAGGTTTCTCAGGAGGCAGGTAAGGTGGTCTTGGTATTCCCATCTCTTTAAAAATTTTCCATCCTTTGTTGTGATCCATACAAACACTTTAGTGTAGTCAATGAAGCAGAAATATATGTTTTTTTCTGGAACTCTCTTGCTTCTTCAACGATCCAACGAATGTTGGCAATTTGATCTCTGGTTCCTCTGCCTTTTCTAAATCAAACTTGACATCTGGAAGTTCTCAGTTCATGTACTGTTGAAGCCTAGCTTGCAGAATTTTGAGCATTACTTTGCTAGCATCTGAAATGAGTACACTTGTGCAGTAGTTTGAACATTCTTTAGCATTGCCCTTCTTTGGGATTGGAATGAAAACTGACCTTTCCAGTCCTGTAACCACTGGGGCATTTCCAAATTTGCTGGCATATTGAACGTATCACTGTAACAGCTTAATCTTTAGGATTTTATTAAGTCTAGACTTAATAAAAACTTTATTTCCAAAGTGATAGAATAACAAGCATAAACCAACAAATTCTTTCCACAGAAGCCCTGTGTCAGTACCAAAACTTCACTTCTAATGTGCCATAAAAAATGATGGAGGAAAAGAACTGGCAGCCAAGCACCAGGTAATGGAGTCTCACTCTCTGATTTCAAAACCATACGTCATCTTTCTTATTCCTGGTGCCTGGGTCCATTCAGTGTCTGGTTATCAACAGCAAGTAGCAGGGGGAATCTGTGGTCTATTCCTCACTCCCTAAAGCACAGACTCCACTGTCCTCCACACACTAGAAACACCTTCTGTATTTTCCTATCCTGACCTCATCATGACACAAAATTTCTCTACAATGGATCTTCTGTGGAGTGAAGGGATGGGAGAGAGAGACACCAGGACAGAATAGGCTGAGTCTCCTGAAGCACAAAGCTCTCCTGAGCTCCCTTCCCTGATCTCTACAGGGTTCATGGAAAGCAGAGATGATAGAAAACAGAAGCAAACTCACTGTTCGAACAAGTGCCTGCTGACTCCTGCATCCACTGCGCTGAGCGGATCATCCAGGAGGTAGATGTCTGCATCCTGATACACGGCTCTAGAAAACATAGAGAGACATCAGGAGAGGACACTTTACTCTCCCTGGATCTCATCTCTGAATCATGTTGGTGTCCAACAACTTCATGTTCCTTACAGGAGCCCATGGAAAAGACCAAGACTCTACTTCACACAGGCCCACCCGGTGAGCAAGGTCTGCATGCTCACCTCCACTAGGAGCCTCAGAGGAGGAGGGTCAGTATGGCAACTGAAACCCCATTTACCTTGCGAGGCTGATCCGGGATTTTTGTCCTTCACTCAGCGTCGTTCCTCTGTCTCCTATCTCAGTTAGATCTCTTTCTTCCAAAAGCTGTAAATCCTATACGGAGATTAAAAAGGGGGGTAAAAAAAAAAATTTAATGTGTTCTACTACCATCTTAAACCTCTAGCATTAGTTCTCCGTACAAGCATTTGATCAACATGTATGCATGCTCAGCAGCTAAGCGGTGTTCAACTCTTTGTAACCCCGTAGACTATGGCTCATCAGGCTTCTCTGCCCATGAGAGTCTCCATGCAATAATACTGGAGTGGGATGCTATTTCCTCCTCCAGGAGATCTTCCAAATCCAGGGATGGAATCCAAGTTTCCTCTGTATCCTGCACTGGCAGATGGATTCTTTACCACTGAGCCATCTGGGAAATCAGAGCAATGGGTATATGTCAGAGTAACTAAACTGTAACCTTGAACATTAAAAAAAAACACCCTTGGTGTTTTTTATTTATTTTCATTCTGTAGTTTTTCACAGCATCTATGCATTTAACCATTTTCAGTTCAGTTCAGTCGCTCAGTTGTGTCCGACTCTTCGCAACCCCACGAATTGCAGCACACCAGTTCTCCCTGTCCATCACCAACTCCCGGAGTTTACCCAAACTCACATCCATCAAGTCGGTGATGCCATCCAGCCATCTCATCCTCTGTCATCCCCTTCTCCTCCTGCCCCCAATCCCTCACAGCATCAGGGTCTTTTCCAGTGAGTCAACTCTTCGCATGAGGTGGCCAAAGTACTGGAGTTTCAGCTTCAACATCAGTCCTTCCAATGAACACCCAGGACTGATCTCCTTTAGGATGGACTGGTTGGATCTCCTTGCAGTCCAAGGGACTCTCAAGAGTCTTCTCCAACACCACAGTTCAAAAGCATCAATTTTTCAGTGCTCAGCTTTCTTCATAGTCCAACTCTCATGTCCATACATGACCACTGGAAAAGCCTTGACTAGACGGACCTTTGTTGGCAAAGTAATGTCTCTGCTTTTTAATGTATTATCTAGGTTGGTCATGACTTTCCTTCCAAGGAGTAAGTGTCTTTTAATTTCATGGCTGCAATCACAATCTGCAGTGATTTTTGGGGCCCCGCAAAAAATAAAGTCTGACACTGTTTCCACTGTTTCCCCATCTATTTCCCATGAAATGATGGGACCAGATGCCATGATCTTAGTTTTCTGAATGTTGAGTTTTAAGCTAATTTTTTCACTCTCCTCTTTCACTTTCATCAAGAGGCTTTTTAGTTCCTCTTCACTTTCTGCCATATGGGTGGTGTCTGATCTGAGGTTACTGATATTTCTCCTGGCAATCTTGATTCCAGCTTGTGCTTCCACCAGCCCAGCGTTTCTCATGATGTACTCTGCATATAAGTTAAATAAGCAGGGTGACAATATACAGCCTTGATGTACTCCTTTTTCTATTTGGAGCTAGGCTGTTGTTCCATGTCTAGTTCTAACTGTTGCTTCCTGACCTGCATACAGGTTTCTCAAGAGGCAGGTCAAGTGGTCTGGTATTCCCATCTCTTTCAGAATTTTACACAGTTTATTGTGATCCACACAATCAAAGGCTTTGGCATAGTCAATAAAGCAGAAACATTTTTTTTTTCTGGAGCTCTCTTGTTTTTAAGATGATCCAGCAGATGTTGACAATTTGATCTCTGGTTCCTCTGCCTTCTCCAAAACCAGCTTAAACATCTGGAAGTTCACGGTTCACGTATTGCTGAAGCTTGGCTTGGAGAATTTTGAGCATTACTTTACTAGCATGTGAGATGAGTGCAATTATGTGGTAGTTTGAGGATTCTTTGGCATTGCCTTTCTTTGGGATTGGGATGAAAACTGACCTTTTCCAGTCCTGTGGCCACTGCTGAGTTTTCCAAATTTGCTGGCATATTGAATGCATCACTTTCACAGCATCATCTTTCAGGATTCGAAATAGCTCAACTGGAATTCCATCACCTCCACTAGCTTTGTTCGTAGTGATGCTTTCTAAGGCCCACTTTGATCATTTAAACAGATATTTACTGAGAATCAACTTATGACAGGCATTGCTCTAGGCACAATTAATTCAGCTGTGAAGAAGCAAAGCTCCTAGAGTTTATTTCCAAGATGTATGATATGGAAAATTAACCTGAGTGCAAGAATTGAGGATGAGAAGGAAAAGGAAGCCGGCTCAGGGGGGTGGAGAGTAAAGGAGAGGAATGAGTCCACAGTGGGGTCAGAGGACTCTGCTCAGAGGGGGTGTCAGCAGATCTGGGGGAGGGGGAGGGGCTCATGCAGACCTGGAGAGGCTGCTCCTCACAGAGGGAGGGGCGAGTGCAGGGGCCATAGGGAGATGCCCAAGGTGTTCAGGACAAGCAAGGAGGCCAGGAGAGCAGAGTTGAGTGAGAATGAGGGGAGTAAGGGCAGAGCCAGAGCAGAAGGAGCCTGGGTCACTCCCAGTGACAGGAGATGGGACAGACCTGGTTTGAAGTTTTTAAGGAATCACTCTTGTGCTTTGTAGAAAAAAGACATTAAGTGGGGAAGGGTGAGGACAGGTACAAGTGAGAACACTGCTGGAACAATCTAGATGGGAGATGATGGTGGTCAGGACCAGAGTGTAAGCAGTAGGAATAGAGAGATGGGGTTACACTCCAGACACATTTGGGAGATGGAATCTGTAAGATCTGCTGACAGGATGGGTGTGGCTGTAAGAGAAGAGGAGGACTGGGATGTTTGGGGTGAGGAAGGAGAAGGACCGGGTGTCCATTTACTGAGTTGGGGAAGATGGTGGATGCAGGTTTAGGAGGCTTCGCTTGTGGACAAGTTGAGATGATCTCTTAGTGATGTCATGGTGCAGCTGGACATGCAAGTGTGAAGGTCTGTGCTAGAGACACAGGTGTGAGAGCTGGTGGCCCAGACTGGTGAATGTACAGGAATTGTTTTATCAGGGAATGAGTGTGTCTTCAACTGTACATTTTGCTGATCTCAGCCTCAGCATCCCACTTTCAGAGAAGGGATAACATTTGGTCCATGTCTTCACAGTGATGCTTAAGGGGAGTGACAGACAAGGTCTGTACAAGAAATGGGAGCAGAAAAAGCAAGCTCAGCAGGAAAACCAAAGGGAAAGAAACAGCATGCTCAAGGGATACTCAACAGATCAGCTGGACTAAGTAGATGCTTATCTATGGAAACAGGAAATACTCAAAATTAAGACAGAAATGAAGGTGTAACTTGAGGATGTGGGAATCAATCAAAAATTATATTTGAATATTATTTAAGAAGTAAATAGACAAATCAGCCTATTTTCCACAGAGCACCAGGGGGAAAAAAAAATAGATGACAAGAGCATCCCCAAAATGACAAGATAAAAATCAGGCTTAAGTTACACAGTATCACATTAGAAATCTTAGGTTGCCTATAATTATCATATGGCACATTCTGACATAGACAAACAGAGTTTGTTGGGAGTTTTTATCTACTAAACCCATCAGGCATCAACCTAGGATGCATAGCAATACTTTTCTGCAGATGAAACCCTCATTTCTCGGTCTCTACTTTAGCAAATCTGGGGAGAAAGCAAGTAGCACACTGGTGCCTCTGTAATAAACAAGTCATTTGATCTTCCTAAGTTTAATTTTCCTCTTTTATAGAACGTGCAGCAGAAACCAGAATCACGAACCTCTAGGATGCTGTAAAAATATAAAGAAGTGTGTGAACACCCTCCATAAAGGAGAATGGGACCTGAATTGATTATAACTTGCTATTGGTGACTGATCCCTATTTTCTCATCAAGCCAACAGTGAGACCCCATTCACAGTGTGAATCATAACGTGCATAGCATGTGACCACAGTAGAAGAAAGAGACTCCATTATAACCCTCCCTCACAGCTCCAAAGACACACAGGTAAACACAAATTTGCAGGTCAGTCAAAGCTTAGTGGGGGTGAATCCAATGGAAGGCAGCAATTGCTCTTTATCATTATTTCATCTTCTTTCTTTCTTGAGCTCAGAAATTCATACCATCTTTTGCTTTTGTCTTTCATTAAAAAAAAAAGAGCTGTATTAAGTTCTAAGCCTCATACACACACACACACACACACACACACACACACACAGAATTACATGGCTTCTCTTTCACTGTTGATAGTCTTACAAACTGTTTCACTTAGTTTTTAAGCTTTGATTTTCTGTTGTTCAAATGGTTTTCTTAAAATAGCACAATATTGCAGCACAGCAACCTTAATCACAGAAAAGTGGTTTTCTGTAACCTAGAAAAGTCACTTACAGCCTCTCTTTCTAGGACATAAGAAACTAGCCCTGAGTCCGGTAGTAATACTTGTATTAATACTTCTAATGTGCTGCTGACCCTGCAAATTATTTATGAACAAGCCACCAATGGAGAAAACATTTTGGAGGATTTTAAGTAAAACCAAGTCAAGCTGATTTTTCAGCCACCATCTTCTGATTAAAGGGGGAAAGCCTGAGTTGAGCATATTTTATAGTTCCTTCCACAGACATAGAGGTGTTCTTATTCATGATTGTTACATCTAAGTTAAATTTAACCAAGCTAGAGGCAGACACACACACTAGAGGCAAACTAGGAAATGGTGATGCTGGTTTGGTGCCATCCATCCAGAAGCATATCCAGTGCCCTTCAGTGATGGTGTAGAGTGTCTCACAGTAGAGGCACCTCGGAGCAGACTGCTGAACTGGTTAATAAGGGTCTGACGTGAGGCCCAGGCAGAGGAGGGCTGGACTCGAGAGTCAAGCAGCAGGAGCCCTGCTTCCTTCACAGCTTTTCTTCCACATGGAATCACCCCTCCTCTCATAGCCTGTCATATCCTGCCCATCTTTCCAGGCTCAGCCCAAACACCCTCCCATGAAATCACCCTGGACTCATCTCTCTTCCTGCTGGGCTCCTGAGGCTCTGTTTACATCTCTTGTGAAGGACCCATCTGATTCTGCTCCATAATTTGTACACATGCACACAGCTTCTCCAAACTCCTGGGGAGTAAATCTGTGCTGGACCCTGACGTTGATTATCTCAAATCCTCACAGCAAGCTTCACAGTAAGTACTGGCCCCATTTCACAGATGAGGAAACTGGGATTGAGTGAGGTCACATCACTGGTCTGAGGGCAGTCAGCTGTTAAACAGAAGAGCTGGAATCTGAACCAGCTCATGTCAGTTCAGAGCCTTCTGCTCTTTCACATCAAGCTGCCCAGATGGTGACTAAAGATCATATTTGAAATGAAGACAACACTAAACTAACTCAAGTCTTGAAGGTCTCTATATCTAGACATATAAGTATCAATAAACTTATTATCCTATGATTGTCAAGGCAATCTGAAAAGAAAATGTCCAAGGAAGTGATCTATGTGGAAAAATATTAAATTAGAATTTATCAATTTGATACTTTTAAATACGTGTTGACAAAACATTTTCAAAAGTCTTCCAGTGGTTAAAGATAACATGCAGACAAATGCTACATACTATACTGCTTATGTTATGGTAGCAGAAAATTGTTACTGTTGGTTTATACAGAGCACTATGTGTAGAGCACCTACAGAAATATCTACTCAAACAATCAAAGTTAACACTCAGATACCTTCTTTCTTACATGTCACATTTTATGGATGTAATTTTACTAAAACCTGTCTGAGCTTATAATTAAGAATTTATTTTCAAAATCATTCTAATACTTACAGAGTGCTTGTTATGTCCCTATCAATCAGGTGCTTTAAAATCACGACCACATTTCATCCTCAAAACAACCTCATGAGGTTGATAGTCTTATTATTTCCATTTTACAGATGAAGTAACAGGCTTGTAAGGATCAGTCAGTCAAAACCATACACCTGATCAACAGAGAAACTGGGACTCAATTCCTGAAACTTATGACTCCTAGACCTTGGGATTGATGTCATCAGCCTCAATCAGCGTTGCCAGTGTGATTACTTCATGTCTCCCTGTTTTGTTACAGAAAAGTTTTCAGCTCAACCAACTTAAATGATTACTTCAATTAGAAATAGTATAATACATTTAGTTGTTATTAAAACATGTTATCTTAAAAATGTTGCTCTTTTATGTTTTTTCCTCCAAGATTTGAGGGAGGTGGGAAGTAGGGAGAATGGTAAGGAGAAAGCATTATTATATTTATATGGCTGGCTGGCTAGCTTGCTGGAGAGAAAAAGACTAGAACATTAACAATAGCTACCACTTACTGAAACCCTGGTTTGTTCACATTTCACAGGTATTTTCTGTAGCCTTTATAGTAACCCCACCCTTCCCCCATTTAATAAGAAAAGAAACTGAGACAAACACCTACAGTCATTACCCAGGACTGTTCCTCCAAAGGCCAAGCCTTTTCTACCGCACTGTCTATGCCGTCTCTGTGTCTACAGCCAGACTAACTCCAGGACACCTCTATTTCCTATGCCTGCCTTATGTCCATCCACTGATACCTGGATTCTAAAAGGAGATAAGCAGAGGCTCTCTTAACTTACTAAGTGGTTCCCAGGTGTCATAAAAACCTTGCTGACCCCTTACTAATCTGAGTCATAGATGACATTTCAGAGCAGCAGCAAAACCTCTTGGTAACCATCTGACCCAATGTCCTCGTTTTGCTGTGGAAACATCAGAGGCACAGACATGTAACAGGACATGTCCAAAGTGACAGCAGGAAGGAGCTGAAGCTGGGGCCAGGACTCTCCTCTCCACTACTTCTCCCTGGGCCTCCCTCCTTGCCAAGGAGAGGATGGGCACAGGGGCTCCAACCCCATGTCCCAACTATGCAGCAGAACAGGAATAGTCCATGTTTATAAATGTCACATCATGTACAGAAGAATCACTGTGCAGCCCAGTCCTGTAGGGTTCCTTCCAACCAGAGTCTATGGTGCACACATGGTCCGGGGTGGGTTAAGCCCCAAAATACTATCCACATTACTGGTCTAGTCATTCCATGAGACTGCAGCAAAGCATTGGCCCCAGAATCTGAACTTGAGCTACAAATGTAGAGAAAAGGTGTCTCATCTGTCCAGGCCTCAGTTTTACTAACTATAAAATGGGAACACTGAAGGTACTCAAAAAATGAATAACTCATAAATCTTTTTATGTGTGTGCATGCACACGTGTGAAAGACAAAAATGATTTGTACATGGACTCTGAATAAATGGGAGCTACTGTTCTCTTTGTTCTACATTTGCTTTCCCTTCTTAGATGATATCTACACCATTTAATAAAAATCTAGCTCATTCCTGCTAACAACGTCATTTCTCAAATGGACAATCACCCATGAACAAGAACCCAGAAGGAAGAAACAAGCTCATTAAACAAGCAATTCTGTTTGTCCACATAACTGTAAAATGCTGCTCACCTGATACAGGGCTTCCCAGGTGGCACTAGTGGTAAAGAACCCACCTGCCAATGCAGGAAACAGAAGAGAACCAGGTTCAATTCCTGAGTTGGAAAGATCCCCTAGAGGAGGAAATGGCAATCCACTCCAATAATCTTGCCTGGAGAATGCCATGGACAGAGGAGTCTGGTGGGCTATAGTCCATAGGGCCGCAGGGTTGGACATGACTGAAGTGACTTAGCACACACACACACATGCACCGGATACAACCTATGATGTTCCCTTGTTTGAGGAGAATCACTATTTCCTCACAAAGCAGGTTTGGAGCCTTCAACACCACACCTCTGAAATCTGTCCCTGTCTTTTCCTCACAGTATAAAGAACAGTCAGAAATCTAGACCACACTCAACAGACCCCAGGCAGAGACCTTTAACTATATTACTCACTGATTTTTACAACCCGAGAGAGGAACATAGTATTTAACATTATTTACCCTTTTTCCTTTCTTTTTGCCACATTGTATTCTATCACTTAAATTTAGTTCTCATCATTTATTCACTAATCTTATTTAAATCCCAAGGTACAGTTAAGCCCTTTCATCTTACCACTCTCTGTGAAACTCAGTGATGCTTCTGAAAACAATTTCCCTCAGTGAAATGATGCAGTATTAAAAAGAAATTTTAAAGCATTCCAGTTTCCTTAAACAATAAATTACAAGTCAAAAACGAAGTGGAGAGAGAACCTCACAAGCTGAAAGGGACCAAGGAGGCAGCATCAGCCAAATGCAGAAGGCAGACCTTATGTGGATTCCAACAATGGTGAACATTTCTCAGTGAGATGATCAACAACATGCAAACACAGACCAGCAGGTTGATGATATTCAGAATCTTGAGGTATTTTTCAGGTGAAATACAATGATTTTTTTCACCAAAAGCTTTACTATGTTTTAGAGAAAACTAATGAAATGTTTACAGATGAACTGATTTGAGGTCTAGGATCTGCTCCACAATATTCTGGGGCAGGAGTGGGGCTGGCAGAGGGCAGGAGTAGAGATGCAATAAGACTGGCCATAAGCTGATTCTGGCTAAAGCTGGGGCTAGGTACATGAGGGTTCATTATACCGAGCTCTCTATTTTTGTAAATATTTGTAACTTTCTATTAAAAAAAGTTGAAAGTGAAAGAAAATTTCGCAGGACGAAACAATCCCCAGCCCCTCCAGATAATGTATTCTGTGAGTGTTACTAACCTGTAAGAATTAAAATGACAACATATGTAAATACACCTGCTTATTTACCCAGAAGACCAACTTAAATATCAAGCAATGTTCAAAAATCCATTTTTTAAAAAGAACTTTTAACAAACTTTGTAGTTTAAACCACTGTCATTATTTGAAATTCAAGCATATGCAACTCAGAAGTCATTACTCACCTCTTCCAAAGCACAAGCCTTTATTACTTTTTCATATTGCTCTTCTTCATATTTCTTCCCAAATAAAATATTACTCCTCACAGTTCCTGGAAACACCCAAGGCTGCTGAGAAACATACGCGATCCTCCCGTGCACGCTGACCTTCCCCTGGCTCGGGGGCAGCTCCCCGAGCAGAGCGCTCAACAGTGAGGACTGAAACAGACGGCAACACACACAGGTGAACAGGGTGCACTCAGGACGGAAGACGCCCAGCAGCACAGCCGACCCCACCCTGGTGCTTGATACAGGATAGAACCCTTTTCTTCAACAGGATGAAGTACAGCCCTCTCAATTGAGACAAAAAAAAGAAAACACTGAGGGTCAATAAAAAAGACTAATAAGGAATATATTAATACTACAAACAATCTAATCTGCCCCAGTATCTCCCCAAATGAAATTCTACTCAGCAAAGAATAATTGAGAATGTTTAACATCCTTCTCCAGCAGAGCCCGGCAGGATGTGTATTTTATGTATATGATGTTTAGTCAATTGTTCCTGCATCTGGTATCCTTTACTTGATGGACACTTGTTCTTAAAAAGCTATGTGTGAAGAATATAGCCAAAGATGATTAATTGAAAGAACTCTCAAGTGAGTTGTGTCTGCAGAGCAAAAGTTCACCTTAGAGGAAATCAGCGCCCTTTCATGTACACATTCCACATTTTAAAAAATAATTTATTTTTAGTTGCTTTATTTTTCTCATTTATTTTTTACAATGTTGTGTTGGTTTCTGCCATACCACAATTCTAATTTTATTTATTTTTGCTTGTGCTGGGTCATCATTCCAGTGCACAGATTTTCTTGTTGAGGAGCACAGGCTCTCAGGCACACTTTCAGCAGTTGTGGCCTGTGCACTCAGTAGTTGCAGCTCCCAGGTTCAAGAGTAGAGGCCCAACAGTGTGGTGCATGCACTTAGCTTAGTTCCAAAACTAAGTGGTTCCACAACTGGGAAGTGGGAATTTGTGTCTCCTGCATTACCAGGAGGATTCTTTTACCGCTGAACCACCAGTGAAGCCCACATCCCACATTAGATTTCTGTATTTTGTTGTTTTGGACCAAGTGCATGTGCACCTTTCCTTTCAATCTTCAACATCACACAGATGTGGCATGTATGTATCCACACCATCAGAGTGCTCATGACACTGGGTTAAAATATGTCTGCATATCTGTCTTGCCCCAGAACCTGGTTGCCTCTGAAAGGCAGAGAGTCAGGGTCTTGCTCATGTCTGTACCTGTATGTCCAGCACGTGGCTGCACATTCACTACACGTGCACTGATGGGATCACGTCAAGTCACAGGAGGAAATGCTCAGAGCTTCCAGGAAGAGCCTTTATGACTTTCAGACTTCCTGGAAGGGCCACTAAGATGAAAAGAAGTCCTCATTGTCCCTGTCTATCCTGAACAGCTGTCACATAAATAATTTCCTTCCCTGAGACGTCCAAATACCCCATATGCAGTTCCTAACAGGGTAATCTTAAGCACCAAGAAGGAAAAGACAGTGGGGGTTTATCCTGATTTTTGGTAATGAAAAATTCTTATAAAATGAATGTTTCATAGAACATACCTAGAGAGACACTGTTCTAGATACACTCAATTCAAACTGAGTTACACACAGATTTGGGCTCAATTCTGAGAAGTTAACAGGAGCTGTGGTGTTGCATCAAGCTGACAAAAGATATCATAACTTACCTTTCCTGCGCCCACAGGTCCAACCACAGCTAACAGTTCACCAGGTCTGACAGTAAAGGAAAGTCCTTTTAGGGTTGGGGTCTCTGATGCCTACAAATTAAAGTTTTTAATTTAATTTAATTTACCCATTTTAATAAAGTAACACATTTTTTTAGAAAGTGGAAAAGATAACAATAGTCAACATAATTGATATGCAAAATATAACCCACATTTTTCTCTTTCCTCTTTGAAGACACTGTGTCCTGGAGCCTCTTCATCAAATATTATCTCTGTGGGGATTTGAGGCAGCTTTAGCTGACTTTAGAAAGGTTCCTTCTTTTACTAGATTCCCATATGGACAGAAGAATGTTCAAACTACCACAGAACTGCACTCATTTCGTATGCTAGCAAAGTATTGCTCAAAATTCTTCAAGCTAGGCTTCAGCTGGAATTAGATAAGGCAGAGGAACCAGAGATCAAATTGCTGATATCTGTTGGATCACAAAAAAGCAAGGTAATTCCAGAAAAGCATCTACTTCTGCTTCATTGACTAAAGCCTTAAACAGTGTGGACAACAACAAACTGTGGAAAATTCTTCAAGAGATGGGAATACCAGACCACGTTACCTGTCACCTGAGAAACCTGTATGCAGGTCAAGAAGCAACAGTTAGAACTGGACATGCAACAACACACTGGTTCAAAATCAGGAAAGGAGTACATCAAGGCTGTATATGGTCACCCTCCTTGTTAAACTTTTATGCAGACTACATGATGCAAAACGCCATGCTAGATGAATCACAAAATGGAATCTAGAATTCTGAAAGAATATCAATAATCTCAAACATGCAGATGATGCTACTTAATGGCAGAAAGTGAAGAGGAACTAAAGAGCTTCTTGATGAAGGTGAAAGAGGAGAGTGAAAAAGAGTGAATGTTGGCTTAAAATTCAACATTCGAAAATCTAACATCATGGCATCTGATCTCATCACTTCATGGCAAATAGAAGGGGAGAAAGTGGGAACAATGACAGATTGTATTTTCTTGTGCTCCAAAATTACTTCGGACAGTAACTGCAGCCATGAAATTCAAAGATGCTTGCTCCTTGGGACAAGAACTATGACAAACCTAGACTGTATTAAAAAGTGGAGATATTACTTTGCCGATAAAGGTCTGTACAGTCAAAGCTATGGTTTTTCCGGTAGTCATGTATGGATGTGAGAGTTAGACTGTAAAGAAGGCTGAGCACCAAAGAAGTGATACTTTTGAACTGTGGTGTTAGAGAAGACTCTTGAGAATCCCTTGAACAGCAAGGAGATCAAACAAGTCAGTTCTAAAGGAAATAAATCTTGCATATTCATCGGAAGGACTGACGCTGAGGCTGAAACTCCAATACTTGGCCACCTGATGCAAACAGCTGACTCATTAGAAAAGACCCTGATGCTGGGAAAGATTGAAGGTTAAAGAACAAAGGGACAACAGAAGATGAGATGGTTGGATGGCATCACTGACTTGATGGACATGAGTTTGAGCAAGCTCCTGGAGTTGGTGATGGACAGGGGAGTCTAGCATGCTGCAGTTTATGGTGACACAAAAATTTGGAAACTTGGATAAGACTGAGCGACTGAAAAACAACAACAGAAATGCTAGAGTGGGAGTCCATTCCCATGGACAGAGGGGCCTGGTGGGCTACAGTCCACGGGGTCACAAAGACTCAGAGACAACTGAAGTGACTGACACTTCACACTTCAGCTCAAAATATTAGATCTGGGTTTTCAAGAAAAGATGTATTTGTGCTCTATATCTTTTGTTTAAGGTGATCCTATTGTATAGCACGGGGAATTATATTTAATACTATGCAAAAAACATAATGAAAAATAAACTAAAAATTAAAAGAAGAATTTATGTACTTTAAGTTCAACACGTGCTAACACACTGAAAGCTCTCTTGAAAATGAGAAAAAGAGCAACATGTCAAATTCCTAAGGCTGATTTTACACTTAATCTCTATTCATTACAAACTTTATTCCTGATTCTGAGAATTTTTATAACATATTCTAAGTAAATGAGAAAGTCACATTTTATAGTATGTGTAAAATCTCAAAATTCTCCAATAAATCTACGTCACAGTTGTCTTTGAGCAGTCATAATTTTGGAAAGCAAGGTTTCTTACCTTTTCCCAAGAAGCTGTAAAAGCTTGCACGTCCACAATCATTTTATCATCTGATGGAAGCCAAGGGTGGCACTGTGCTAGCTCATCAAGTAAGAGGAAGTTCTACAGAAAAAAGTAAAACATAGATTGTTTATACTGCAAGAACAAAGCACAAACAAAACAACTGCTTCTCTGGAACTTGCAATAAAAAGTTTTATACTTATCATTTATACCTACCTATCATTTTATTACTGTATTTTATTAGGTATTGGTTCATATGAGAAATATTAAATAATATATAGTATGTAATATACTATTATTATATGTACATCTAAGTATATAATATAGTATAGCATATATATAATATAGCATATAAACACAAATATAGAGTATGTGTGTGTGTGTGTGTGTGCGCATGTATAAAACAGATAATAAAGAGTTCCTGGCCATGAGCCTATCTTTGTTACTTTCTCAACAAATGTACTGGTTTCTCTCTAAGAAGAAAATATGCCTTCAAACTCCAAAACGTTTAGAACCTGGACACTTTTATTGTTTTACTTTTGTGTTAGCAACAATAAACAGGTGAGCTGGTAGGAAATTATTTCATAAATACTAACTGAATCCCACCATGTGCCAAGCAGCAGGCAACACTGCTAGAACACAGAGACGAAGGCCCTTCCCTGGTCTTCAGGAAGCAGGTGGCACAGGACAGGCTGGGAACACAAGACCAATGACAGAGACTCTGAGTGCAAACCCTGTACACAATGCTTTTCTCCTCGTGTGTGTCAAATCCATATCACTGCTTGTCATTAACTATCACTTTAGTCATCATTCTAAAAAGAAAACTGTGTTAAGTTTCTATGTCTTAAAAAAAATTTCACAAGCATCTTTTCACAATCACTGCCTCTTCCTAGTCAATGCCCTCCCTCCTCCACAGCAGGAATGGCTGCACCTCCCACTTCTTGTTATCTTCTCCACTACTTAGCAGCTAACTGATGCAAAGTAGTTGAAGAAAACAAAGTCTTATAAATCGCTACAAAGCTGACAAACACATACAAGAAAACCCCTTTTTTTCTTTGAAAATACTAGATATAATTCAATGAGAAAAGCTAGAGCAGTAGAGAAATTGAACAAACAACTTAGACCACTCCCACTCCCCAAGGTCCCCAAAACTCTGAACAAGAGGCAGAGACTGCTGGCTGTCCTTGAAATCTGCTCTTGTTCTTCTGAGGTAACAAACCTAGATTTTAGCTGCACGTGGCAGCCTGGAAGGAGACTCTCTGTTTATAGACTCCTGAGCAGACAGGAGCAGCCACGTGACTAAATCCAGGTCAGTGGAGAGTGACAGCAACCAGGACCTTCCTCCACCCGAGGGCCTGGGCCTTGAGGGCTGCCAGCAGGGTCAGGTCACATGCAGTGGAGTAACAAGAGAGAAAGAGTCTGGGTCCCAACACCACGGAGGTTCACACTAGCCATGGGACTTGTTATGGGGAGAGTTGTATCACAACATAAAAGATACATCCTAACCCCAGTTAGCTCAAAATGTGACTTTATTTGGAAATTTGGTTGTTGTAAATGTAATCAATTAAAGTGAGATCACAGTGAAGTAGGGTGGGCCCTGAATCCAATATTACTGGAGTCCTCATGAGAAATGCAGAGACAGATAGACACACAAAATACAGCTACTGATGATGGAGACCGAGGCTGGAGTGATGTCTTACAAGTCAAGGAAGGCCAAGGTTTGCCTGCAACCACTCAGAGCTAGCAGAGGCAAGAAAGGATGCTCCCTTATTGGATTCAGAGGGATCCTGACCCTGCTGACACCTTGGTTTCAGACTTCTAGCCTCCTGGACTATAAAACAATACATTCCCTTGGTTTTAAGCCACATGTTTTGTGGTACTTCATGTAGGCAGCCCCAAGAAACCCATATAGAGCCTCACAAGGATTCTTGCATGAGAGAAAAATGAATGACCCCTGTAAGCAACTTTAGCATGGGTACCTCTGGGACCCACAGGCAAACCAAATCCTAACCCAAATGGGGGGAAACTGAAACAAGCATGTAAGGATTTTTGAGAAAGAAAACAACACCAAAACAGTAATCTACTACCTTAAACATCTTGACACCCCATCTATTGTGCCTCAGGGTCATAAATGTGATTACAAACTTCTCCTTAATAAGAAGAATGGGTAAAAACTGAATGTGAAAACGCTTGTGCAGGAAAAGAAAGATCGGATCCTTGCATTTCTCTCAAATATCAGCTGGTGGAAGATGCTATTCATTCATTCTTTCCTCCTCTCATCTAAGCTCACTGAGAACCTAACATGAGGCATGGAGATTCCTAACCTCCCCAAGCCCAAGTCCACCAGGAGGCAGGATGGACAGACTGTGGTCTGAGGACATGTTTGCAGGTTTTCAACCATCGCAGCCTGAGTTCTCTCTCCACACCACCTCTCCCATTGTCAGCCAGGTACCAGCTTTCGCCTGTTCTGACACAATTCATCTCTCTCCCAACTCTCTTTTCCTCTTGAAACAACCTAACTTCAGAATCTCACTCACCATTAGTCATCTCAGTAATGCAACTTTTCTTTTTCTGGTTCTTTCTCCAGCCCTCACCACTGACCTACCCAAGACAACTCCCTCCTGATCTCCTTACAGCCCCTCTGAGAGTGTCCACAAGCTTAACACCCCCCAGGGAACCACCAGCACCTAAGTCCACACTCCACAGGTGGCCTCTGCCTGGACACCCTGAGTACTGACCCCACCCACCCTTCTGGGCCCTTCTCGAATACTAACCATACTGGGAAACAGCTCAGCACATCCCCAGCTGGCAGTGCCCTCCCGTACCTCTGAATTCCCAGAGGGATATTAAGTCACATAGAGGGGAGATACTACATCATTCATGCACTTATACAGTCACAACTCCAACTAAGACCGAGCCTGACTGTTCAGCCCATCGAGGATATCAGCTACAGGAAGGAACAGACTGCATGGTTGTTCAAACCATCCAACCACTGACTGCATGACTACAGCCTTACATAGTCTAAGCTGACACAGCAACAAGCAAAAGGTGATGAGACAGGCTGGGACCTGGAACCATCTATGGGAGTGCTTGCATGTGGACAAACATCTCCTTGAGCAACAAAATACAAAGAAATCGTAACGGACTAAATATAACTGCACATGTGCAAAGGCAATTACTAACAGTAAGATACAAAAATACCACAAGCCAACTGCCATTTCTGAGCTGCTGGGAGCAAAAGCAGGGAACTGCATAGAATCTTGCCACATGGCACCTACAAGACAGTGGGCAGACCACATAAGTCACCCCTGTGGCTCAAACCACCAATCCTCACCTACCCTCACCCCACTAAAGGAACCAGCCCGCCCTTCCCAGAGTCAAAGGGGTATCAGTTCTTGTTTTCATACTTTGTGCTGCAGCACAAGCCTCAATAAAGCCTTGCTTGAATTTCTCATTTGGCCTATCATCAACTTCTATTGATTAAAAAGACCAAGGGCCCTGGAGAGTAATGTATATGTTATATATCTGGTCTAGACAGAATCAAATTCCAGTTTCAGCTTAAGCATGTAACTAAGACATCAATACTCAACGTGTATACATTAGAATTGAAATTCCTCACTTTCAAACAAAAGATAGAGAAAAGGAAAATTATGCCCTAAGTGAAGAATTAAATTTATTGAGCACCTGTCCACAAACAATACCTCTGACGGGGACAGATGTCACAGTCTTCCAAGGGTTAAATGAGACCCCATTCAACACATGGTCAGCTCCTAAAGGCGCCAGAAATGCTGGCTGGATTTTTCTCCAAGACTCAGTCTGATGAAAAAGCTGAAATTAAATGGCCAGTAGAGCCATGAAGTGCAGACCCAGAATAGGTTATGCAGGAAAGTATCAATGCCAGAATCACAGCCAAAAAGACTGACTTGCTTGTAGTTGGTAATAGAAAACCTAAAGCTGCTTTCTGAACAATATAACCTCAGAGACAGATTTTTACTAGATGTTAAAGTTACTGAAGACTTTTAGTGAGTGTTTTG
Organism: Axis porcinus; assembly: GCA_003798545.1. Lineage (NCBI taxonomy): Eukaryota > Metazoa > Chordata > Mammalia > Artiodactyla > Cervidae > Axis > Axis porcinus. The sequence continues at coordinate 645,896 of QQTR01076491.1, forward strand.
AAGTTGAGATCTTTTGCAATCATATTGAAGTCATCCAGTGCCAAGACCATGGGTCCCACTTCCTCACTTAAAGAAAAAGAGAGAGACTTCTTGGGCTTATGAGGTCATAATAAATCATTCACTTTTACAGAGCTGATTTAATCTTCATTTTAAACAGAAATACTTGAGCACCTACTGTGTGTCAGGCCCTTGTCTTTGTGATAAAAATTATTTATCCCTGACTACTTAGGGACATTTAGTTTAAAAAAGGAGACAATAAGTATGGTAGGAATCACAAGTTTTAAAGGAAGAGGACAGCTAGAGACAGGCTTAGACACTAAGTAAAATAAGGACAGGAACAAAAATGTAGAGATCGGAAATCAATAAGAAAACATATTTGGAGGAAAGAATACATTTTTAAACACAGAGAACTAAGTGACTCTGAGGCCACTCTTCCTGCCCAGGGAACAGGGGCTTCTCAACAAGTTTCTTCCCTCCCAGCCCAGAAAGGAATCCTAGTCAGCCTAGTGCACAGTCACTGCCTAGTCATTTCAGTCAGCACAGCAGATGCATCTGTTCGCTTCTCCTGCTTTTAGACATTTTAATCATCCTGCAGCCATCACTGCACATCAAGAGCCTGTGCTGCTGCTATTTACACTACCAGTCCTAAACAAGCATGGATCTTACAATACTTTTAATGCACTTTACCTAAGAAAAGAGGGGAATACATACATTTTGGAAAGATTGCCAGCTTGGTACTGAAAGAGTTAAATCTCACCTAACTGGCACACAGTGACACCACATAAAAGGAGGCATTTTAGGTAAAGTCCACCTAAAACTTTAAAAAGTTATTTTTCACTAAACCTTGATTCTTTGGATGCTGACGATAACCTCTGACACCTTCTCGATGGCCATGGGGAAGTAGAGGGTGCTCGAAAATCGCAGAGCCTCGAACAGTGTCACCACCACAAACACTTGGCTGGCTGTGATCAGGTTCTCACGGACCACATTGCTGATGAAGGTGACAAAAATCATGATTTTGCTCACAGCAAAAAATGATGCCAAATTCATGCCCCTAAGGTAGGAACTTCTCAGAATCTTGGAAACTTCCTTACTGTAAAAGAAAATAGGACAAAGGTTTTATAGGAAGCATCAACATACATGACATGAATTCAGTGCCCTGTGTGGGTGGCCTCTTTCTAGGGAGTGGACACGGACTAAGATAAACCATCCCTCACATCAAGGAGACACTGCACACCCAGGGGTCTGCCTTGACACCAGGACCACACCCTTCATCACCACTTCACTCTTTCAAGTAAAAGGAGGCTTTCTGTCACACTTTCAAACATTCTGGGTCAATCAGACTGGGTTTGAAGATTCATTCAACAAACATTTGTAATCACATGCCCTGTGCTGGGCACCTCACAAAAAGACACAGCCTGTCCCACCCAGGAACTCATGAACTTGTGGGGAAAAAGAATGAGCAGCCACAAAATTGGGAGACATTAGACAGAGACAACACAGCCCCCATGGGAGCTCAGAGCAGAGGCATGTAACTTGGAACAGTGGAGTCAGGGCAAGTCACACACACGTGGAACCTGAGATGAGCTGGAGTCAGTCAGACTTGGTGGAGGCCAGAGAAGGAAGATGGGCTCCGCATATGTGCAAAGTAAGAGGTGACAATGTGGAGTCAGAGAAATGCTCATCAGATATTTAAATAAAAGATGGGAAAACAGTCTACAAACATGAAGCAGAACAAAAGCGACCGGATTTTAATAGCTCAATTTGAACTAAATAATAGTGATTCATGAGCTTTCATGGTGATAAAGGATCTACCCTCAATGCAGGAGACATAAGTTCAATCCCTGGGTCTGGAAGATCCTCTGGAGAAGGAAATGGTAGCCCACTACAGTATTCCTGCCTGGGAAATCCCATGGACAGAGGAGCCTAGCGAGCTACAGTCCATTGGGTCACAAAGAGTCAGATACGACTGAACGACTAAGCACAACACCAGTGAAGAACAGTGATTCATACAGTTCGGCTTGATACAGGTACACCCAACCTCTATAATCTCCCTGTTTATGCGCCATCAACATAAACTACAATTTTAGTTTGAATGTCATTGTCTCAAATACTATCTTAAAAGCATTGCTAACTGGGATTTGAGGTATTAAGAACTACTTAGAATTTAATTTCTATATAAGTAAGAAGCATATATATTTTTTCCTTTGAGAAGATGGTAAAAGGAAGAGCAGGATAAATGATGTCTCCACTATTTTCCTCAACCCTCCTGCAACATGTAGGGGATGCAGTCAATAGTAAGTATTTAAGTTCACCTTAATGTGAAGGTGAACTTAAATACTTCTTTAGTAAGACATCTAAAGCATCCAATAGAATAGGAGATAAAGCATGAAAATATGGAGTGATATCTATATATATAAACTTACCTTCTCAATTTGGTAATAAGGTCTATAAATGACTTTTCCCAAGCATTCATTTTTATTGTTCTGATGCCAGTTATGACTTCACTCATGGTCCTGATCCTGTCGTCTGTGAGAGCTGCGGTCTTACTCCTGAGGGGAGTGAGAGATGAGCCTTAGTGACTACAACTCAACTTTGTTTAGCAGTAGCAGTAGTGGGCATGGGGGCGGGGGGTGGTGGCTGGGAATCAAAGGCTTCTTTACAGCCCTTTGGCATTTAGAACACAGGCAGGTCCTACTCAAAGTACAAGTGGAGAAAAAGGCTTCAAGCAGGAAGTCAACCATTCAGTCCATTTCAAGAAGGAACTTGGAGAACATGCAGCATCGGCTAAGAAAGACCTGAAATGTGTCAAATACAAACTGTTTGCTCAAAGAGGTCACAGTCAGTTAGGGAAGGCAGAAAGACACCCAAGAAGACAGTGTCTGTGCTATAATAAAATAGGAGAAAAGTTCTGGGGAGCAGAAAAACTGGGATTGTTAATTCTACCAGGAAAGGAGAACAAGATTTTCAGAGACCTTGTAGAACTGGAACAGAGCTTCAAAGGATAGGGAGTATGTATCTCTCCAGCAAAGACAGGAAAGGAAATTCCAAATAAAGAAAGACACCACGCACAGACCTGCACACACACAACACACACAAGAACTCAGTGACCTTCAAATAGCACAACATCCCCATCACCTGACAACCACCCACCTCCAACCCTCTGGGACCTGCTTCAGGTCTAACTCAGCACCAGAAGGCTCTTCACCACAAGCCAATTTTCTGTCACATGTGCTGATGTGAATGTGGGGCTTCATAAAGACACAATGAAGATCAGCCTGGCCCTTAGGGTGCTTATAACTTAATGGAAACATGAACATAAATACCTGCAAAGACTCCAACACAAGCGTAACAAAAATAAATGTGGTGAGAAAAGGGTCTACAAGATTATTACTATTTAACAATATTTGAACAACTTGGACATAGGTAAATTCTTCTGAGGACACTCTACTTATTCAGATATGGTGCCAAGAGGAGACAGTGAATGCCTTCACTGTTCCTGTTTCAAGATCAGCCTTCAGTATAAGGCTGGAGCCTCCACTGGCTAAGCCTGAAGGGTCTACAACCCACACAAAGAAGAGACTAAAGAAGACATTTGTCTTATTTTTTAACAAAATCATCAGGCAGACTGTGGATGTTCCAATTACATATTATCAATTTTTAAAAGAAGTGTTTCTCTTACCGGAGTGATGAAAATAACTTCCCAATGCAGCTTTGCAAAAGCAGAAGAATAATGAGAACCGCCATGCCAGCAAGACAGGACATTCCTATTTCCATCCAGAGCAGGGCGGTCACTGCGACAGCCTGCAGTGGCCCCACCCAAAGATAGTGCAAGAACATCATTACCTTAAAAAAGAAAGACAAAGCCTTCTTAGGATGGTATAAGAACCAATAAGGACACAGTGTAGAAACAATCTTCTCTGAAGCAACAGACAGGAACCTAAACAGAAATGATCTCACTGGGTTTTAAACCTGCTAAAGCAGGAATCCAAGTGTCTACCCCAGATGACGCTGTTCTAGGGCAGCACAGGGCTGACTTCAGGGATGTCCAGGGAGAATCAGACCAGCAGCACTGAAGGAAGATGTCGATTTTGTCCACAACACAGATGAGCTCAGGGCTTCCCCAAATGCTCTCCATCCCAGAGTTTATCCCCCATCTCCTCTGGGGCTCCCCAGCATCCCAGGAAAGCCTGTATTATGGTACCTACCACTCTCTCCAGTAATTACTTGTGTATTTACCTCCCTGTTACGCTGTGACTTCTATAGGGCAGAAACTAAACTTTATTCATCCCTGAAAGTGAGTAGGGGCCTTACTTCATGTTTGATGAATCAATACTTGAAAGAAAAGGGTCTAATACAACACAGATCTGACCAACAGCTACAATGCTCTGGGTCATATGATCTATGCCTAAGGTCAGTGGAAAAAAAGACTCCAACAGCTACAATGCTCTGGGTCATGTGATCTATGCCTAAGGTCAGTGAAAAAAAGACTGTGGAGGGGGCGATGGAAAGAGATTGTATCTGGCTGGGTACCACCCACTTGGCATATCCCTTGAAGGCTTCCTATGCAGCAGGCACTCATCAGAGCACAGGGGAAAGAAAAATCCCTGCCCACCAGACATTCATCATAGAGAGGAGAAGAAGACAGTCCAGCAACACCTACACCACGTGCCAAGAAGGGCCACTCCAGGAGGACCCCTTAGGGCACTAACCAATCTGGGCAAAAACACTGCTGCCTATTTATTATTAGGAAAGCAAAACTCTCACTTATGAAACAATACATATAATTACATCTAAGTTGCACACAGAAAAATAAAGCTGGATAAATAGAACCTTTGTCTTACATCCTCAATGGAACCCTGGCTGACACCAAACCTTGGCACCTGGCATCCCAATAAGCTGAACCCAGTGAGAAGAAAAGGAAATGGAAGACAATCCCTCAAGGGCAGCTCACCTGGTCAAACCTGTTCACATCGTTGCACAGCAGGTTGACTATTTGGCCTGTGGTGGTCTTCCCCATGGCCGAGCTACTCAGGCGAAGGGCCTGAAATGAGAGAGGGAGACAGAGATCCGGATTCCTAAGGTGATACCAAGTCATCTTAGAACATAACACAATGGAGCATGTGTTCCGGGGTCCTGAGTGGTGTCAGCAGGAGCAGGATGACCCCTGACAGCAGGGCTCTAGGGACCCTTGTTCACCCTCTAACTCCTCAGTGTGGTGGCAGCCCTGCCAGCAAGGACGGCAAAGAGAGGAGCCGGAGGTAGAAGCAAAATCCACCCCCTGTTTCAGTGAATTTGGACCTGTCTGACAGGTAAAGGGTGCAGGTTTAGACTTAGGAGCCGACTAAGTAATTTTTAGCCAAATTAGATGAGACTGGAGAGGTTGCCTTAGGAAAGAAATTTGGAGACTTCGACTATAAATCTGGACTCAATCGCTCATTCTGTGGGTGACAATATTTAAAACACTTTGGGCTTAGTTTCCTTATTCTGAAATGAGCAAGTATAATGTTCAAAACACTGTTCCTATTAGGAAACTGTGTTCTTAATGCCAGTCTGCTGATTTAAAAAAAAACACAATCTGTGTTGCCCAATCCCTTTATCTAGTAAGAAAAATGCCCTAGAGATCTGAGGAAGCTGAAAAGACACCAGGAGCTGCTTCAACAGACCACCAACTAGAGCCATTAATCCAAACAACATGTCATACTTTACAAAAAACATTTTGTTTACTCCTCAACTTAAAGAGGAAAACAATGATCAAGTGAGAATGTAAAATGATAAAACCACAATGGAAAAGAAAATGGAAGTTCCTCAAAAATTAAACATGAAATTAGCATACAGCACAGCAATCACAATACTAAGGATATACTCAAGAAAACTAAAAGCACAAACTTGAACAGACAGTTTGTACACTGATATTCACAGCAGTAATGTTCACAGTAGCTAAAAGGTGGAAACAACTGTCCATTGACAGATGAAACAAATACACAGAATGTTGTATAGATCTATAATGGAATATTATTCAGCCTTAAAAAGGAATTAAATTCTGACACCTGCCACAACATGGATGAAGCTTGAAGACATTGTGCTACAGAACATAAGCTAGACACAAAATGATAAACACTGTATGATTCCACTTACACGAGGTACTAAAGTAGTCAAATTCACAGAGAGAAGAAGTAGAACTGGTGCTGGGTGAGGGGACAGGGGTTGGCGAGTTAGTGTTTAATGGGAGCAGAGTTCAGTTTGGGAAAAAGAAAAAGTTCCAGAGATGAATAATGGTTATGGCCACATAACAATGTGAGTGTACCTAATGTCACTAAACACTGCACTTGAAAGGACTGAAAATGGTAAACTTTAGACTGTGAGTATTTTACCTCAATAATAATAAAAAAAAAAACAAGAACAAAAGCCAAAGGTAACTTTACCAAAGCTGTGAAAATGTATTAATCAATAAGTGGCAAGTCATTTTTATACTTCTCCTTCATGATCATTCAAAATTCAGTTGAAAACAGCATGAAAATGCTGAATGTGCCATTTTAGGAGCAGAAGATATGCAGCCTTAGAGATCTCCTGGAGATCTGCCCCAGCCTGGAATCCATGGTAAGGACAAACTATGGCTACGGGCTTAGAGCCATCCCATTTCTATCACCCAATCTGATTTCTCCCCAGAACCAGGGATCAGGAAGTGGGGCCTGAGCATGAACCACAAATGATCAGAGGGGCCTTTCAGAGCTGCTCAGCAGCATCAGCTTTGCCCTAAAGAATCAGCCCACCTGTAACCTGAAAAGAAGTGTCTTGTTTCCATAGCAGCAGGACTCTAGATGCAAGGCTGGTGTATGAGGAAATTTGTCTTTTCCAGGTCTCTGGAATTTCAAGTTATGTCTATGTTACAACCTCCATAATTCCTGACTTCATATAGGGCCAAACTTTTAGTTAAAATCAAGCCAGCAAATGAACTTCTTAGGAGATATTTACATTCAAGTAGGCCAACATGTGAAATTAAAAGATGCTTACTCCTTGAAAGGAAAGTTATGACCAACCTAGATAGCATATTAAAAAGCAGAGACATTACTTTGCCAACAAAGGTCCATCTAGTCAAGGCTATGGCTTTTCCAGTGGTCATGTATGGATGTGAGAGGTAGACTATAAAGAAAGCTGAGCGCTGAAGAATTGATGCTTTTGAACTGTGGTGTTGGAGAAGGCTCTTGAGAGTCCCTTGGACTGCAAGGAGATCCAACCAGTCCATCCTAAAGGAGATCAGTCCTGGGTGTTCATTGGAAGGACTGATGTTGAAACTGAAACTCCAGTATTTTGGCCACCTGATGTGAAGAGCTGAGTCATTTGAAAAGACCCTGATGCTGGGAAAGACTGAGGGGCAGGAGTAGAAGGGGACAACAGGGGATGAGATAGTTGGATGGTATCACCAACTCAATGGACATCAGTTTGGGTGGATTTCAGGAGTTGGTGATGGACAGGGAGGCCTGGTGTGCTGCGGTTCATGGGGTCGCAGAGTCGGACACAACGAAGTGACTGAACTGAACTGAAGCCAACATGCCAGAGCAGATTACATTTCCCAAAGGCAAGATTCCAAAGTGTTGGTGGGAAGAGGGAGAAAAACAGGTGGACAATGGCTCACCTGTGCAGCAAAGAGTGATCTTTGACTAAACCATCACCTCAGACCTAACTTAAGGTTTTCGCAACACTGTTCAAGTAAACTTTTATAACTATTGTAAGAGTTAAGTATGATCTGGAAAGACAAACATTTAGCTAATTTGTGGGGAAATCTGAATATCCATCTCCTAAATAGTTAGAGATGCAACATAATAACAAAGATGATGATACATGACAATGAAGATGCCTGACTGGAGTGTACCGGCACAACTGCAATTTCCACATCACCCAGAAGGAAACCAGCTCAGATGCTGTTGCCAAACAAGAAGTGAGATGCCAGGTCCCCCTTCACACAATCCTGAAAAGTACAAGACTCTGCTCAAGGAAAGATGAGGAGAAGACATCTCACCTTCTGCTGAAAAAAGTACTGTGAAGAAACAGAAGCTCTATTATAAGCAGCAACCAGGTAAAAGAAGCAATATTTTCAATTTAAGCTGCTTGGTTTTATCTTTCAATGAGGACTTTATTTATTATTAAAAATTGCATATGTTTAAGGTTACAACATGATACTTTGGTACAAATACACATTGGGAAATGATTACTATAGTGAAACCATTTAAAAATATCCACTATCTAATATACTTATCTTGTTTTACATGTGTGGTGAGAACATTTAAGATCTACTCTCTTTGAAAATGTCAAGGATACAATACAGTCAAATAAGGATATTTTTTTAAACAGTCTAGGGCAAAGAGATATCCAGGATCAAGTTTATACAGAGCCCTTCAGCTTTCGACACTAATATATCTGTGGCAATATCTTTGTTAAGATACCTGAAAGCTTTACTCTTTTTACACTAGTTTAGACATGGGTAAACTATGGAATAATTTCATGGCATTCCTCAATACAAAATCACTGAATACATTAAAAGTATTCTTACTAAAAGTGCTACAATGCATACTAAAAATAAAAGGAAATATTATATTAAAATAATTAAATGAAGAGCAACAAATTCTCTCTAGAATAAAACAATGTAAAATGTCAAGTTTCATCTCAAAGATCCTATTTTCTTTAATACCATTAACTAAAATTATCTATAAAATATAAGGAGTGAGTCTATATTTGGCATGAATTCTCTTTATATTTTTCTTTAGCAAACATAATCATATGGAATATAATTAATGGGTCTTTTAAAATTAGAATCATTCCCTTTATCAATTACATTCTCTGCTCTTAGATAGAGTTTTATAGACCCAATCTCCGAAGTTCACTTTTAAATACAAATTTGATGTAACTGAAGGTATTAATGAACGACAACAAAAAATTTCCATAAACAGCACTATGGGATTTAGTCATGAAGACATTGAAAATCAACTTGAACTTTTAATACTTATTCTTGAATATTAATTTAATATTTTACACTACAAATTTAGTGGTTATTATGCCACAGCCTGTGGCTAAAAGTTGTCAAGGACAGCCCACACTTGATCTTGAAAGAAAACTTTTCTTCGTTTACTGGTAAAGTTTGCTTCAACAACAACAAACTTGGCTTGATGCAAAGCAAGCTTCTCTAGGAAGGTGTAAATGATTTCAGTTACAAAATTTGTGATTTACAGAGAACTTTCCCCAGATGTTCCTGATTCTTCAGGGGAGGTACACACCGTGATACCGAGTGACACTCACCTTGCGGTAGATCATATGGCACACGGCTACTCTCAGCCTCATCCCCACACGCTGAATGTGATAGAAGTACAAGTGGTGCAGAACGGCCCACACGAGCGCGCAGGCGCTCAGCCCTGCCGCGTAGCCGTAGGCTTCATGCAAAGCAGCAGAATCATTAGGATCATAGTTTTCAACATAACTAATCATTTTCCCCAAAAATATGGGTTGAACTACTCTGGTGCCTTCCTAAAAGAAAAGAAAAAAGTCTTAATTAGAAATGTCAGGTTTTCTTAACACAAGATTTATTTTTAATGTTAGCATGTTAAACATACATTTTGACAAAATGCTACATTCATGGCTAATTTAAAAGAAAAATATGCAGATCCACTATCTCCTATAAGACAAGTGGCAACAGTCCTAAACTTGAGATAAAATTTTACTTTCATATATAGTAAAGCCTTAGTGCCTTTTGCTTAGTACACTGTGGATGCTCAGCATAAATATCACAAACAGGCTCGATACCAACTGAGTCTTAAGATGAATAAGGAAAAAGGTGGCAGAAGAAGAGCAAGAAATCTGCTTCCACAGGAACAAGCCTGCTGGCAGCCTGCCCCTGGCCCCATACTCTCAATGTCCCCGCCCAATAGAAAGTCACATATGGTTCATCTATGGGAGACATGCTTGTATCACCTTCTTCGTGAATCTTTACAAACTAAGACACTGGCACAAACACATTCACTATTTTCCACCCCAACCTCCGCATGTCTGCAGATCAAGAGAAAGGAAACCAGCTTCAGTTGGAGTACCACAAAGAAACCAGGCTTGGGAGCTCTGCAGGCTCTCAGCTCCTGAGAGCACTGCCTCAATATGCCTCTACCCCCTAGAAGTTAGAATGTTCCTTGGAGTAAAAAAAAATAGACACGGTGGAGGCCAAGGTAAAAAATCATGTCTTCTGTGGTTCTCCATCCACCATCCACTGCACTTGGTGGTTTGGAAGAAATTTTTCCAATCCTCTCTTCCCCAAGGCTAAACCAATTGACTCAGTGTGCACAGAGGCTTCCACCCTGAGTAAGACTTAGGGAAAGCAAGCTTCTTTCCCAAAGAGAAAGGCAAAGAAACAGCAACACCTAACCACCCTGCCAAATAGCTGCTCCACCCCACAACCTACTTCCTCTCTCTGGTCACTTCTTGAAGGTTCCCTCCACCCCAGGTCCCCTTCTTCACCATCAAGGAAAATCACTCAACAAATCCAAGTCACCAAAACTAAACACCTTGGCCTGCAATATCATTTCCTCCACAGACTTCTCAAAAGACAAAATGCCAAAAGTTTGGAAATTTTTCAGGAACAGGGCTTTTCCTTTTTTGGCAATCCCTCCTTACTAACACAGACAGGGTGAGCTTGGCTTACCCGACAGGTTTGCTTTGATAGCTCTCTTCTGTCCATTTGAAGCTGAGGAACCCACACATAAGAGGAGGGAAGGAGAATACATAACACCAAACACAAAAAAAAAAAAACAAAAAAAAAAAACAAAAAAAAAAAAAAACCAAGCATTTTCTTAGCCAACCAGTGCTTGATCAGGATATTTATCAAAAGTGCCCCCATCCCTCATATGGTGGTCTCATTAAACCTTAACATTCATGTCTTGTTCTACCAAATGGACATATGCATGCATACACACATATTCACAGGCTACACCAACCGCCTCTCCCTCCATGAAGTCATGGAAATTTCCATCCACTATAGATGATAAAGGGAACATTATTTATTTGAATAAGTGTAAGATGATCAGATCTGTGTGAAATGATCAGCTTTGATACATTTTCACCATGTCCTGTCATCCATCCCAAGAGGCACAGAGAGCTCATGGAAGAGTCCCTCATACAGCGGACTGTCAAACACATGGTTTATAGAGTTTCCTGAGATAGAAATGTGGAGGCCCACACAGAGAAGCAAGAATGCCAAAACTGTATACACAGGCAGTCTCAGCCCAGGTGTCACCAAGGGCAGTCCGGTGCTGCATCCACAAACCACCAGAAGCACAACAGTAATATCTGCCATCCCAAACTTTCCTGAAACTTATGATTCTCTCTGGGAATCACTGATGCCTGTTACTCAGCTCTATTTGAGTCTAACATCCTTGTGACTATAGGAGAAATAAGAGTAATGCCACTCCTCAAACAGAATATGGATAAATGTAACAAATCTAGCAAAAAAGATTGCAAATAAAGGCAGGCCACTGCTGCCTAAGCATATCTGGTGTTTTTCACTGAGAAACAATATTTAACAATCCAGTTGAAGGACTTCCCTTGTGGTCCTTTAGCTAAGACTCCACACTCCCAGTGTAGGGGACCTTGGTTCGATCCCTGGTCAGGGAATTAGATCCCACATGCAGCAACTAAGACCCAGCATAGCCAAATTTAAAACAAACAAACAAAAAAACAGTTGAAGAATAGCCTCATTAAGGTATAATGCCAGTTCATGGCTCAATCTTCCACTCATCTCTCAATCCTTTCTATTCTTGATAATGATTATTCTTTAATTGGGATAGAAAATTTGTAATCTTTCAAAAAGATAACAAAGGATTTCAAATATGAAGTATTACTGATGCAGTTTGGGAGGATAGTCATTTTTTATTTTTAAGCACTATTTTGGGACTTCCTCTGATGACTCAATGGTAAGAAATCCATCACAATGCAGGGGTCACAGGAAATGCAGGTTTAATCCCTGAGTTGAGAAGACCCTCTGGAGAAGAAAATGGCAACCCACTCCAGCATTCTTGCCAGGATAATCCCGTGGACAGAGGAGCCTGGCAGGCTACAGTCCATGGGGTCACAAACAGTCAGACACAATTGAGTGACTGAGCACACATGCACAACTTTGCCTCCAGCAAGGAACAGTCACTGCAATTGAGAACTGATGAGAAGTATAACATACAAGGAATTTCCATTCTGGCGTAAGTTGCAACTATGGAAAATAGAAAACTGATATTCTGCTCCATATGAAAAATAACAGTAAGTAAAAAATCAATTTTCCAGTAGTGTCTCTCAAAAAGAAAATATAGAAAGCAAAATAGTGAATAGCACAAAATTGTGAAAACAAAACCCTAAGTTCACACAGAGAGTAAGAATACACATATTAAATATGATTCTTCAAAGCTTCCAGAACACACAGGGTAGAAGTGACTGAGGCCATCAAAGGCAGACTGAGTAAATCCATCCCCTCCACACACAAGGAAAGGTTAGTGATGAAGAGTCATTTAGCAGGATAGCTCGCAGCAGTATTTGTAATCTGTGAGTGTTTCCATTTCTGACATTTGGTAAAACTGGCTGAGGCAAACCAGGTGAAAGATTTTCCAGCTACCAGAAGATTAACTTCAGCATATGCTCAATGCTCTAGTTCAAGTATTAACTCCAAATGAGACAGTGGTTTGAATCCCAAGGATAGACCAAATATCAGAAGACTCTGCTTGTCTTGGAGAGTCTCTCAGAGAGGCAAGGAGTAGCTGTGGCTCACCCTGGGGACACAGACGCTGGTGGCAGCCATTCCCGGGAGCTGCCCTTACACGTGTGCACTGGTGTGGGCAGACACCACCAAGGATTTCTCTCACCTGTACATTCCTGATTCTCACCATCAACTGATAAGAAATGAAACAACTGAGAAAATATTCATTATCAACCATAAAGCTAACTGAATTAAAACTTTCTTGATAAGCAGAAACAAGGTCAAACACTGTCCCCTTAAACCCTTCCTCTTTGACGTAAATCTATGACCACATGTATATTCTTTCCACAAACCAATTGAGAATATAGTTCTTATTCTTTCACAAGAATTCTTCACAACTCTGAAATCATAAACATTCTTTAAATGAGCAGAATTTAATATCAGAACATCCATTATTCAGGATTCTCTGAGAGTCTGAGTCTCTGAGACAGACTTTTTATTTTGGCCACACCCTGTGGCATGCAGAATCTTAGCTCCCTGACCAGGGATCAAAAACCCTCGCATCTTCACTGGGGGGCATGGAATCTTAACCACCAGACTGCCAGGGAAGCTCATGGTAGACATTTCTTGATAGAGTCCTTAGTATTCAGCCTCCTGAAAGCACCTGATATTGGGTCCCACCGCTTGCTTTTTAGGATAACTTCTTGCACGGTTAGGTTAGAAACTAGAACTTCTGTAGTAGATACAATTCCTCCTCCAAGCTAATGTACTTGAAACATTTCTCACCCAATTTTCCCATATCTCTTTCATGGAAATATAGACACAAAAATAGAAACAAGCTAACAAAGAAAAACACTTGAGTGAAACATATAAGCAGAAAAGAGTGAGCTTGTAGGGGGAAAAAATGAACAGGCAATTAATCTTTAGAACTGGGGCAGTTCTAAAGTGGAGTTGAGAAAAATCCAGAGATAAGGAGGAAAAACAGTGAATCTGGGAAATAATAACCACCAGCATTCTAGATATCCTAGCCTTCACTCATCTTTTACACAGTGGTCTTCAACCTGACTGTACCTTAGTATCACCTGGGAGGGGATAAGTGCACTTTGACGCCCAAGGCCCAGCCTCCAGAAACTGGTTTAGTTTCAACTGATTAGGGATGAAGCCTGAAGATTCCTCACCCTGTAGATTCTGGATGCAGAAACTAACCCGATGTAAGCATCTGCTAATCTCCACTCTTGTACTGTCTTGGCATCTGAGCCTGGAATGGCTACAGACCTGCTCTGAAGGAATAAGGAATTACAACGATCACAAAGAGTTTTAATCAGAGTTCCATGGTACATTTCATGCTTCCAGAAAAATCCTTATAAACCCAAGTCCAGAGATTACAGTATTGAAATTGAAAATTTTCATTCTGCACAGTAGGAAAAGTAAAATTTCAGATAAAACTATATTTAAAATACATTAATAAAAAGATGAGTCAAAATTAGCCTTGAAAGCTATCCCTAAAAAGAGAAGGAGAATTAGAATAGCACTAACATTTGTATATTTTTGCTTTTATTTCCAATATTCTGGGAGGTGGGTCATAGAGGATCCTGCTGTGATTTATGGTGGAGAGGGTTTTGCCTATGTTCTCCTCTAGGAGTTTTATAGTTTGTGGTCTTACATTTAGATCTTTAATCCATTTTGAGTTTATTTTTGTGTATGATGTTAGAACATGTTCTAGTTTCATTCTTTTACAAGTGGTTGGAAAACTTTTACAAGTTTTCCCAGCACCACTTGTTAAAGAGTTTGTCTTTTTTCCATTGTATATTCTTGCCTCCTTTGTCGAAGATAAGGTCTCCCTAGGTACATGGATTTATCTCTGGGCTTTCAATTCTGTTCTATTGATCTATATTTCTGTCTTTGTGCCAGTACCATACTGTCTTGATGACTGTGGCTTTGTGGTAGAGCCTGAAGTCAGGCAGGTTGATTCCTCCAGTTCCATTCTTCTTTCTCAAGACTACTTTGGCTATTTGAGGTTTTTTGTATTTACATACAAATTGTGAAATTATTTGTTCTAGTTCTGTGAAAAATACTGTTGGTAGCTTGATAGGGATTGCATTGAATCTATAGATTGCTTTGGGTAGTATAGCCATTTTCACAATATTGACTCTTCCAATCCATGAACACGGTATATTTCTCCATCTATTTGTGTCCTCTTTGATTTCTTTCATCAGTGTTTTATAGCTTTCTATATATAGGTCTTTCATTTCTTTAGGTAGATATACTCCTACGTATAGCTCAAGTCCAGAAAAATAAATGACCCAATCAAAAAATGGGCCAAAGAACTAAACAGACATTTCTCCAAAGAAGACATACAGATGGCTAACAAACACATGAAAAGATGCTCAACATCCCTCATTATCAGAGAGTTGCAAATCAAAACCACAACAAGGTACCATTACTCGCCAGTCAGGATGGCTGCTATCCAAAAGTCTACAAGCAATAAATGCTGGAGAGGGTGTGGAGAAAAAAGGAACCCTCTTACACTTTTAGTGGGAATGCAAACTAGTACAGCCGCTATGGAGAACAGTGTGGAGATTCCTTAAAAAACTGGAAATAGAACTGCCATATGACCTGTCGGTGGGAATGCAAACTAGTACAGCCACTATGGAGAACAGTGTGGAGATTCCTTACAAAAATGGAAATAGAACGGCCATATGACCCAGCAATCCCACTCCTGGGCATACACACTGAGGAAATTAGATCTGAAAGAGACACGTGCTCCCCAATGTTCATTGAAACACTGTTTATAATTGCCAGGACATGGAAGCAACCTAGATGCCCATCAGCAGACGAATGGATAAGGAAGCTGTGGTACATATACACAATGGAATATTACTCAGCCATTAAAAAGAATTCTTTTGAATCAGTTCTAATGAGATGGATGAAACTGGAGCCCATTATACAGAGTGAAGTAAGCCAGAAAGATAAAGACCAATACAGTATACTAATGCATATATATGGAATTTAAAAAGATGGTAACGATAACCCAATATGCAAAAACAGAAAAAGAGACACAGATGTATAGAAGAGACTTTGGGAGTCTGTGGGAGAAGGCGAGGATGGGATGTTCTGAGAGAATAGCATTGAAACAAGTATACTATCAAGGGTGAAACAGACCACCAGCCCAGGCTGGATGCATGAGACAAGTGCTCAGGGCTGGTGCACTGGGAAGACCCAGAGGGATGGGATGGGGAGGGAGGTGGGAGGGGGGATCGGAATGGGGAACACATGTAAATCCATGTCTGATTCATGTCCATGTATGGCAAAAACCACTACAATATAGTAAAGTAATTAGCCTCCAACTAAAAAAAAAAAATGAAAAAAAAAAAAAAAGAATAGCACTAACAAGGATATCAGTCTTCTTTAAAAGTAGCATTGTCTTGATTTTGGAATCATAAATACATTATACAGAATTATAATCATAAAAGAACTAATTTTTTAAAAAGCAATTCCCAAAATTTCAAAGTAAATTTAAATAAAAGTACCTAAATATCTACCCATCCTGTTGGTTCAAAGAGCCATACAAAAAACAACTATCAAAAGTGATTTTAAACAAAACAATTTGAAAACATATTCTCTGCGTCATACACCCACATGAAGACAATATGAACTGCAGGAGATAAATCTTATGTTTTCAGAAGTCACATTATAAGATAAAACAAATGAATAATTATGTTTATATCAATGAGAATTGGGCTTAGACATGGGACAAAGAGAATAGATGATGGGAGAAAAGAGATACAGATGTAAGCACAATAAGATGAAGTAAAAACACTAGTGTCCTGCATCTGACTTGGATTGGAAACACCCATGTAAACATATTTGTTTACCTTAAAAAATGTATTCTAACTTGGTCTAGTGAAAAAAGCCAAGAAACAATAACCAAGAGCAATAAGCTCCTCTAGCACCCAGACTATAGACTTTAAATACCATTTCACGCTAAAAGAAGACAGGGCTGCTTGGAGAAATGCATGATTCCAGGGCTGAGCAAATGCTGTCAAAATGAACTAGAAATATCCTGTCATGCCAGAAAGCAAAAAACAAAACAAAAGACATGAGGAAAAAAAAAAAAAAAAACTAGCCAAGACTTCTAGAGTATGTGCAGAAGACTTAGGACCCAACCTGAATAGACTCCCACTGCCCAAATAGGGCCAAAGGTTGGCACAAGCATAACAAATGAAATGGACTGAAGCAGATCAGAAATGCTGAAACCCATGAGCTCAAACTGACATTCACAAAACCAAACAACAATAAAAACTCACTAGCCCGTCTTCTCACTAGAGGAGGAGAACCAATTCATCATTTTGAGAACAGGTTTTAAAAACTGAAAAAATTATTTTCCCCTACTCTCCCGATAAAATTCAGTGTTAACCAAAGAGCTTAAAACATCTCTATTTTGCAACCCTTAATAAATTAATGGACCTTGAGCGAGGATCGTGAATAACTCCAACATCTCACACACACACACACACACACACACACACACAAGATGTTATGTACATTATAAGGGATATATACAACCTTACCTCCTACATAGACGAAGGGGTAAAGAAAATCCAAATGAGCTACATCAAACTTCTAGACCTAAACACCAACCTAAGGTGCCAGAGGAATATGTGAATTGACACAGGGGGAGAAGCAATCAGCCAAATTCAGGCTGTGGGAATCTCTACAGGACAAACAACCTAGGGGCACGGGGTGGAGGGGAACAGAAAAGCAATCTGTATAACCTATGTCAGCCAAATGTACCTTATTTTATACTGCTTCTGACAGCAAGAGGGGAAAGACAACTGTGAGCACTGGCTAGATACTAATGATATAAAAGTTAATATTTATGAATAATAATAATAATGTTGATGCTAAATATGTTTAGTGGGGGGAGATTCCATATCTTTTAAAGATACATGCCAAAGTATTTATGGATAAAAATGATATGATGTCTTGGAACTGCTTTAAAATAATCTTGGGAAGTGAGGGTGAGTCTCAGATGAATCAAGACTGCTCATTATGGCAATTATTGAAGCTGACTTAGGGGGACATAGAGGATTATTTCCTTTTACCCTTCTGAATTCTTAGCTGAGGATCTCTGTAATAAATGACCGAATAGCAAGAGAAAATCAAACAGAAGTTTATTAACATGTATATTTCTGATACACATGCGAAATATCAAGAAGAACTGAGCAACTCCCTGAGATGCCCAAGCCACTACCTCAAATGCATCTCCAGCTAAAGACAGAAGGAAAGGTGATGAGGCACCTATGAGAGGTTAACAGGAAAAGCAGCTTAAACTACAACAGGGTTAGGTGTGTTATGCAGATTTCATTCTTCTTGAAGACTATCCTTCAATAGGATCCTGCTGTGATTTAGAGCCATCCTTCTTTTTCTGGTACAGATAGGGAGACACCTTTACAAAGGAGACTTCCTTTATCAGTGTAAATGTCCCTCAGAAGAATAACTTTTATTCTGCTTCAGAGTTTCTCCTGTGTCTATCTCTCAAAAACAGAATCAACTCACAACAATCTTTCTGCCGAAGAGCCCTATTCTGGAGTGACACATTGTGTTACCTTTCATTCTATTTTTGTATTTATGAAATGTTCTTAAAAATCTGCAGGAAATTAAAAACAAACAAACAAACAAAAAAAACCACTATAGAAAGCAGGTGACAGAGGGGCCAGAGCTGTTGCTAGAAAAACAGCCCCTTTTGGCTCTGAGCCTCAGTGGAGGCTGTGGGAGGAGGACAGAACACAGAGAACACAGGTCTAGGAGTCAGAACACTGCGCTTCAGAAACCAGGTCGGCCACCTGCAAGTCACATGACCCTAAGCCCATCTTGTGTCCTCCTGGGCCTCTGGGTCTTTATCTGTGAAAATACCCATTTTTGCCTCCCTCGGAGGAATCCTGGGACAACTAAAGGAGCAATAACAGCTCAGAGTGCTCTGAAACCACCATAAAAACAAGGGTTTTTCATCACTTTTATTAGAAGTCCTGGTAAGAGATTTACTCTTTTCTTAATGGCAGAGCCTGGTTTCACAAAGGGCTTGGAAAACTCATTATTGCTCACAGGTGGTCACAGTGGAATAAGAACTCTTGAGAAAAGTCATGTAAAGCCACATTTTCTAGACTGCACTTAAAGTTTCTTAGAAGTGCTTCTAAGCAGATTGCTAAAATTTTTAACCATTATGAATACAATCTTTTAAAAAGAGTCTCCGACTTCCCTGACTACATAAAAAAATTGATTGAGGGGGTGGAGGAAACAAGCAAAAACAGGTGAGGGAACTTAAGAAGTACAAATTCCAAATTATAAGTAAAAGGGGATCATGGACAAAAAATAAATATATAACATTTTAAAAAATAAATCACAGGATTATAATATACAACATAGGAAATATATTCAATAATATTGGAATAACTTTGAATGGTGACAGTTGGTAACTAAAGTTATCATGTACTGTATAAAATATGAAATCACTAATTATGTATACCAGAAACTAATATAACAGTGTAAGCCAATCATACTTCAATTTTAAAAATTCTTTTAATTTTACATTAAAAAATTACACATACTTAGAAAAAGAAAAGAAGGTGGATATAAAACCCTCATTTATTTTATAATTCAAGGTCAACACAGTGGCTATTACTAACACCTAATGGCTAATGCTATGTGCTCAGGAACCAGCAGGGCACACACAGCAGGTCTGCTCTGCAGGTCCCAGTCTGCTTGGCTCAGTGCCCCCTCCTCCTCTCCCCTGCTGTGTGGTCCTCAGTGGTTGCTCTCAGCCCGCAGTATCTCTGCCACCAGCACCCACTCCTCAGCCTCCTGGGTTGAGCAAAGTGAGGGATACACGGAAGAAAGGGCTGGGGAATAAATGCAAAGACCACTCAGCTCCTGGGGAACCAGCCCTGAGTCCAGGCACAAAGCCCACTGTGGGACACAGAGGATTCTATTTACTTCTTGCTTTTATTTCCAATATTCTGGGAGGTGGGTCATAGAGGATCTTGCTGTGATTTATGTCGGAGAGTGTTTTGCCTATGTTCTCCTCTAGGAGTTTTATAGTTTCTGGTCTGACATGTAGATCTTTAATCCATTTTGAGTTTATTTTTGTGTATGGTGTTAGAAAGTGTTCAAGTTTCATTCTTTTACAAGTGGCTGACCAGTTTTCCCAGCACCACTTGTTAAAGAGGTTGTCTTTTTTCCATTGTATATCCTTGCCTCCTTTGTCAAAGATAAGGTGTCCACATGTTCGTGGATTTATCTCTGGGCTTTCTATTCTGTTCCATTGGTCCATATTTCTGTCTTTGTGCCAGTACCACACTGTCTTGATGACTGTGGCTTTGTAGTAGAGTCTGAAGTCAGGCAGGTTGATTCCTCCAGTTGCATTCTTCTTTCTCAGGATTACTTTGGCTATTCGAGGTTTTTTGTATTTCCATACAAATTGTGAAGTTATTTGTTCTAGTTCTGTGAAAAATACCGTTGGTAGCTTGATAGGGATTGCATTGAATCTATAGATTACTTTGGGTAGAATAGCCATTTTGATAATATTGATTCTTCCAATCCATGAACACGGTATGTTTCTCCATCTGTTTGTGTCCTCTTTGATTTCTTTCATCAGTGTTTTGTAGTTTTCTATGTATAGGTCTTTTGTTTCTTTAGGTAGATATACTCCTAAGTATTTTATTCTTTTTGTTGCAATGGTGAATGGTATTGTTTCCTTAATTTCTCTTTCTGTTTTTTCATTGTTAGTATATAGGAATGCAAGGGATTTTTGTGTGTTAATTTTATATCCTGCAACTTTACTATATTCATTGATTAGTTCTAGTAATTTTCTGGTAGAGTCTTTAGGGTTTTCTATGTAGAGGATCATGTCATCTGCAAACAGTGAGAGTTTCACTTCTTCTTTTCCTATCTGGATTCCTTTTACTTCTTTTTCTGCTCTGATTGCTGTGGCCAAAACTTCCAACACTATGTTGAACAGTAGCGGTGAGAGTGGGCACCCTTGTCTTGTTCCTGATTTCAGGGGAAATGCTTTCAATTTTTCGCCATTGAGGGTGATGCTTGCTGTGGGTTTGTCATATATAGCTTTTATTATGTTCCCATCAGCTGAGCTCCAGAGTGAATGTTTACACACACATGGGCTTCCCACAGCCTCCACCTGGACCAGAGACCACAAGCAAAAGTGGCCTCAGACAAAGGCCAAGTGACTGGACAAGGCTGGGCCACATCTAAGGGTCCTGGGAAGAGGACATAACTCCGGCAACTCCTCCCCTCTCAGGGGAAGGGACTGGGTGAACCCACTCTGGCTTTCTGAGGTCACCCCACTCACACACCAGCATTGGAGACCTCACCCCTCAGAGAGAAGTGCTGATGACCTGGGGAGGTGGTCTCTGTGACTCAGGCCCAGGCAGAGATTTCAGGCTCCTCCTCTCCACCCTGAGGGCCCCGGACAGTTGGAGACCGGCCCTCCCCACCCACAGTACCCGTGGAGGTGCACACAGGGGCCAGGTATGCTGGAACTCTCCGGCTGCTCTGTTCTAATTAGGAGTGACTGACAAGGGCTCCTTAGCCCGGTACTTGTTTCTCTGAGAGGTAGAGATAATCCTCAGTTCTCACAGGACAGTCCATGGAATTCTCCAGGCCAAAATACTGGAGTGGGTAGCCTTTCCCTTGTCCAGGGGATGTTCCCAACCCAGGGATCAAACCCAGGTCTCCCTCATTGTAGGCAGATTCCTTACCAGCTGAGCTATCGGGAAGCCCTTCTCATAGGACGGAGGTTTTCAGATCTCAAAATTTTAAAACCTGAAAAGCCTCACCCTGGACTGATGTCACCCTGCATTTTCTCACTGGTGCTGCCAGGAGTCCTGGGAGGCTCCACTGGTGCTGTGGGAGGTAAGACCACACTGCTTGGGATCATGGATGATCCATGGAGCGTTCTGTGCACCTGAGGGATTAAAAGAGGGCTGGAGATCAAAAAGGAAACATATTTGTGTTTTAGAAAATCCTGGGCTGAATTTAGATCTTCCACCATCTAAGATATAAAGAACAACAAGCAGTTTAGATTGATCACAACACAGGAATGGCTTCAGAAAATCAATTATTTAACTACTACTGCTAGTATTACTACTACACAGATGGGCTAACAGCCCAGGACAGCAAGAAAAAAAAAAAAAAAACCAGCAGCTCAGTTCAAACACAGCCAAATGGGCTATGCTTTGAGACCCACTTGACTTTAAGACTCTTTAGCATCTATACCAAAGCCTTCAGCTGTGTGGATCACAACAATCTGTGGGAAATTCTGAAAGAGATGGGAATACCAGACCACCTGACCTGCCTCTTGAGAAACCTGTATGCAGGTCAGGAAGCAACAGTTAGAACTGGACATAGGACAACAGACTGGTTACAAATAGGAAAAGAAGTACGTCAATGCTGTATATTGTCACCATGCTTATATAACTTACATGCAGAGTTCATCATGAGAAACGCTGGGCTGGCAGAAGCACAAGCTGGAATCAAGATTGCCAGGAGAAACATCAATAACCTCAGATATGCAGATGACACCAACCTTATGGCAGAAAGTGAAGAGGAACTAAAAAGCCTCTTGATGAAGGTGAAAGAGGAGAGTGAAAAAGTTCATTTAAAGCTCAACATTCAGAAAACTAAGATCATGGCATATGGTCCCATCACTTCATGGGAAATAGATGGGGAGACAGTGGAAACAGTGTCAGACTTTATTTTTTGGGGCTCCAAAATCACTGCAGATGGTGAGTGCAGCCATGAAATTAAAAGATGCTTACTCCTTGAAAGGAAAGTTATGACCAACCTAGACAGCATATTAAAAAGTAGAGACATTACTTTGCCAACAAAGGTCCATCTGGTCAAGGCTATGGCTTTTCCAGTGGTCATGTATGGATGTGAGAGTTGGACTGTGAAGAAGGCTGAGTGCCGAAGAATTGATGCTTTTGAACTGTGGTGTTGGAGAAGACTCTTGAGAGTCCCTTGGACTGCAAGGAGATCCAACCAGTCCATCCTAAAGGAGATCAGTCCTGGGTGTTTATTGGAAGGACTGATGCTGAAGCTGAAATTCCAATATTTTGGCCACCTCATGTGAAGACTTGACTCATTGGAAAAGACCCTGATGCTGGGAGGGATTGGGGGCAGGAGGAGAAGGGGACAACAGAGGACAAGATGGTTGGATGGCATCATCAACTTGACGGACATGAGTTTGAGTAAACTCCAGGAGTTGGTGATGGACAGGGAGGCCTGGCGTGCTGCGATTCATGGGGTCGCAAAGAGTCGGACACGACTGAGCGACTGAACTGAACTGAGCATCTGATACCAAAGAGAAACTAGAGAACCAGGGACAGCAGAGAAAGACCTGCTCCGGGATATGATCCAACATTAAACCCTAAGGCCACTCATCCAAACAGGCACCTAGCATGAGTCATAGGCCGACACCAAGGCCCCAGGGTTTCCTGATAAGCAGAATTCATGAGAGCTCTGCTGTGTGAGGTCAGGAAATACTGCACAAACTGGCCACACCAGCTTGCCACCTGGTATTTCAAACAGAGACTTACTGTGACTATGTGGAAATACCACGACTTGGACAGCTGCACACGGGACAAAGAAGGGCTGGGACAGCCTGAAGGGCTCCTGCTCCCTCTCCCACACCCAGCCCTTCACAAGGCACTGCATTATCCAGGTGGTCAGTGCCCTCTCAAAGGCAGCACTCTGCCCCACACACCTGTCCCACCCTCTGGCACAGTGGCCAATCCTCTTCTGACATCAGTGAGAACTCCATCCCCAAGGACCACCCAGTCCCCTGGGAGCTGACAGACTCTCCGTCTCTCCAGTTGTGTGGTGCGGACTTCACCTGCCCAGCTGCCCACTGCCTGCAGGGCCCTTCAGTACAGCACAGCCTTTAAACAAGAGCCACGCTGCCCACCTGTAAACCACCTGGTTGACCCATCTCACTCCAGCACAATGGACTGATGACAACTCACTATCTCCTCCACCTAAAACACCCTTTTCACAGCAACTGCATCTTCCATCCCTCCTGCTCTCACACACTCGCAGCCCGCCCGTGTCCCTAAGGCAGCACTAAGGGACCACAGAGAGCACAAGCCACCCAGGGGGGTCTGCAGCAGGCCTCCAGCAGGCTCAGCCAGAACAGGGGGCTGCCGGCACTGTGTCCCCAGGTGGACTGTCTCACTAGGGGGTCTTGACCCAGGATCTTCAGGGTCACGGAGGTCACTGACCTCAGAGCTTTCTGCATCTGGTTTGCCTTGCTCATCCCTTCCTCCACCCCCTGCCAATGCCAGGCTCCCAGGATCCCCCTTCAACCAGGAATCCATCCCCACAACCAGGGAGAGAAAGCAGCATTGAGGGTGCACAGAATTCATGGTGAAACTGGAGTTCCTCCCCATGAGGATTTTGGCTCACAGTGCCAGCCCACAGGGAAGGGGGCAGCCTGGGGATAGGTGTGCTCTTAGGAGTTTTGGGAGGCTACAGTCTAGACACAGGGCTCTGGGTTCTGTTCCCCTGGTGGAGGAGAGGTGATGGTATCTTCTTAGAAAAGCATTTATCACATGTGACCTGGTCAAGGTAACAACTTTTACCTTGTTAAACTATAACAAAAGGGCCATAAAATGTACTTTATTCTGGGCTCAGGTCCAAATTACCTTCCTCTAAATCACAGAGCACATATTGCCTGAGGCTGCTGGAATCTTCTTTTGGTCAAAGATCAGTCAGTGTTTATACTGAGCACCAGGAACTTTCTATCATAATATAAAATGTCTTTTATTTAAGGCCATCCTTCCACAACATTCTTTAATCAGTTAAAAGAAAAATAGTAACCCCTGGTTGTCCAGTCCTTGCCATTCTAAAGATAAATACAACCTCTGAGCTCTATCATGTTTCCGTGAGGGTTCATCCTCAGACCTTAGACTACTGGCCTCTCTCCCCACCCGTCCCGTCCACCTCAGTGCTGAGATACATACACCAAAAAGCAACGCACAGTATGAAAATCTTTTACCTCAAGAAATGTAAACACTCCCCAAATTAAATAGGATTTCCAGTAACACTTTATGATTGCTTTCATTAAGGAAGGCTCCTGTGTGTCTTTCTGGACTCTCTTAACTTCCTGATCCCAGTACCTGCGACGAGAAACAAAGCACAGTGAAGAACAGTGTGTCCCCCCAGGGAAACGGGGAGGGGTGGAGTGGGAGACGAGCCTTCACTACAGGGCGCTCTGTGGGGCCCGACAGATGCTGGGGAACTGCTCACAGGGCTCCTGAAAGATGAGCGGTGAAGACTCTGAAGCACCAGGGAAACAGGCCTTGAGGGAAAAGTTACAGATTCTGGAAACAAGTTCCTGCCGAGATTTGCTGGATTCACAGGTCATGAGCAGCTCAGGAGGGCAGACTCCCTCTTCCAGGGACCCCACCTCCAGGGACAGAGCTCGGCCTCCAGGGCTGTGGCTGTGGGCTCCCTCCACGTCCACAGATGCACAGGGAACATGGGCTCCCCCAGCCTCCAAAGTGGGCTAAGCCTGGGGTCAGCCTGAGGGGGTGAGCGTGCAGAGTCAGGGGAGGAGTCTCAGAAGAACCCAGAGGAAGGCAAAGCTTCCCCCACACCTTCAGCCACACGTGGAAATTCTCACTCTCCTTCCCTTCTCCCTGATGTCTGTGCTCACCCTTGCAGCTCTTCTCCAAGGCGCTGGGAGCGATATTCCGGAAGCACCGAGTACATGTCATCTGGTTCTAATTTCCGTTTGTGACCACTTTTAAACAAGGGGTTTAGCCACCTGTTAAACATTAAAAGGAGAGTAACATACATCCAAATTACACATCTCTAGTTAGAAACCTACATTCATGGACATTGTTTAAAAAAAAGTCTACATTTTAAATATATAAAGATACCAGGGGAAATTAGACATGTGCTTACACACATACATTCTAGGTATAGGAAAGTCATGCTGGCTTATACATGGTATAACAATTAAAGCAGGCTATTTGTGGCCTACTGAACATACATTGTACATGTGCTTTAATTATTAAGGAAAAAATATATCTAGAAATGAAAATAAAGTAACAGTGTTTCAGGCAAGCAGAATAGAGCTGAATGGCCATTGTGGGTAAGGCTGCAGATATGTCCCTGTATTACTGAGGACGTAAATCTTCTGAACTGTATCAGAGTCAAGGATACCTAGGTAGCGCTAGTGGTAAAGAACCCGTCTGCTAACGCAGGAGATGTAAGAGATGCTGGTTCTATCCCTAGGTTGGGAAGACCCCCTGGAGAAGGAAATAACAACCCACTTCAGTTTTCATGCCTGGAAAATCCCATGGACAGGGGAGCCTGGTGGGCTACAGTCCATGGGGTCACAAAGAGTTGGATATGACTGAAGTGTCTTAGCACCAGTCATATTCAAAGCGGTTTCAACCTTGAGGTCAAGATCTCCTTAGATCAGCTGTCAACACAGAGGGATTTTTACAGGGTATTATCTTATGGGCACAACACCCTGAGTCTAACAGGCTCTGGACCCTGACCTCCTTACAGTCCTGTCAGACTCCCCCTCAGCCAGAACACTCATGTGAGCCTCTTGCTGACCCCAGCCTCCTGAAGTCATTCTAAAGATAAGTAACACCTTCCCAACTAAAATGCACAGTTGAAAAAAAAAAAATGCACAGTTGATTCTTCTTATGGTCCTCCTTGCTATCACTCCCTGGCAGATCCATTTATTTTAAAAAGTAACATTCAAACATCCAAAAGGGTTGGAGTTTTACTGACTGTTGGATCTGTCACCATCAGCCTCAGTTGGGGAATAAATATAGCCTGCCAGACTTTCAGGGAACTCCACTAACAGCTGACTACATCACCAAACAAGGTTTAATTCCTCCACGCGCAGGCTTCTGCCTGGGGACATCAAGGTTGCCCCCACTGCCACCACACCCCTGCAAAGGCTTATGTGTTAGTTAAATCCATGTTTTCTGAGGGTCCAACCAACTGTTCACTATGAGCCCTCCACCTACAGGCATGGGCAACTATAGATAGTTACCATGCTTAAGGGCTCTGGGGACAGGATCATACCAAACATGGAGGGGTCTGGCCATGCAGCAAGTACCCTGGATGGAAGGGCACCACCATGAACCTAATTGTGACTCAAGAAAACCCAAAGACAGTGTGTGCACCCCTGAGGGAGGTTTATTCCTCGAGACCCCTATGGCAAGGGCCATCCACATTGGGCCATCAACCGTCTCCAAGAAAACTCTACCAGGGGACACTGGGCTGTAGGTTGTTCATACCCAGATCAAGGTTACATTCAGATTTTAATTACACTCGCACAACCTATGAATCAAAGGGGGCCACTCATCTAATCAGGAGGGGAGCTGGGCTGGTAATAGCAGTTGTCTCTCTTGTAGGATCCCTAGTGAGCTTAGCATGAGAAACAATTTATAATACCTAACTATATGTATATGTATGTACATATACATATGTATATGCATATATATACTTATATATATATATAAGCCATATGTATATACATACATACATATATATGTATGTATATGCATATATATGTGTGTGTGTGTGTGTGTGTATATATATATATAAGTCAGTCAGAGACTGGCCTGGGTAAGTAGAGAAACCAGTTCTAACCTTAGAATGATAAAATCGCACTGGACCCTCTGGCATGACATGAAACTTGACCACCCCAAAGCTCTTGATTACCTCCTGGCTGATCAAGGGGGGATTTGTGCCCCAGCAACCATTTCCTGTTGTTTCTATGTTAACACAAGTGGTCAGAAAGAAGAGAGGGCATCCCAACTGCCAGAGAAAGCCGCTTGCAGACAAAGACAAATATCATATGGAATCACTTATACATGGAATCTTTAAAAAAACAGTACAAATGAACTTACCTACCAAACAGAAATAGAGTTACAGATGTAGAAAACGAACTTATGCTTACCAGGGGGTAAGGGAAGAAGAGACAATTGGGAGACTGGGACTGACATATATAAACTACTGTATTCATGTCTGACTCTTTGTGACCCCATGAACTGTAGCTCGGTAAGCTCCTCTGTTCCTGGGATTCCCCAGGCAAGAATACTGGAGTGGGTTGCCATTTCCTTCTCCAGGGGATCTTCTCAACACACAGATCTAAACCCAGGTCTCCTACACTGCAGCTGGATTCTCTACTGTCTGAGTCACCAGGGAAGAATATATAAAATAAATAAGTAATAAGAACCTACTGTATAGCAGAGGGAACTCTACTAAATACTCGGTAATAGCCTTTATTTTTCTTTTTTTAAAGAAAAAAATCTTTTTTAAAAAGTGGATATATGTATAATTGACTTACTTGTAAATTAACTATACTTCAATAAACAGAAGTTTTTTTAATAGACAGGCCACTTGGCTAAATACTCAGAACAAGAATGGCCTGACTGAACAAATTTGTAACAGTTTCAAAAGAAGGATTCCCAGCTTCCTTGGGCTTCTAAGGCCATTCTTAGAATCCCTACAATTACTCTCCTTCTCCTGCTCTTTGGTCCATGATTCCTCAATTGCCTCATTAGTTTTATCTCTTGGAGAACTGAGACAATCAAGCGGCAGATTGTCTTTACCCAGGGCTATGGGAAACTGGGACTCTAGCTTGGTGACAATGAGGTTCATTTTGATTGAATCAGGAAAATTCTGATCCTCTAACCCAACATATGACAGCGCCCAAGCTTAGCAGGAAGCAGTATCAGAAGACCAACCTTTGCCCCTTTAGACTCCATCAGGAACAAGGAGCAGTAAAAAGGAAAGGCTGTTGCCCCAGAATTATATCCCTGCCCCTTTCTCAAATGAAAACCAACTGCTCTTATCTGAGTTTAAAGCTTAATCATAAAAGGAAAGAGAAAAATAAGAACTGATTAGAACTAGCCAGGACCCAAATGGCAGAAGACCTAACCTCCAGTAGACACAGAGCATCGTTACACATTCACTGTAATATATTAGCTGCTAAATGACACACCCACCAGGACCACTACAGTTGACAGTGGCTATGGCAACAAAGTGAAGAGCTCATACAGGGACTAAAAAGGAGTGTTGTCTTAATTTCAGGTCCAAATCACACCCCGTTCTTGCATAAACCATGAATATTCCTCCCTCTCTTGACCTGATTCCCTTCCATTTGCTTCAGCCCTGCTAGATACACAGTGTCTCAGCCCAAAATGGGCTGAGGGGTTATTTGCAAATTAAGTCTCCATCTCTCCATTCTTTGGTCATTGAGCAAAGCTTGTGTTCTACCATTCTCACCATCAGTTTACTTATTGGTTGTGGGAATCTGAGTAGAGAAAAGATACTCCCCAGTCATGATAAGGAGTCTCAATCTGGGCTAGGATCTGGGCACAAAACCAGGCAACCAAGTCTGTGATAAGCACAGCAGTTACATACACAAGACACGTAGACTCCAGAACCAGACAGCCTGACTTGAAATTCCACTCCACTGTTTACTAGCTGTGTGATGGTAAGCAACCTATTCAACCTCTATGCTTCAATGTATTTAGGTGTGAAATAAGAGGTAATAGCTCCTTCCTCTCCAGCAGGAAAACTGGAAATGGGTGCCAACCAAAATTAAAGTCCTCACCTTCCATTTCTATGCACACACACTTTCAAAATCAACAAACAATGTGCACTGAGAGTTTCTTGCTCTACATGAATTTAAAGAGACATTTGTCTATTTTGCTATTATTTATGGTAACCACACACATATTCCTTCTTCTAGGACCCTCTTTCCTTAAGGGCCATCAAATAGCCAAGAGATGTAGCCACATACACTGAATATATCACCATCAAAACAAGCATAGAAGCTGCCATCCCCCTGGGGATCCGCTAGGCTGTGCCATAAAAGAAATATCAGAATTTGTGGGAAAGATGAATGAGTTAGGGTCGAGGAACAAATTATTACTAATCAACCAAGTGTGATTAAAGTCCAAAGGTTCAGGCCTGCCTTTCTGTAGTCCTAGCTATTAGGTGAAGACGTCATTTAAGAGCTTCAGCACTCTGCAGCATTTTTCATCTGTGTTTCCTCCCATCTCAGGGATCCTTCAGTAGTTTCAGGACCATAGGACTCCTGTGCAGGACCTTCTACATCAAGACCATGTACTGTTTCTCTGAGCTAGAGATCTGGATAAGACCCCACAGGTTTCAGGGACCCCATCCCCAGGGTTGGGTCCTCAAAGGAGGAAGTGGAGATATTTGCAATAGGGAAAGGGGCTGTGGTCAAACAGACACTCTGCTCCTGGCTGTGTGTCCCAGGAAAAAGGAAAAGGTGTTCCAGAATGGTGTTCCCATTCATTTCATAAAAAACAATTGTATTTTGTACACACATGAAATTGGCCACAATGAGGTACCAGGACAAACAGTTGACCACACAGGAAGGGAAGGAGGGAGAGAAAGAAAGACAGGGTCATAGACAGGGGGGAGAAAGGGAGCCCAGGGCAGTTGGAACTCAGATGTTCACCTAAGGAACATGGAAAATGTCAGGACATCATTGGAAGATGGCAAAGGTGCAGGGCACTGATTAGATAAAGTTTTTCATAACCTGCTTGTTTGGGGTGAAAGTTGCAGCTTATTTCAGAACTGACAGCAGGTGAGTGGCTCTGAGGCAGCTGGATAAGGTGGACACCAGGTCCCTGGGTCCTCCTCCCAGCCCTACTGCCACCAGCCCCGGGCACACACCCTCTCCTTGTCCCTTGGTCCCCAACAGAAGCCAGCAGTGCCAGGCATGTGCCCGCGGGGACTGTCACAGCTCAGACGGGGCGCTCACCAGACAAACAGGCGCGAGCAGAAGTTCGCCTTCTGCAGTGGGTTGGTCTTCACCTCCGGGGACACGGGCAGCATCTTGCCGGCCAAGGCGGACACAGACCAGGGTCGCTCTGCTTAGGAGGCGGTGGGGCTCCTGCTGCTCCTGGAGGTGCTGGCAGGGATGCTGGAGACTGACCGCCCCACAGGTCCACTGGGTGGGAGCCTGAGAATACCTGCTTCTGAGAGTGGAGTGCCCTTTGTACACCAGCTCCCACCTCCCAGGACTGAGCAGCTTCCAGGGTCCACCTTTGAGGCACCTGCTCTGTGCAGGTGCTGCCACAGGCATAAGATGGATGCAGTGTGCGATGTTTGGGGCTGCAGGACCAAGGGACACCCAGGTAGATGCTTCCAGAAGCCCCACGCAGGTGGGAGGCAAAGCTACCAGCTCTTTGATGAAGGCAGGCAGGCTGACTGCGGGGCATAACCAGCCCAGCTCCCTGGAGCTCACCTGGCTGCAAATTCTGTGGAAGTTCCTGCTCTGAGTCCAGGCCCTCACCCAGAAGGTGGAGAAGGGAGGCTTAGCCCCGCCCATCTCTGCTGCTCAGAGGCTCCCCATGGGCTGTAGAGGAAACCAGGAGAAAGCTGGCAGAAGGAGATAGCAGCCCACCCTCTGGGCACGCTGCCCTCATCAGGACCAAACAAGGGCACTGCGGGAAGGTCTCCAACTGGAATGGAGCAGGACCCTGGGGGGCCTTCCTGGGATAGACCCTACCCCCACCACATGCCCTCTGCCTGTCTCTTGTGTGTAGAAAAGCTTCAGTCTCCCAGGCCTCCTCTGAGTCACAAAAGGCTGGCTCAAGGATGATTAGAAGAATGTGAAGATGTAATAACAAAAAAACTTCATCAATAGATTAGCCATACAGCAGTCACAGAATCTTTATAACAGGATCTGGTGCACACTCCTGAGTTATTTTGCAGATGCTAAAAAGTCCACCAGGTGGACGAATTTAACTGCATGATGACCAGGATAAACTGGAACCTAAGGATTTATGATGATAACCCTTGTTACATTACCCTGCTTCTCAACATCAATTGGAATAGTGCATGAGCTAGCTAATCAAGTACCCTAGACTCTCTCCCTCAGCTTGCCTTTAAAATCCTCCCCTGAAATCCACTGGGGAATTCCAGCCTTCTGAGTATGAACATCCAGTAGTCCTTGCTTGACTCTTGCAATGAACCTTTCTCTGCTCAGAACTCCAACTTTTCAGTTTGTTTCACCTCAGTGTACACTTGGCACAAGATCTTGGTTTGGCCAATACAAACCAGGCACCAAACGCTTGATGATGGCCAACAACAGGGTTTAGCACAGACTGTGGTTACAGAGCTGCAGGACTTAGAGAAATGTAACAGAAGATTAGAAGACTTCAAATGATTTCAAAAGATGAATTCATGCCGTCATTAGAAATCTCCACAACATGTGAGATGTCTTGCATCTCACAGGTTACATTGTGGGGGAACTCTTGTGAGTTTTTTTGCTGCCCTCTTACAAGGGGAATTTGGGACAGAGAGATTTCCTTATGATTTCTTTCATCATGAGCTCAGCTCAATAAAGCTGGAGGAGAAATCTATTTTAACAAAATGCTTAACATATTCAAACATTTTTTATAACTCAAACATGTAACAGTGGCATATGTTATAGAACACAGGTTATGTGCATTTGTGGGGAACTTACTTCACTTTTAACTCAAACTATGCCCTATTCAAGGAGGTGTTATTTGTTTTACAGATGAGAAAAATGAGGCTCAAAGACAGCACTTCTCCAATGTCTTCGAATCAGTAAACGATGAATCTTGATTTGGATTCAAGTCCAAGTCCAGTATGACTGTCCCACTGGTGGATGGTCAGTGTGTGAAAAGTGCCAAGAATATGCCATCTGAATGAATCAATGACTGTAGGACTGAGAACAAAATCTTGGACCCTCACTCATAAGTGATAAGTTATTTGTGTGGCTGCCTTACCAGCTCAGCAGCTCTTCTTCCCTTTCATTCTAAATGAAGAAAGATCAAAGTTTGTGGGACTTACAACAAGATCACCTCATTATTCTTTGATAATTTTCCATGCACCCTGGCTAAAACAGTGTTATTAATAATGACTTTTAGCTTCAGTTATGCAAGATGAATACATCCTGCAGAACTGGGGTATGACAATGTGGCTACAATTGACAATTCTGTACTGTGTCCTTTTCATTTGCTCAGAGAGTAGAGTGTGGGGGTTCTCAACATAAAAGAGAAAAAAATCTAAATGATTAAGATGTGAAGTGACAGATACAATGATTGGCTTGGTATGATGAGCATTTCAGTGTGTATGTACATCAAGTCATCAAGTTGTACATCTAAATATATACAATTTTTGATTGTCAATTAGACCTCAATAAAGCTGGAGGAGAAATCAATTTTAAAGAATTCCTTAATGTAGTCAAACATTTTTTATAACTCAAACATGTAACAACAGCAATGTGTTGATTATTTTCTATTGATGGGCAGGATGGTGGTTTATTAAACTATTTTCTTGATTTTCATGCATGTTTGAAATTTTCTATTCCAAAAAGGAAGACAAAGCTAAAAATTGTCAGTTTTCAATTACCCATCTTTCTGGTGTTAACCCTTTCTCAGATAATGCAATCTACAATCTAAATAATCACTCCTTACCTAATTTCCAGTTGTCTTTGAAATTCTCTACATTTTCCATCCCTATAAATGTTCAGCTACTAGTTCTACTTCAAAGATGAAGAAATTGCTTGCTGAAGTTGGAAGTCTGGTGACTTCCCTTGTCACTATTCCCCAGACTGTTCTCTCCAGTTCCAACTGTCTCAGGACCATAGTTATCATCTCCAAACTGTCAAATACACTCAGTCCCTTCAGCTTCTGCTGTATTTTTTAAAACTAAGATTTTTTTGAAATGTTTTAGCATTCTTTTCTGAACATAAACTAATATGATGTTTAGAAGAAATGTTGAAATCCAGTGTTAAATTGTTCAGAGAAGAGTGGCTCTAGAGCCAGAGGACCATATACTTCACTCATCCTACTTCCTACAGGGTTTCTGTGAGCCTCAGAATTTGTGAAAGCATTTTCTAAAAACTAAAACCTAAAACAACATACAAATAAAACTTTGTTTTGAACAGATGTTCCGTGAATGCCTTTCAGGTGCAGGACCACTAGGCCAGACACAGAGCTTACAAATGGGGGAGATGTCATAAGACCTCTATCTGCACTTGTTTACTGATCTGAAATGGTTCAATATTATGACTAAAGGAGCAATAACAAGTGATGGAGAGGATGCAGAGAAACTGGTGTCCTCATATACTGCTGGTGGGAAGGTAAAATGGTACAATCACAAAGTTATCACATAACCCAGCAATTCTTCTCATAGTGATGTATCCAAGATAAATGAAAACATATGTCCACTTGAAAACTTAGTTACAAATGTTATAACACCATTATTCATACAAAGGTAAAGGTGTTAGGGGTGGGAGGAAGCAAGTGTACACCACCTTATGAATGAGTAAATGAAATCTGGAATTACATGCAATAGGATATGATTTGTCAAGATAGATACACTGCTGTATGCCACAAAGCAGATGAACATTGAATATATTATGCTGAGTTAATGAAGACAGCCATTGACTCTAGTGAGGAGGGCAAAACAATCTCTTAGGAGAAATTCAATCTTGTTGGACTTGATGATTCAAACTCAGGGATACATGGTGGAAATCTGTATCTATTCAAACTATAAATTATATGGTTTATAGAAGGGGTCCTCAACCACTGGTCTGTAGCCTATTAGGAACCAGGCCACATGGTAAGAGGTGAGTGATGGGCAAGGGAGAGAAGCTTGGTCAGTATTTACAGCCACTTTACTCATCACTGGCATTACCACCCGAGCTCCACCTCCTGTCAGATCAACAGCAGCATTAGGTTCTCATAGAACCACAAACATTATTGTGAACTGCCCATGTGAGGGATCTAGGTTGCGCACTCCTTATGGGAAGCCAATGTCTGACGATCTGAGGTGGAGCTGAAGGGATGATGCTAGCACTGGGGAGCACCTGCAAACACAGATTATCATGAGCAGAGAGGTTGATGGCACAGATACCATAATACGTCAACTGCTTGCAGACTCAGATCAAAACCCTTTCAGTGAGAGGCAAGTGACAAGCTGCATCTGCTGGCAGGCTGTACAGGAGCACATAAGTCAATGTACTTCAATTGGACAGCTGCATCTCGTGATAGGCATTAAGTCAGAATCCGACACTAATTTTAGTGTGTGCAAGGCCTGCCCATTATTTTATTTACCACTTCCATCAGTGGCTTTTTCCTACACTGTACACTTGTCTCCATCACAGTTTTGGTAAGCCCACAGCTAACTTTACCAAAATGAGTAAAAAACAAACATAGCTGGAGAGCTTCTTTGATAAGGGGGAGAGACCCAGTGATGAGACAGCAAAAGACTCTGAGACCACCAACAAAAAGGGAACTTCATTTAAGATAAAATATCAAGAGTTCTACTTCAATTATGGGTTCATTGCAACACATATATGTGGCAACCAGCTATCCAACAAACTAGAAAGGCTGCGTTCAATGCCAACCTGGATCTATGGGGATGACAAGTGAACACTGAGATTTTTGACATGTTTCAGATATTAGCAGAGATTTTGAAAGAGACTGAACCAGGGACTTCTTTCTCCCAGCTGGTGTGTGATCACCTATCTCAGCTTTCTAATGAGTTTGAGCATTATATCCCAACCACAAAAGACTCTGGATCTGGGAAGGAATGGACTGTGACTCATCTGTTAATAAGCCAGGTGAATCGACTTTGTTCATGCTAGAAAGAGGATCAGCTTCTTGAGATTGTAAATGATGATGACCTAAAAAGTATGTTTGAGACAACATCAAATTTCTATACTGCCGGGACCAGCCGGCAAAGAGAACAAGTCGCGATCGCAACAGCATGGAAGCCCGAGAAAAAAGCCGACAGTAAAGAATGGGGTCAAGAGGACTGAAATGCTCTTGAGGCAAGTCAGTGACTTTATTGAGTAAAACAGCTACCTTTATACTAGTACAAGCAGAAAACATAGTTCATAAAAATGGCATCTGGTGTTTGTCACATCAATACAATTCTTTGTCTTAAGTGATTGCAGAAGCTTACATCTTGTTTTTGGTATTCCAAGATAAACTACTAAGTGAAGGTCACTACTATGTTTTTCTCAAGGAAGAACAAAGGAGACCCAGCAAATGTTTTACTACTTTATCATGGGGTGGCGGGACAGGGAATGGCCTCGTTCGAGGCTTTCCCAGGGCCTTTTTGGGCCTTGAGCAGGCCGGCTCCCTGCACTATACGTTCTAGATTACAGTCAAGGCAAAATATCTTGCCACAGGCTTTCCTCTGTGGAAGAGATTGCCACAAAGCACTGAAAAGCCTGCTTCCATTTCCAAAAAGCTATCTTTGTAAGGCAGGGTTTTCTGCAGTGACAGCAACCAAAACAAGATCACAAAGTAGATTGGACATAAGCAACACACTTCGGGTGTCACTCTCTCCCATCACCCCTGGATGAGACCATCTAGTTGTAGAAAAACAAGCTCAGGGTCCCTGATTCTGCAGTATCATGAGTTGTATAATTATTTCATTATATACCACAGTGTAATAATAATAGAAATAAAGTGCACAATAAATAAAGTGATTGAGTCATCTCAAAATCATCCCACTCTCCCTGGTCCATGGAAAAATTGCCTTCCATGAACCTGGTCCCTGGTTCCAAAAAGGTTGAATATGACTGGTCTACAGGATCTCTGTCAAGTAGTCAAAGCTTTAAGTGTTAAATCTGCAGCAGGTATAAGAGCAGTACTAAAGTGGTTTAGCTGAGATAATGCTGGTCCTCAAGCATTTTCAACCAAGACATATAGGAAAATGGGATTCACAATTTAAACATAATCCTGTGAGTATCCATAGTTCTGAATATAGTGATAATTTATGTATCACTCCTCCTAGTAATATATCCACCTCCGTAAACTCAGGAGTGGGCACCCAGCTGAAATCTAGACAATCATAATATGCCATGTCCATGTCTAAAGGGCTTGGCCCAGAGATAACCTCATGGCTAACCCGACCAACTGGATTCTTCCTTGAGAATGTTGACTGGTGGTGGTGGGGGTGGGGGAGGTGGGGGTGATTTTTGGTTTTTTTGCTGGAGCTAGAAAGGGAAAACCTCTCTTTCCTTTCTGATGAGGGAGTTTTAAGGACATGACCCATAACTGCTGGTAACCATGTGCCCCATTTACATAGAGAGCCTGAAAGAATAAAGCAGGCACTCAGGGAAAGTCATACAGTAAATATTTATTAAACACCTACTATTCCAGGAGCTAGGGATACATAAGTGAACAGGATGAGTGGTATAAAGCAGAGTCTTTGTAACATCAAGTCCCTAGGGCTCCTGAGGCTAACAGGATCCCTCCTTGGACAGTGTGACCTGCTGGAGCAGAAGCTGTCCCTTTCTAGCTCGTGTCCACCAACTCTTGTCCAGGACTAAGGAGCTCACTGCTTATCTGCAACTCTCCACTTAGGGCCTCTTTCTAGCTATGGAAGCACACTGGGACCATATGCAAAGCAAGCCAAAAACCTTGAATTCAACCCTTAACCAGTGATGGATGAGGAGTTGGTAGATAACCATGCCCTTGCCTGTGGGTTGGAATAATTCTGTCTACCAGGGTGACCCCAAGGGAAGGAGCCCAGTTACAAAAGCAGTAACTTTCTTGCTGACACACATTTTATTGGTTTCCTTCCCTTGTTTATCTCACTTCTCCACTCCCCACATGTGTTTTCCTAGGACCACTTCTAAATATTGTACAGTAATTAGCCTCCAACTAATAAAAATAAATAAAATAAACCACTTTCACTCAAATGTTTGCCTCAAAGTCTACGACTGAGGAACCCAAACTATGAAACCTATGAGGAACATCATTCCAAGTACTGAAAACTATATTCACTCCCTCCTTGAACCCATGAAAACCCTTTTTAATATTATAAACCTTGGGTTTATAATATTAATGCAGTAGCACTATTCACATGACAATTTTGAGGTCTTGAAATGCATCTGGTACAAACTGAGGTATGCTTTAACTGTACAATACAAAACTCTTTTTTGTCTCAATGATTTTTTACATTTATTACATGTTGATATAGTATTTTTGACACATTGGTTTAAAAATATGTTACTAATATCATTTGTCCCTTTTAACTTTTTCACATGGCTACTACAAATTTAAATTTACAGATGTGGTTGGTTCACTATATATTTCTGTGGATAGCACAGCTGTAACCAGTTGAAAGTCTTTAGCACCAAAAATTTCTCTCCCACTCAAGAAAGCAAATAAGTAAGGGTCATGTTAGTAAACAAATTTCAAATATGATCTAATTCATGGAAAGAAGTCACATTCACATTTCAGAGCTTTGTTGTTAGTGATGAGTTCCCGTGTCACTTCCCACTGGCCCTCAGTCATATTTGCATCATTTCACTATCATATAGAGCCCTGATGTAAAAAATTAAGCAAAACTTCTCAATTTGGGCCAATGGCTTTCCTGGGGGCTCACTGGTAAAGAATCTGCTTGTCAATCAGGAGACCCAGTTTCGATCCCTGGGTCAGGAAGATCCTCTGGAGAAGGAAATGGCAACCCGCTCCAGTATTCTTGCCTGGGAAATCTCATGGACAGAGGGGCATGGCAGGCTACAGTCCATGTGGTCACAAAAGAGGATGACTGAGTGACTAAACAACATTGAGATATTATAATAATACTGGGAGCTGCAATTATTTTGTTTTCAGTCTTTTGGAAAACTAGTCCATTACTGAGATAAGTTGTCCAGAATCTGCTAAGAGTTGATAAGGGTGTCCTTAGAAAATAATATACCTAAAAAGATGAAAACCCTGGTTTCATTAGGCTCACAATCTAGAAAAGGAATAGGTAAAAAGAAAATTGCAGCAAAATAACACAAATAATATAAACATATAAATATATTCATTCTCACCTATTAAATTAGCAACACACTTTAAAAACCAGAATACCGCATGCTAATGAAAAGTGTGATAGGCAGTGTAATCTACTATTGGTAAACTATAAATTAGAAAAGCCTTTTCAGAACATAATTGGACTATCTATTAAAAGCCTTAAAAATGTTCATCTTCTTTGACTCAATAGGATTTTTACTTACAAGATGATAAAGGAAAAAAGTCATTTATAGAAAATTATTTATGCACAATTTTATTTATATACAAATATTTCTCAGAGCAATGGTTATTATTAAATTGTAATAGGATTTAGAAATATCCTAACTTCTAAGTTTAGCAATAGGAACATGATTGAACAAATTATGAATTATTCTTAAACAAGTGCTTTTGAACATCTACCATACATCTACCCTTCAAAGCACTGGGAATCAATGGCCTACAAGATATGTAAGGTTTATCTTCTCACAGTGTTTACAGAAGTAGTGGGAGATAGATGGTAAAAAAGTAAATGGATGAACAAGATAATATCAGGTTTGATGAGGAATAGGAAGTGAGAGTGGCTGGAGATGGCTGGCAAGCCCTGATTTAAATTGGATTGTGAAGAAGGCTACTCAGAGGAGAAATTTAGCCAAAACCAGGGAGTCAGTCTTCTGCAAACCTGAGAGGAAAAAAAAAAGTTAAAAAAAAAAAAAAGATTAAAAAATCCATGGTATTGGATAACTTAGGTGAGTGTAGATTTTAAAAAAAAAAGGAAACAGAGACCTCCTGCTGTTGCATCTGTCAGAGGAGGCAAACTGCCACCCCTGAGACTGGGGAGGCCCATGGTGAACAGAGAAAGTTGAGGCTTCCTCAGGGTGAAACCACCACGGGAACCTGCGCTTGGGGAGGAAACCAGAGCTGTAACTGACAAACTGCTGGAGGCTCAGTGTGAACAATCTGAGAGTAAAAACTCTAGGGGACCCAGTCATGCGGGGACTCACAATATTGTGAGATTTACCTCCAGGAGCTTCACCTGGATCCTACAGGAAATACCAGGGAAAATCCCCTCAGCCCTCCTGCTGGGAGT
Source organism: Axis porcinus (assembly GCA_003798545.1). NCBI lineage: Eukaryota > Metazoa > Chordata > Mammalia > Artiodactyla > Cervidae > Axis > Axis porcinus. The sequence continues at coordinate 685,560 of QQTR01076491.1, forward strand.
GGGAGCATGGGGATTGGGCAATTTGAAATAGACCAGAACACTCAGTCCTCTTAAGAAGGCCTTCCCTAGAAGAAAACTAGTACTAGAGTCTAACCCTCTAGGATATTAACTGAGCCCAACTGACCTGGGAGTTGGGAAATACCCAGCTCCAGCTGGCTCAAGCCATTCTGTCCCACATAAGGGAAGGGGTGGGGGAGAGAAAAATGAGAAACACTTGTGAGGTTCACAGTCCAGAGGAAGAGGCTTACTGAGGCGCTGAGACCTAATCATGGGATCTGCCCACCCTCACACCTCACCTCCTCATTACTAAAGCCCTCTTATAGCAGTACCTTTAATCCAGGACATCATGTCTACATTTCAAGAAAAACTTACAAGGCACACCAAAAGGCAAAAGAAAAATATTTTTGAAGAAACAAAGCATCATCAGAACCAGACATGGCAGGGATGTTGGAAATATCAGATGAGGAATTCAAAAGCAACTGTGGCTTCCCTGGTGGCTCAGTGGTAAATAATCTGCCTGCCAGTGTACGAGACCTGACTTTGATCCCTGGGTCAGAAAGATCCACTGGAGTAGAAAATGGCAACCCACTCCAGTATTCTTGCTTGGGAAATCCTATGGACAGAGGAGTCTGGCCGGGCTACAGTCCATGAGGTCACATAAGAGTTGAACGCCACAGAGAGAGTAAACAACAAAGACAATAACATGATTAAAACGCCAAGGGCTCTAATGGATAAAGTATACAGCATATAAAAACAGATGGGCAATAGAATCAGAAAGATGGAGAATCTAAGAAAGAACCAAGAGTAAATGCTAGAGATAAAAAGCAGTGTAACAGAAATGAAGGGAAAAAAAAAAACAAAAAACAACCTACAACTATGCTTATTATTTTCAAATTAAAGAAAAACATTTAGGCAATAGGGAAATAAGGATAAAAATTATATCCAGTTCTCCTCAGAAACCAAGCAAACTTGGAGTGAGCAGGGTGAAAAAGTTTTAAGTGTTGAGAGAAAAAGCCACCAACTTAGAATTCTGTAATTTGTGAAGTGATTGTTCAAAAGTGAAGGAAAAATGAATACTTTTTCAGACAAGCAAAAATTGGGAAAGGAGTACAAAAAAGCTGTGTATATTGTCATCCTGTTTATTTAACTTATATGCAGACTACATCATGCAAAATCCTAGACTGTATAAAACACAAACTGGAATCAAGATTGCCAGAAGAAATATCAATAACCTCAGATACACATGAAGCCTGGTATGCTGCAGTCCACGGGGTCACAAAGAGTCGGACGATTGAGCGACTGAACTGAACTAAACTAAACTGGTGCAGATGATACCACTTTAGTGGCACAAAGCAAAGAGGAACTAGAGAGTCTCTTGATGAGAGTGAAAGACAACAGTGAAAAAGCTGGCTTGAAACTCAACATTCAAAGAGCTAAGATCATGGTATCTGGTCCCATCACTTCATGGCAAATAGATGGGGAAAAAGTGGAAGCAGTGACAGATTTTATTTTCTTGGGCTCCAAAATCACTGCAGATGGTGACTGCAGCCATAATATTAAGACACTTGCTCCTCGGAAGGAAAGCTATGACAAATCTAATAAAATCTAAAGGGAAGATGTAGAAATTCTGGAAATGGATACACAACAATGTGACTATAATTAATGTCACAGAGCAGTGCATTTAAGAAATGGTTAAAAAGGTTCGTCTTACATTATGTATACTTTACTGTGTAGAGGAGAGGAAAATTCCTCTTTCTTTCACACTTCTAGGCTGTCTGGATGGAGCCTTGGAAATTCAAATGATGTAAGACAGATGAACAAGAGAAATACAGTTTATTAACCTGTGCAGCATGCACACTTATGGAAAGATCTTCTATCATTTACAGATTGCTATTGTTGTACTTGGACAGTTTTGCAAAAGTGTTTTATGCTCAAGAAGATTCATAGAAAGGACTTTTGATAAAGACATGTTTCTAATAAATTTCAGACTGTGTTGGTCAACTTTGTAAGAAATTTTATAAATCTAGCAGAAAGCCTGATGGCTTCGTAAAATTGTTAACAAAAAGGGTTAGTTGCTAAGTGAACTGGTGAATATGGTTATAATTTTTATAGTTTTTGTCTAAAATATTACCAGTTTAAGTTTGCATTTTCCAGATATAATGAAACCCTTCCCTTCAAGATAATTATGACTTACAACAATTTGGAAAATTAGACCTTTGTAAGTAGAACTAAAACATGTCTTTTCTTTCTACCTGACCCCTCCAAAAATTGGAAACTCTTAGGTTCCCAGCAGATGTATCAGATAAAGAAGGAAGGGCACCTCCTAACAGGGACAACTCTTCCACCTGTAGTTGATAATTGTATGCCCTTAACAAAGTTTCTCATTTATAAAGTGGGTACTAAAAAGCAGTATCAGTCTCATGGAGTTATTGTTGATGTGAAAGTGCCTACTGCAGCTCCTAGCACAGAAGAGATGTTCAATAAGTGGAAACTATTATGGAAAGATATTTTACCAGAATTTTAAATTGACTGTCCCTTGCTATGGTGTGAATGTTTGTGTAAAAGGAATGAAAATGGAATTCTTGAGGTTATAGCTTAAAGGGTACTGGTGCTGGTATAAAGAACACAGTTGGCAAGAAAATAGCCAACCAAGATTTCCTCCACAGAAGAGAGATCAAACCCCAAGTCAGAGGAGAGCAAAGGTCTGGAAATGAGAGGCAGAGAGCTGGAGAGGCCTGACCCCAGTGATCACCATCCCCAAAGTAGGGGGTATACAGGATATGATAGAAACCCCTTCAAGTATGACTTGGGCCTTACCTCCTGCCAGAAGCCAGCAGAGTTAGTAGCTTTGTAGAGGACACTCCCTGGAGAAGGCAATGGCACCCCACTCCAATACTCTTGCCTGGAAAATCCCATGGATGGAGGAGCCTGGTAGGCTGCAGTTCATGGGGTCACTATGATTCAGACACAACTGAGTGACTTCTCTTTCACTTTTCACTTTCATGCATTGGAGAAGGAAATGACAACCCACTCCAGTGTTCTTGCCTGGAGACTCCCAGGGACAGGCGAGCCTGGTGGGCTGCCGTCTATGGAGTTGCAGAGAGTCAGACATGACTGAAATGACTTAGCAGCAGTAGCAGCAGCAGCAGAGGAGACTCCCATGCCATAAACCTGTGTTACTGGTGAAGTAGAAAACCCTGATTTCCCATTTGGGGTCTGGAAAATTCAGAAAGCAGGAGGCAGCAGGATTATGGAGTCTGGAGTCAGGATGAGAGAATGCTATAGAGGGTTATGAAGCATGTGCCCTCCATCTGGGGAGCAAATGAGAACCAGTTACATCCTTCTTTAAAATTCCATGAAGTGAAGTGAAGTGACAGTCATTCAGTTGTGTACAACTCTCTCTGAAACAGTGGACTATACAGCCCATGGAATTTTTCAGGCCAGAATATTGGAGTGGGTAGTCTTTAGATTTTCTAGGGGATCTTCCCAACCCAGGGATCGAACCAAGGTCTCCCACATTGCAGGGGGATTCTTTACCAGCTGAGCTATCAGGTAAGCCCTAAAATCCCACAGCAAAGTAGATTTTAAAAACAAAACAAATTAAAAAAGCAAAATCTACTGGGAAAGCAGAAACCAAACTTTGCTAGAATTTAAGAGACACTAGGACAATAAATAAGAATTCTTCATAAATACAGGTCAACTACTTTATAATCAGGTTAGATCTATAATCTCTATTCTTCATTCTCCAGGTCACCAGTGGTGCAGGAAAAAGAAACATCGTGTCCTGGGAGCCCTGAGACTAGCTGTCCAGTGAAGGTCCTTGGCTTATGCAGGAAAGAATACAAGAGCGAGCTGAAGTAAAGTGAAAATGGACGGATTCAGGGAGATACACACTCCACAGACAGAATGTGGACTTTCTCAGAAGGCAAGAGTGCCCCCAAAATATGGAGTTGTGAGTTTTTATGGGTTGGGAAATTTCACAGGATAGCGAGTGGAAGGAATATTCTTGTTATTCTGGGGAAGGCACCGGGAGTGTCAGGAACTGGGTCACTGCACATTTTTTGGCCTTTTATAGTCAGCCTTGGAACTATCACAGTGCCTGTCATGGTGTGAGGGGAATGAGGTTTAGTGTTCTAGTGAAGGTGTAATGAGTTAGAGGTCAGTAACAGATCATACTCAACACCATCTTCATTGTAGCTGGTTCAAGCCAGTTTTTGTGGGATCCTGTTTTTCTTAATAGCTGTGTTCCTGTACTCATTCTGTTCACAATTGTTTCCCCTCCTTCCCATCTCACAAGCATAGACACAGTTTCCATAGTGATGAAGCTATCTTTGCCCCTTACCCAGGAGCCCAGACCTGGTTCTCTTGCACACTGATGCCTAGGCCCTTCCCTTCCCTATGTAAACAATACCCAGTTTTCTTCCTCAAATGAAGGGCACCAAGGACTTTCACTAATTTCAGGAGCAACATCAAACCCCTACTAAGGAGGAGTTACTTTGTGGGTAAAAAAAACAACAAAACAAAACTTATTTCTTCCGGCTTAGGGAAGAAACTGGTCTCTTTCTCTTCGTTGGATTATCACCACAGGTAACAATGGAAACACTCATTAAAGGTAAGGTGGTGCCCTTAACATTCCAGGAGGCTCTGTGCTGATGAAGCAGTCACTAGCAAAGCCCACCAACAATCCCTGCAGTAAAAGTAGAAGCTGGGGCTTCCCAGGTGACTCAGTGGTAAAGTACCCACCTGCCAATGCCGGAGGCACAGGAGATGTGGGTTTGATGCCTGGTTGGGAAGATCCCCTGGAGAAAGAAATGGCAACCCATTCCAGTACTCTTGCCCAGGAAATCCTATGGACGGAGAACGGTGGGCTTCAGTCTACGGGGTCACAAAAGAGTTGGACAAGACTGAGCAACTAAACAACAGAAAGTAGAATCTGGGTCATAAAATAAAAAAAATCTAACTTTTTTTCTTTCCCTTTGTGCTGAGTTGACTTTCACTTGCTCACAGGTCACCTCCTGCAGAGGTCTCGCATCCCTGGTGCGTCAGAGACGATCCCTGGGGAGAAATGGCTCCAATGACACCTGACCGCAGAAGGCCGTGTGCAGAGACGCTGCTCCCGGGGCTGTGATTCAAGATGGCGGCCAGGGAGCCGTGGGCGGAGACGATGCACCTGGCACTGTGATCTGGGCGCGTAGCTACACAGCTGAGCCCGGACTCCCGAGAACCCCGCCCCTCTCCACTCACATGGACCACAAGCAGCAGCCCCGTGGACGGCTTTTAGGGGAGAGCGTGTGCTCCAGAGCACGTTCCATTGGAACAAGCCACACCTGGCAAAGGAGACTTGTTGGGATCTATTGTGGGAGGGTGGGTACCAGAACAGGAAGAAATCCAACCCCCTTCTGCTCACTAAGTGTGTTTCTCCTGCTGCTTCAGCTGTGTCCGACTCTGTGCGGCCCCATAGATGGCAGCCCACCAGGCTCACCCATCCCTGGAATTCTTCAGGCAAGAACACTGGAGTGGGTTGCCATTGCTTTCTCCATGTGATTCTCCTAGAGACCTAGATAAGGGAGAAGCAGCAGACTAGTTAAGAAAATCAATACATTATACCATTGTAGTTTGTATCATTCCCTTTAAAAGTTATGTTTGCTCTTGGAAACCTGTGCCTCTCCTCCTGATAGAAGCCAGGTGAAGCTTATATACCTTCCTGTTCTATCATGTCAAAGACTTAAAGAACCAGACTCTCAGGAGCCTCTCAGAGTGGGATTCTTGAGGGAAATCTGTTGTCTGGGTGACCCACGCTCACAGTAGACCCAGAAATCAAGAGCATCCTCTCCTTCAGATGCCCCCATCCTTCCTGACCTGAGCCCCAAGAAATGCCCCGTCATGCTAAACTGAGGATTTACACTCGAGATTTGGTGACTGGCCAGGGAATGGAGCCTGATTCAAGTGATGAGACCTTCATGCGGATGGGGTTTTCCCATGAGGATGGGTCTACTACAGGAGGCAGGTAGAGATTCATGTGAGCAAAGTGAAAGGGGACCCTCAGTAAAAACCGAGCTTCAAGAGGGATGGTGTTGCTCTAGGGAGTTCCCCCCAAAAAACTAAAGAAAGTGTAGTCACTCAGTTGTTTCCAACTCTGCGACCCCATAAACTATAGCCTGCCAGGCTCCTCTGTCTGTGGAAATCTCTAGGCAGGAGTACTGGGGTGGATTACCATTCCCTTTTCCAGGGTCTCTTCCCACTCGGGGATTGAACCTGGGTCTTCCACATTGCAGGCAGACTCTTTACTATCTGAGCCACAAGGGAAGTCTAGTCTCATTTCTTCAAGTGATTTCCCCTTTATAATATGGGAAAAGACAAATTGTGGAAAACTTTAGCTATTTCCCAGCTTACTGAAATAGGTACTGACACTTTAAAACATATTCTGGTTCTTGAGTTGACTGAGACCATCCCTGCCCAGCGCAGGGCTGCAGTTCCAGGGAGGCTGATGGGACAGGAAGGTGAGATTGAAAGGGGAACAGTCTCCCCACCTCCACTCACTGACCTACTGGGGAGAGAGCATCATCCTGTCAAGTGGACCATGACTTAGAAACTCAGGTCCTGAGAGCAGTCCTGTGAAGTGGACAGAGCAGGAGGTGAGGGGAGAATTTCCCACAGTAGCAGGGAGAGCTCCTTCCTGCACAGTCAGGAACAGCAGGGAGAATGAATCTGCTGCCACTACATCAACCTCCTGAGACATCAGTAGCCTAAAGCAGTGGTCACTTTTCCATTACTCAGTCAAGTTCTGAGGCTGATGAGGCAGGGTTGTTGCTGGCCTCCTGGGCTCACTCACAGTCCTGCCCACAGCCGGGAGCCCCGCTGGCACTGGGTGTCCAGACAGATCTCACTTCCACCTTAGGCTGAGCCAGGATGGCAGGAGGCCCTGGGGTGGCCTGGTTTCTCTCCCCACGTGGCCTCTCATCTCAGGCTGCTGACTGTTCGGGGGTCAGGGAGGGAGTCTTTGATGGAGTCACCTCCAAGCTGAGGTCTCCTAAAGGATTAGAAGGCATCAGTGAGCAGGGAAAAGGGGGAGAGATTGGTGAGAGAGCAGAAATTGACTTAGAATAACATGTGCCAAGACCCTGTGTAGGAGGAGGAAGTATGACACTTTCTAGAAAAACAGGAATAAAGTTCATTTTGTTACTGCAAGTAATATAAGAAAAGAGGGGAGGTGAGTGTCAGGTCATGCAAGTTCAAGGAGCTAAGGAGGTTTTTTTTGTTTGTTTGTTTTTAATCTTCATACTAAGAGTGGGAAACTGTTGAAAAGTTTTAAGCAATGGGGTGACATGATCTGATATCCTCTCAAATAAAGAGCATGATTATGCATTTCAGGTTTTACAGGGGGACTAGAGCAGGCTTTCTCACCTTAGTACTGTTGACATTTGGACCAGACAAGTCTTTGTTGGTGAGGGGACCTGTACATTGCAGGGTGTGTCGCAGCATCACAGACCTCTATCCACTGGATGCAGCAGTTACCTCCTCCCTCAGTCGTGACAACCAAAAATGTGTCCAGACATTGTTGGTGAGATATTCTCCAGGAAGGCAGTTCCTGGTTGAGAACCACTGAGCTGGAATGAATGCAGATTTTCCTCTGATTTCCAGGAGAGAAATACTCATCAGCTGGCTTGCGTGGTGGAGGTGGAGCTGAGATGAGCAGATGGGATGGCAGAGACCAGGAGATGAACTCAGCAGTACTTGGGTGGACAGACCCATCACAATGATCCAGTTCTCAATCCTCTCTCTGCTTCCCTCCTTCAACACTCCACCTGCTCTGAAGAAAGGAGGTACAGGCTTAATCCTATTTTCCCTGGTCGGAGAATGAAGCCCCCCACCCCCCCCACCCCCCCCCACCCCCTGCCACACAGTGTGACATAAAAAAAAAAAAAAAAAGAAAGAAAGAAGGCAGGTTAGTCCCAGGATTGTTTGTACTTGTTTTACTTTTGGCTGTGCTGGTCTTTTGGTCTTTGTTACTTTCATGCAGGTTTCTCTAGTTGAGGAGAGCAGGGGCTACACTTCACTGTGGTGTGTGGGCTTCTCTTTGCGGTGACTTCCCTTGTGTGGAGCATGGGCTCTAGGCATGCAGACTTCAGTAGCTGCAGCATGGGCACTTGATAGTTGTGGCACGCACGCTTAGATGTTCCACAGCATGTGGAATCTTCCTGGACCAGGGATCAAACCTGTGTCCCCTGCATTGGAAGGTGGATTCTTATTCACTTTGCCACCAGGGAACTCCTCCCAGGCTTATTTTTGAATGAGGGAAGTCTAGAGATCTGGAGGAAAAACTGAGACGTGAGGGCAATGGAGAGATGGCTCTGGAATGAACCTGCATGAGGCACTGGTAGCAAACCTTAGAACATCTGTCTGCAGAGGCAACCATGTTCTTTTTAAATATAATTGTGCCCTCATTGCCTTGGTTTTTCTTGTTCTTATTCAGTCTATTAGTAGTGTCCAGCTCTTTGTGACCTTATGAACTGTAGCACACCAGACTCCTCTGTCCTCCACTGTCTCCTGGAATTTGCTCAAATTCATGTCCATTTAGTCAGTGAAGCTATTTAACCATCTCATCCTCTACCACCCCCTTTTCCTTTTGCCTTCAGTCTGTCCCAGCATCAGGATCTCTTCCAATGAGATGACTCTTTGCATTAGGTGGCCATGGTATTGAAGTTTCAGCAGCAATCCTTCCAGTGAATATTCAGGGTTGATTTCCTTTAGGATTGACTGGTTTGATATCCTTGCTACCCAAGGGACTCTCAAGAATCTTCTCCAGACCACAATTCAAAAGCATCAGTTCTTTGGCCCTCAGCCTTCTTTATGCTCCAACTCTCACATCTCACATGGATACACAACTATGGGAAAAACCAGAGCTTTGACTGTATGGACCTTTGTTGGCAATGTAATGTCTGCTTTTTAATATACTATCTAGCTTTGTGATACCTTTTCTAGCAAGGAGCAAGTCTTTTAATTTCATAACTGCAGTCACCATCTGCATTGGTTTTGGAGCCCAAGAAAATAAAATCTGTTACTGCTTTCACTTTTTCCTTTTTTATTTGCCATGAAGTGATGGAATCATATACCATAATCTTAGGTTTTTTTCATGTTGAGTTGCAAGCCAGCTTTTTCATTCTTCTCTTTCACCCCCATCAAGAGGTTCTTTATTTCCTCTTCACTTTCTGCCATTAGAGTGGTATCATCCACATATCTGAGGGTGTTGATACTTCTGCGGGAAATCCTGATTCCAACTTGTGATTCATCCAGCCAACATTTCGCATGATGTACTCTGCATAGAAGATAAATAAGCAGGATGACAATATACAGCCTTGATGTTTTTGAACTCCTTTCCCAATTTTGAACCAATTAGTTGTTCCACATCTGGCTCTGTTGCTTCTTGACTCACATACAGGTTTCTTTTTACATAATAAATAATAGTTCTCTCTCCTGTGCCTGCCTATTAAGGAAGTATCATGAGGAATGGTGAGTTCCCAACCCTAAAGCACTGGGAATACATCTGATCAAAGACCCTGTCCTTAGTTCTTATTTGTTCATATCCTATCATGGCAAGTAGGTGTTTAAACTTTTTATTATGGAAGTTTTCAAACATATCCAAAAGTAGTATAGCACAATGAACTTCCATGAAACAAGCTTCAACAGTTATTCACATGTTGTCCATCTCGTTTCATTAAACTCTCCTCTTCTGCAGTAGTGCCACCAGTATTTAGTACAACTCCCAGATACATATTTCACCCACTGATGCTCCAGGGCACATTTCTAAGAGCTAAATAAATACCTGAGAAAGATGAACACAGTACCACCATCCCTTTACTAATCACCTTAACATCAATATATATGTGTGTGTGTGGATATATATATTCACACTCAGAACAGTATCTCAAGAGCATCTTAAGAAACTGACACATGGCTGCTAAAATCTTAATCCTAGGATTTCACTACAGTTTTCTTCAGATTCATCAGCCTTTATAAACATACACATTTAATTCAACATTACAATCCTTTATGTGTTGAACCCAAGAGGTCGTTCCAGTGATCACTGCTTCCTTTTCTATTTTTTTAATTAAATTTATTTATTTTAATTGGATGCTAATTACTTTACAATATTGTAAATATTGGTTTTGCCATACATTGACATGAATCCACCATGGGTGTACATTTGTTCCCTGTCCTGAACCCCCCTCCCACCTCCCTCCCCATCCCATCCCTCGGGTCATTCTAAATCATCACAAGCCATTGCTTTAATACTGCACTTGGGCTTCTTTGGTGGCTCAGTAGGTAAAGAATCCACTTGCAATGCAGGAGACATGGGCTCGATCCCTGGGTTGGGAAGATCCCTGGAGAAGGGAAAGGCTACCCACTCCAGTACTCTGGCCTAGAGAATTCCATGGACTATACCCATGGAGTAGCAAAGAGTTGGGCACAACTGAGTGACTTTCACTTTCTTTCACACTTTCTTTTGGAGAAGGAAATGGCAACCCACTCCAGTATTCTTGCTTGGAGAATCCCATGGACAGAGGAGACTGGTAGGCTATAGTCCATGGGGTCTCAAAGAGTTGGACACGACTGAGCGACTTCACATTCGCTTTCTTAGGAATTTTACATGGGGGCAGTTTCTGGAATGATTTATTTCTTCACTTTGAAACAATGGATAAAGAGCTTCAGTCTTATCTTGATACCACTCCTTTTCTTTTGTCAATATTATGCAATAAGCTAATGAGATAATTTTCCACCCAACAACTGGAGCCAGAATATAAACATGAGTTTGAGGGCCTCCCTGTGGCTGAGATGGTAAAGAATCTGCCTGCAATGTGGGAGACCTGGATTTGATTCCTGGGATTGGGAAGATCCCTTGGAAAAGGGAATGACTACCCACTCCCATATTCTTTCCTGGAGAATCCATGGACAGAGAAGCCTGGCAGGCTACAGTCCATGGGGTCACAAAGAGTAGGACATGACTGAGCCACTAATACTTTTACTTTCCCTTTGAGGAGAGGTAGGAACATACCAAAGACCTGGAGTGTTGGGAAGGGCTGCTGGTGACATGGAGGTCACAGGCCAACAAAGGTAACTTTTCCTCCCTGTCACAGTTGTAGGGAACCTGGTTCTGGTGAAAATGCTGTGATGTGTGCCTTTGCTGTGTGTTAAGTGCCCCACACCCTAGTTTAAAAGTGAGATAAGAAACTAAGCAACACCTCAGACCTTCCTGGCTTTTCTATCCTCCCGGTTCTCCCCTTGTCCTCCTGAGTGACGCCACTCAACTATCAAGGGATAAGCTTTTAAACAAAGGAGAAGATGGCTTAGGAAAAATTTCAGCTCTGAGGCAGAACTCTGGGGAGCCTTGCATGAATATGAGAGGAAATCCAAGGGCAAGTCCAAGGGCAGAGGGAACGGAAAGGAGGAGGAGCTGGGGACAGGGCGGGGGGAGCACTCACTCTGGGACAGGAGGACACTCACTCATCTCACCTCCTCCCCACCTCAGTCACAGGCTCACTCAGCAGTCAGGGGGCTGGGGATGGAGACACAACAAGCCTTCTCCTACCCTCGGCCCTGCTCTTCTGGGGAAAGGGAGTGAAGAATTCTCAGAGGTTGAAGGATAGGACTCAGTGATAACCAGTCCTTCCTACCCTGGGAGTGGATGAAAGATTTGGACAGTGTAAAATGTGTGATGTCCCTATTTAAGCAGCTTGTTTGAGGGTGCAGAGTAGCAACCATTTATTCAAAGAGACACAATATGTGTTTCCCTCAAGTTGAGCTTCCATTTACAGCCTTGACCTCAGAGCCTCAGCATATCAGAGAACCAGCCAGAGTAAGCCCTCAGGGGACATCTCCATGGCACGTTCATCCTGGGAGCCTCTTTCACACACACAGAATAGGCTTTGTGCGAATCACCACAACTGGCTGTTGGCCATGCTCTTCCTGAACTTCCCAGTTCTTTTCTCCTTTCTCTTTCCAACTGTCTTCTATTTAAATGATGCAGGTGTCTTTACTCTGATACCCTCTTCCCAAACACCTGAAGTTTATTAGCCACTAAGTCCTAAGTCCAAGGGGAAAAGAGAAGCAAGTGGACACATTTGAGACTTGGGAAGTTGTTCACCTACCATCTGGGTGCTTTCAAAGTCAGCCACTGAACACTGAGCTCTCCCAGGTTCCCAGACAGGTGCTGGGGTCCCTGGGAGGAGACACAGTTGCCGCTCTTCCAGGCTGAAGGAGAGGAGAAAGGAACCAACACAGGAGAGTCAGGAGACGGGGGGAGGGGATGGGAGGTGCTCATCTCAGGGAGGAGGAGTCCTGCTGGGTAGAGCCATGTCTCACTTGTGACCTGAGAGGAGAGTAAAAGTCAGTCAATAAAATATGTGTGTGGGGGGTGGTGGGGGGGGCTGGGGTGGTTTCCTTGGCAGAAAAAGATGGGTCCAAAGGTCCAGAGCAAAGGAGAGGTTAGTGGATTTAAGAAACTAAAACAGTTTAAGACACACTGGAGCTCAGGCTAGAGTGAGAGACAGTCTGGAGATGAAGCAGGAGAGGAGGCAGGACTCAGGTGCTGGAGGCCTGTCGTTCTGGACAGACTAGAGTCACTCCCACTTCCTCCTGTGGACACAGTCTTCCATCCTAAAAGCGTCCTTCCCCAACTTCTTACATGCTCCATTAGGGTTTTCCACTGAGTAGTTAAAATCCAATCTTCCTCAGCACCTACTGGGGCAGGCCTGGGACTAGACCTGGACGAAAACAGTGATAACACTCAGTCGTCCTATAAGGGGGCCATGTAATTATGTTCTTTTTGAAACACCAAATATTAAACACAATGAATCTATCCAAGACATAGGAGAAAAAAATTAAAGACTTAATAAAAAATTTAAGAACCCCACATAATCAACTCCTTTCAGTTCAGTCACTCAGTCATGTCCGACTCTTTGCAACACCATGGACTGCAACATGCCAGGCTTCCCTGTCCATCACCAACTCCCGGAGTTTACTCAAACTCATGCCCATTGAGTCAGTGATGCCATTCCTGTTTCTTTCTGCCTTTAATCTTCCCCAGCATCAGGGTCTTTTCCAATGAGTCAGTTCTTTCCATCAGGTGGCCAAAGTTTGGAGCTTCAGCATCAGTCCTTCCAATGATATTTAGGACCGATTTCCTTTAGTGTGGACTGGTTGGATCTCCTTGCAGTCCAAGGGACTCTCAAGAGTCTTCTCCAACACTACAGTTCAAAAGCATCAGTTCTTTGGTGCTCAGCTTTCTTTATGGTCCTGCTGTCACATCCATACATGACTACTGGAAAAAACATAGCTTTGACTAGACAGACCTTTGTTGGCAAAGTAATGTCTCTTCTTTATAATATGCTGTCTAGGAAGGTCATAATTTTCCTTCCAAGGAGCAAGTATCTTTTAATTTCACAGCTGTAGTCACCATCTGCAGTGATTTTGGAGCGCCCCAAAATAAAGTGTCTCAATGTTTCCATTGTTTATCCATCTGTTTGCCATTAAGTGATGGGACCAGATGCCATGATCTTTGTATTTTGAATGTTGAGTTTTAAGACAGCTTTTTCAATCTCCTCGTTTACTTTCAAGAGGCTTTTAGTTCCTCTTCACTTTCTGCTAAAAGGTTGGTGTCATCTGCATATTGATATTTCTTCCAGCAATCTTGATTCCAATCTGTGCTTCTTCCCACCGAGCATTTAGTATGGTCTATTCTGCATATAAATTAAATAAGCAGGGTGACAATATACAGCCTTGATGTACTCCTTCTCAATTTGGTAGCACCATGTCCAGTTCTAACTGTTGCTTCTTGACCTGCATACAGATTTCTCAGGAGGCAGGTCAGGTGGTCTGGTATTCCAATCACTTGAATGATTTTCCACAGTTTTTTGTGATCCACACAGTCAAAGGCTTTGGCATAGTCAATAAGGCAGAAGTAGATGTTTCTTCTGGAAATCTCTTGCTTTTCCTATGATCCAATGAATGTTGGCATTTTGATCTCTGGTTCCTCTGCCTTTTCTAAATCCAGCTTGAACATCTGGCAGTTCTCAGTTCATGTACTGATGAATTCTCACCTGGAGAATGTTGACCATTAATTTGCCAGCATGTGAAACCAGTGCAATTGTGCAGTCGTTTGAACATTCTTTGGCATTGCCCTTCTTTGGGATTGGAATGAAAATTCACCTTTTCCAGTCCTGTGGCCACTGCTGAGTTTTCCAAATTTTCTGGCATATTGAATGCAGCACTTTCACAGCATCATCTTTTAGAATTTGAAATAGTTCAACCACAATTCCATTACCTCTACTAGCTTTGTTCATAGTGATGCTTCCTAAGGTCCACCTGACTTCACAGTTCAGGATGTCTGGCTCTAGGTGAGTGCTCACACCATCATGGTTACCCAGGTCATTAAGGTTTTTTTTTGCATAGTTTAGTGTTTTCTTGCCATCTTTTCTTAATATCTTCTGGTTCTGTTAAGTGCATTCTGTTTGTGTCCTTTATTGTGTCCATCTTTGCATGAAATGTTCCCTTGGTATCTTTAATTTTCTTGAAGAGACCTCTAGTCTTGCCCATTCTATTGTTTTCCTCTATTTTTTTTTTTTTTTTTGCATTGATCATTTACGAAGTCTTTCTTATCTCTCCCTCCTGTTCTTTGGAATTCTGCATTCAGATGGGTCTATCCTTCCTTTCTTCCTTTGCCTTTAGCTTCTCATCTTTTCTCAGCTAATTGTAGGCCTCCTCAGACAACCATTCTGTCTTTTTACATTTCTTCTTGAGGACGGTTTTGATCACAACCTTCTGTACGATGTTGCGAACCTTCATACATAGTTCTTCAGACACTCTATTTATTGGATCTAATCCCTTGAATCTATTTGTTACTTCTACTGTATAGTCATAAGGGATTTGATTAGGTCACATCTGAATGGTCTAGTGGTTTTCCCTACTTTCTTCAATTTAAGTCTGAATTTTGCAACAAGGAACTCATGATCTGAACCACAGTCAGCTCCCGGTATTGTTTTTGCTGACTGTATAGACCTCACCATCTTTGGCTGAAAATAATATAATCAATGTGATTTCAGTGTTGACCATCTGGTGATGTCCATGTATAGAGTCGTATCTTGTGTTTTTGGAAGTGGGTGTTTGCTGTGACTGGTGTGTTCTCTTGGCAAAACTGTGTTAGCCTTTGCTGTGCTTTGTTTTGTACTCCAAGGCCAAATTTGCCTATTACTCCAGGTATCTCTTTACTTTCTACATTTGCATTCCATTCCTCTATGATGAAAGGGACATTTTCTTTTGGTATCAGTCCTAGTAGGTCTTGTAGGCTTTCATAGAACCATTCAACTTTAGCTTCTTTGGCATTAGTGTTTGGGGCCTAGACTTGAATTAGTGTGATATTGAATGGTTTGCCTTGGAAACGAACAGAAATCATTCTGTTGTTTTTGAAATTGTGACCAGGTACTACATTTCAGACTCTTCTGTTGACTCTGAGGGCTACTCCATTTCTTCTAAGGGATTTTTGCCCACAGTAATAGAAGAAATGGTCATCTGAATTAAATTCAGTCATTCCGGTCTATTTTAGCTCACTGATTCCTAAAACGTCGATGTTCACTCTTGCCATCTCCTGTTTGATCACTTCCAATTTACCTTGATTCATGGACCTAACATTCCAAGATCCTATGTAATATTGTTCTTTACAGCATCAGACTTTACTTCCATCACTAGTCACATACACAATGAGGCATTGTTTTCTCTTTGGCTCTGTCTCCTCATTCTTTTTGTAGTTATTTCTCCACTCTTCATATTGAGCAACTACCAACCTGGGGAGTTTGTCTTTCTGTGTCATATATTTTTGCCTTTTCACATTGTTCATAGGGTTCTCAAGGCAAGAATACGGAAGTGGTTCGCCATTCCCTTCTCTAATGGACCACGTATTGTCAGAAATGTGAATGAAAGCAGCTGCCATTTGGGAAGAAAGATCTTTTGCTTCCAACAGTGGTTCTCAGTTAGCAACAGGGTGGAATCACCTGTGGGGTTTTATTAATAAAAAGTGTTAACTCCTGCCTCCCCCCTCCCACGCCCTGGGATTTTATAGAGCTCCCCTGGTGATTTGAATTTGCAGCCAAGTTTACAAACCACCAGCCTTTTTCATATTGAGGATATAAAGGACTGTACCTGGAGAAGGTAACTGAATATACAGGGATTGGGTGATTCTGCAGGAGCAGGAGTGTGCGTTTCTGTGTGTGGAAGGTGGGGTGAATGAGGGTGAGGCAAAGTAGAGGCCCCACCCCTCTTGCCTGCTGTGAGGCCTTCCTGGCCCCTCATTCCATGGCCTTTCCATGCACCTCACCTGGACTCATGGATTCTGCTGCCCTCTGGTGGTAATTTTCAGAATGGTAGCGTTATCCCTAGAGGTTCATACAAGCCCCTCCGCCACCGCCGCCACCAAGTCACTTCAGTCGTGTCCGACTATGTGCGACCCCATAGACGACAGCCCACCAGGCTCTGCCATCCCTGGGATTCTCCAGGCAAGAACACTGGAGTGGGTTGCCATTTCGTTCATCCCAAATCTGTCAGTAGGGTTCCCTCACATCCCAAAGATGTGGTTTGCTGGGAGGGAAATCCTGGGAACCCTACACAAGGAGCAGCTCGGCAGTCACTTCAGGAGTCGCTCCTGCACAGGGAAGCTCAGGGAGCTCTACGTCAGTGGCCAAGCGCGGGTCTGGCACATGCCTGTGACTGGAGCCTTCCTGTGCCTGCAGTTTGAGGAAACTGGTCTTACCAGCCAGTGACAAGTGTCTGTGATCAAGTGCCTCTGCACATCAGAAAGTGCAGAGCTGTAAGTTGACAAGCTTCACAGTAAATGGCAACAGTTCTGCTGTATATTCCGCCCTCCTGTATAGCAAAGATGCATTTTTACTTAATTACCATATTTACCTGTAACACAAGCCTAGAGGGTGTTAGGATCCCCACCTCACAGACAAGGAAACAAGCCTACAGAGCTTAAGGAAATTGCTCAAGGTCATATGACTCCTAACTGACAGATGCAGTCTCTGAGCCCAAGCAGGTGGGCACACAGTCTGTCCCCGCTCCTCCCGTGTCCTGGCAGGACCCAGAGTTCTCTCCTGTCCAAAGATCTGCCCAGCCCTTCAGCCTGACTCCCTGGGTGGTTCTGTGTGGTCCCTCCAGGCATCCGCAGCCCCTTTGCTCCTATTGCCCCTGACTCCGGTCCTTCCTTCTGCAGGGCAGCCCCGAGAGCCCCACAGTCGGCAGGAGGACACCCTTGCCTCATTCTGGCAGCTTCTCCCTGCAGTCAGCTCCCAGGGGTGGGGTCAAGCCAGGTTGTGAGGAGAATCATAAGAGAAGCAGGAAGGGAGTGAGTCGTGGTCAGCACCTTCCTGTGACCTGGGACCTCCCTCTTTCTCCCTGACACTTCTGGCCACTTGTGGCAGCTCCCCTCTACGTTCCTCCCCGCCCCCCGCCCCCGCCCCATTACAAGTGCCCCTGTAGCTCTGCTGTGGATCAGAGTCACCAGGAGAGGGTTCAGAATGCAGAGTCCTAGGCTCCATTCCCAAAGATCTGATTCCCAAAGGAGGTCATACAATGGGGCCTGGGAATTTGAATTTTTATCAAACATCCCAGTGGATTGGGGGATTGGGATGCAGGGGGTCCTGTGAATACTCTGATAAACATTTAATAGACCTACCGCTCACATCTGTGGGCCCTGGGTCAAGAGTACAAATGAAAGCCATAGTGTATTTTTAAATATTTAAAAGTTATAAATCAATCAAACAAAACTGTCAAGTACACCTTCCTAACTATTAATACCTGGCAGACTGGGGTTTTGGACACTGAGCTCCAAGCCAGAAGGCAGGAGAACAGAGGACGGGGCCGCCCCAGCCCCCAGCCTACCCACTGCTCTCCCCACCTCTGGCTCTGAGCCTCTCTGTGCCCTGAGGAATCTGCTGCTCAAGCAAGAGCACCCCAGCCTTCAAGTTCAAGCTTGAAGTTCACACTCAAGTTCACACTCTTCACATCCATTAACAGCTGTATCTTGACCACCTGTCGGGCTGGGACATGGGACCCAGGAGGGAGGCCTGCACTCGGGATGGGAGCAGGGATTCTGGGGTCCAGGTACTCAGAGGATGGCCTGGAGGGGAGTGACTCTAGGTAGCCACACCCCCTGGTCCTCTCTGGATGCCTGCACGTGGGGGACGGTGCAGGTGCAACCACAGGATGAACTGAGCAGGGCCTCTAAACCAGCGCTTCTCTGACTGTACTATGAGCAGGACTGACCTGGGATCTGGAGATTTTGAGTCAGTAGGTCTGGGGTAGAGACAAGATTCCGTGTCCTAACTGCCTCCCAGGCCAGCTGATGATGCTGGTCCACAGGCCACACCTAGAACAGCACAGCTCTGGGGCAGGGTGGGCAGAATTTTTCAGTAAAGGACCAGAAAATACATTTCCAGGCTTTGTAGGTCTTATGGTTTCTGCTCAGGAAAACATCTACTTCTGTTTCATTGACTACGCTAAAGCCTTTGACTCTGTAGGTCAAAGCAAACTGGAAAACTTAAAGACCACCTTACCTGTCTCCTGAGAAATCTTTATGCAGGTTAAGAAGCAACAGTTAGAACTGGACATGGAACACCCACCTGGGTCAAAGTTGGGAAAGGAGTATGACCTGTATATTGTCACCTGCTTATTTAACTGATATGAAAAAGAATGTATGTATATGCATAACTGAATCACTGCTGTACAGCAGAAATTAAAACATTGTAAATCAACAATACTTAAATAAAATTTTAAAGTAACAAGAAAAAAAAAGTCAAGGCTGTTGGTAGGTTCACTATTAATAATATTTACTCTGGTTACTTGCTTAGCCAGGTGTTTGCCAGATTTTTCCACTTTGAAAATCCAATTCTTCCCTAAAGAATTAATCTGAGAAGATACTTTGAGTCCATGACAATGCTGTGTCTCCCCCAACCCATGAACATTCACCATATATTCAATGATGAATTTTGTCTGAATTATTTATGACAAGAATGGCTGCTATATGGTACTTATCTGTCAACCTGTCTACATTTGTGAGTTGACCTTCTTCTGCAGAAAAGGGGCTTTCTCTTCTTACTATCTATTCTATGTCTTATAGGAATCAGTATAAACTCATGGATTTTAAAAAATGTTTTAGTGTTGTAAAATGTAGTCTTTAAAAGCCCTCAGTTCAGTTTAGTTCAGTTGCTCAGTGGTGTCCGACTCTTTGCGATCCCATGAATCGCAGCACGCCAGGCCCCCCTGTCCATACCAACTCCCGGAGTTTATCCAAACTCATGCCCATCGAG